>JABBMZ010000061.1:0-165380 GCA_013403795.1 Teratosphaeria pseudoeucalypti
GGGGGGGGGGGGTGGGCTTACGTTCATGGTTGCGATGGTTATGGTTGGTTGATGCGGTGGGCGGGGTGGGGTTGGGATGATGGAGTTCGGGAGGGAGGGGGGGAGGGCCTTTAGATCCTCGCCGAGGAGGAGGTGTGAGAGAGGAGTGAGAGGAGTGAGAGTGTGTAGGTGTGTGGGAAATGTGCTGCCTTATGTCTCTATCGCATGTGCCTCTGAGATCACAGGTGACCGGCGCTCGGCCCGGTGTCGGCTCGGCGAGACCCGCTCCCTGCCGTCATGATTGATTCACCCGCCACAGCTTGCTTACCTGAGCAGTGATATCTTAATCGTCAACTCCGACTTGCGATGTCTTGAGGCAACCTCCATCATCATGAGTTCCAGCAACCCCTTCGACGGCGGTTTCGCGAATGCGGGCTCGGGTCGCGCAGGGTCTGGGGGCAGACCGCAATACATGACCGTCGGGAGTGGTTCGACTTCGGAGAGCGCGGCGCGGTTGCAGGCCCTGTTGGACGAGGACAGTGGGTATGGCGGCAGCAGTACAGGTGATATGGAGAATGAATGGCATCCAGGTCCCTCGCAAGATCGCTTCCTGCCTGGACACGCGCCACATGGAGACTCTGAGCACGAACGGCGAGCGGTGGCCAGCCATGTGCATCAGTTATACTACAACCAGAACCGGACGGCGCTGGGGCGGGCGATCAATCAGACGGTCGAGACGCTGCGAAAGTTGCAAGAGATGAATGCGAAATGGCCGGCGCACTATCCGACGGTGCAGAGACCTCCTACATCACGGCCGGACGTGCGTCCAGGTCTGGCACATACTCAGTCCACCTTCGACAACCGGCGGGAACTGGACACAGCGCCCGCCCGACCACAGCTGTCGAAGAGAGCCGGGACGACGTTGGGGACGCTGGGAGAATCTGCCGAGTCGAGCAGCGATGCGGTGGAGAAGAAGGCGCCCGAGCCGGCACCCCGATTGGTCACGCCTCAGCTCGCGCAAGACTTTTCGGTGTTGAAGATTGAGCTGAAGATGGAGGGCCTGCCACAGAGCGAGATTGTGCACTCGTTGGAGAAGCAGTCGGTGGCGTCGCTATTGGACAACCAGATCAACAATAGCGTGCGGCATTTGTTCTCCCTGCGGGACCGGATCGAGGATACGTCCAGCAAGGTGTTGGTGACGGGGGATCTCAATGCCGGAAAATCGACCTTCTGCAATGCCCTGCTCCGGAGAAAAGTGTTGCCCGAAGATCAGCAGCCATGCACCAGCATCTTTTGCGAGGTGCTGGACTGCCGAGAGAATGGTGGTGTCGAGGAGGTGCATGCGATTCCACACGGCTCTGCGTACAACCGGAATGATGAGAGCACATACCGTGTCTTTGCGCTCAAGCAGCTTGAAGACATCGTCATCGACAGCGACCATTACTCCCAGTGCAAGATCTACATTAAGGATATCCGATCGGTCGACCAATCGCTACTCAACAATGGCGTGGTCGACATTGCACTCATCGATGCCCCGGGCTTGAACAACGACTCTCTCAAAACCACGGCCGTGTTTGCGCGGCAAGAAGAGATTGACGTGGTTGTCTTCGTCGTCTCTGCTGCCAATCACTTTACCCTTTCGGCCAAGGAGTTCATCTTCAATGCTGCACGAGAAAAGGCTTACATGTTCATGGTTGTCAACGGCTATGATCAGATTCGGGACAAGAAGCGGTGTCAGGAGATGATTCTCAAGCAAGTCGCACATCTGAGCCCTGCCACGTTCAAGGAGTCTGCAGAGCTGGTACACTTTGTATCGAGCAACGCGATCCCTGTCGCGCCCGGACCTGATGGAGGACCAGGAGGCGAATTTGGCGGAGGCAGTGGATTGAGCAGTGGTGCTTTGGACGATGGCGACCCGAAGCCAGCGGATGAGGATGAACCCACTGGGAAGCATGGCGAACCTGGCTCTCCACCCGACAAGAAGGGAAAGGGCAAGGAGAAGGAGGCGAGAGAAAACTTCAACGAGCTCGAGGCTTCTTTGAGGAGATTTGTCCTGGAGAAGCGTGCTCGGTCCAAGCTCGCGCCAGCCAAGACATACTTGATGAATGTGCTCGGCGATCTGTCGACGCTCGCGAACGTCAACAAGGATGTCGCGCAAGGCGAGCTCGATCGCGTGACCGAGGAGCTGCGCAAGCTCGAGCCCGTCTTTGAGCGATCGAAGAAGGCGCGGACGGAGGTCGACGAGACGGCTGCCAACAGCATTGATGAGACGTCGAACGAGGTCTACGAGCTGTCGCGAAGCACCATCAACTCGGCCATCTCGCGCGTGGCCGAGAGCGACCTCGGTGTCGACTACCCGGGCCTCTTGGGCGCCTACTCGTACGCCGACGACCTCAAAGCAGCGATGCTGGACCAGATCGCCGAGACGGTGCGATGGTGCGAAGAGCGCGCCCGCGAAAGGACGGTGCAAGGTGTCTCGAGCATGAAGCAACTCGGCATCCTGCATCTCGGAGACCGGTACGTCGACCTCACGTTCCGGTCGGAGAAGATGTTCAAGAGCAGGCGCGATGCCCTGGCACGCCAGGTCGACTTCGAGCCCGAGCTCTGGGACTTCTTCGACCTCACAAGCCTGTGGGAACGCCAAGAGAAGGTCGCGGGCACCAGCATGGCCGTCACCGTCGCCGGGGTCGTGGGCGGTCGCATGCTCGGGGGCGTGGGCTGGCTGGACGGGGCGCTCACCGCGACCAAAGTGGTCGGCTACCACAACGTGCGCCGCCTGATCCTCCCGGGCGTCATCGCCGCCGCCGCCCTGGCCGCGTTCTACGCCGTCTCGCAGATCCCCCACTCCCTCCCCCGGCGCCTGAGCACGAAACTCTCGGCGCAGCTGGCCCAACTCGACTACACTCACAGCAACGCGCTGCGGATCAGCGGCGAGGTGCGGAGGGCGCTCAAGTACCCTGCTGACAAGCTGAGGGAGGGCCTGCAGCGGAGTGTGGAGGATCTGCAGGAGCAGCGACGCGAGACGCTCAAGGTGCAGACGGAGAGTGAGGTGGCGCGGAAGTACTTCTCGAACCTCGTCCGAGACTCGAATGACATCCGCAGTCGAGTGCAGCGGGTCGACCTCGAGGGTCCTGCGCCGGGCATTGCGGGTAGCTATTCGCAGTGAGTGGAGGGTAGGTTTGCATCGTGGTTCGAGGCATGGGGGTGGGCGTGTGATGGCGTTGGAGGGTGGGGGAGAGAAAGCAGGCCCAGAATATGATCCCATTGCGTCTTCTGCTTCTTGTACCTAGACTCCTCACATACTCGTCTCGAGCGGGACCAAATCATTCACTTGATGTTTGATATTATGATGATAGTGGAGTATAGTGAAGAAAAGCTTCCCGCTTCTCTGAGACGGCGCTAGCGGGAGAGCGCCAGCCCCCACCAACCACCGGAGCGACAGGGATCTCGACTACGACTGAACGTCAATATCGAAGTCGCAACACCTTTCTCTCTCTCTCTCCTCTCCCTCCCATCCTCCTAATCCATTCATCCATCATTCCTTTGCCGTGACCAACGTGTATAATAATAATTCATCGCATCATCGACAACGGGACTTTCCTGTTCTAATACCTTACCTTACGACCAATCGACCCATCCAGCTTTTCTCCCACATCGCCAGCACCACCCTCTCTCTCCTCGACTACGTAGAAGACCGTTGGGGTTCTCGATACGAACAGCACCTCCACCGCCACCGCCCCCCTCCCTCCACCCCCCATGGCCAAGTCCCGCTACACCGCCGCCTCCGGCAGCAGCCTCGGGCGCTCCGAGATCTCGCGCGCCCGCGTCGTCGTGCGCCAGTCCTACTACTGGCCCGACCAGCAGCTCAACTTCTGGATCATCGTCATGCTGGCCACCGGCGGCGTCCTCATCGGCGTCTTCGCCAGCTTCGTCAACGACCAGCAGCACCTGCGGCTCGGCATCCCGTGGTATGGACAGCCTCGTCCCGATTGGTGCGATTGCACGGCGTTCTCTTCGATCACATGAGGAAAGCGATGCTGACGACAAGTCTGTGCGTAGGATCATGCCGTTCGGCATCACCGTCGGCTCGCTGACGGTCATCTTCATCTGGATCATGCTCATCCTCATCTACCAGCGCCGTCTGCTCCCCGGCGTCGTCATGCTCGGGTCCTTCATCCTCCTCGTGCTCTACGTCACCGGCCTCATCGAGACCGCGATCCAGCTCTTCGGCCCGGACGGCGACGTCAGCGGCAACTGCGCCCGCTACGTCACCGATCACCCGCAGACCGGCCTGACGCTCAACACGCTGGCCTGGCTGGAGCAGAACAGCATCTGCGCGAGCTGGGACGCCGCGTTTGCTTTTTGGATCATCGGCGCCGTGTTCTTGGTCTGGATGATCATCTTGGGGAGTACGGTCGCGCGGGGCGGTTATGGGGATTGAGGGAGCTTGATGGGGTGGTCATGATCTGGGTGGTCGAGCATCGGGTGGCGTTTTCTGTGGTTGATGCGACAGATACCATTGCGCTTGTTGGCGCTGCGAATGCCAGCCTTTCTTCGGCAGTCCATGACGATTCTGGCCGATTTTGAGAAAAGATGATGGTTCACGCGTTTCTCTGCGCTGCTGCGGAGGTCCCTTCGGAGCGGTCACATCGACGTATCTTATATCAGACCCGCCAAGCCCTGGAGCGCGTCTTGAGATCCAGTCCAGTCGTCTGGAGAAGGCAAGAAAAAGGAAAAAAAAAGTGCCGTTTTATCAACGGATTGAAGGAAAACCCGCCTCAGAACAGTCTCCGTGCCTCTCACGAGCATCTCACCTGGCACTCGCAGATTTCAGAAATCTCTCCGCCGCCACCGTCCGAAGCATCACGTCGATGGACAACAAAAGCCTAGCCCCCTAAAGGGTTCAACCACTCTTACCTCCACACGATCCAATACCACATCTGGCGCCGGCGGCAGCGGGCAAAGGGTCTGCCATACAGCTGTCGACGCAGGACGTAAACCACGCATGTTGGGTGGGTTTGACATGTCGCTATGGTTCGAGACGACGTCTGCTTGCACGGGGTGTGGGTGAGTAGAGATCTACGACGATGGATATGCTGTGTCGAGCGCCCTTTTTTGTTCATATCGGAGAGATGGGGCTGCAGTGGATAGAGGATTCTCTGGTCTTTCTTTAATACGCCGGGGCTCGGGCTGAGGTGATGCTGGATTTTGCTAGTGATGTGTGAGTATCTGTGAGTACAAGAGACATAGTCGTCGTGCGTGGAGTAGGGGAGGATGCGGGATCTTGTCACCCTTTTTTTTTCTTCTTTTTTTCAACCTGCGCCGACTAAGGTATTAACTGGGCTGACTAGGGGAGCATTTGAGATCTTCGCTCCTCCCCCCCCCCCTCCCATCCCCTCCATATCAGCCACCAATTTGACCAAACACAGACATCTTCCTCGCCTCGTCTCGTCTCCCCTTGCATTGCCCTGTCCAAATCGCTACCCCGGAAGAAAGGACCACGAGACCAATACGCAGGAGCCATCTTCCTCTTCCCTATCACCTCCTTGTCGAAAACTCCGTGATATCCCCAATCATTCGCCCTCGACACGTCCCCTACGCCGTTAGTGATGCAACATGATATCAGAGGGCGCGAAAGAGGGAAAAAAGAGGAGGAAAGAATAATAACGGCCTACCCATATGCCGTGGCGTGCCGTGGCGCTTACATCTCCTGCTCGAGGATATTAGCTACGACTTAGATCATAACAAACATAATGAAGTACGAGAAGTGTCATGGCGTCAGGCGTACGTAGCTTTTCAGGCATTTTAGGCAGCGGACGCCCGGCTGTGAGTAGATAAGTATCGATTTCAAACCAACATACATACATCATCTCGACTCCAAGATCCCGCCAATGGAACACGAACACACCCAAAACCTCTCACTCACAGCCCCACCTATCTGTCCCTCTGCCACTTCTTCCCCTTCATGACCGAAGTGACGGCGTGCCGGATGATGGTCCCCGCCTTCTCCGTGTCCCGCCGGTTCAAGCCCGTCGTGACACAGACCTTCAGCGCGGGCCGGGGCCGCCACTCCTTGACCAGATCCTTATCCGCGACGCCCAGCGCTGGGGGCATGGGTTTGAGGCGGGTGATCAGCACGCCGTTGGCGAGGCAGTCGTCGACGACGTCGTTGAGGAGGTGTTCCTGGTCTTTGATCGAGAGGGCGCGGTCGTGCACGTGCTGGTCTTTGAGCACGAGGATGAGGACGGGGTTGTCGAGGGCCGAGGTGCAGCGCACCCACTCGCTGCGCGGTTCGAGCATGGCGCGCATGGCTCTGGTGTTGTCGCGGAGCGAGGCGATGATGGCGGGTTGTTCTTGGAGGAGGGCCACGGTCTCGCAGGCGGTCACGGCCAGGAAGGCGGGGAGGGCGGCGGAGAAGGTGTACGCGGCGGCGCTCAGCCGTTGGTGGCCGACCACGTCTTCAGAAGCGGCACAGAACCCCCCACCGGATGCCACGGCGCCCGCCAAGCCTCCGATGATCATGTCGACTTGCGTCGGGTCGACATTCTGGTGCTCGGTCACACCTCGTCCAGTGCGCCCCAAGATGCCATAGCTCCACGTCTCGTCCAGGATGATGCGGAACTTGTACTTGATCTTGAGCTCGACCAGCTTCGGCAGATCGACCACATCTCCCACGTTCTCAAACAATCCTTCCGTGACGATGAACCGCCTCGTCAACGGCTTGCCCTGATTCTCCTTCACAATCTTCGCCAGCACACGCTCCAAATCCGCCATGTCATTGTGCTCGTACCATCGCACCGTACTCCTGCTGACTTGCAGTCCCTTGCGGATCGGGTAATTGACCGCCTTGTCCGCCACGATAATGTCTCCTCGCTTGCTGAAAGCCGGAATCACACTCGAGATGGTGGAAAACGACTGCGCGTAGATGATACACGCCGGCATACCCAAATGCGCCGCAATGTCCGCCTCGCTCTTCATGTGCACGTCCTGGGTCCCGTAAAACCCCGGCGGACTGCACGGGCCCACCCCGTACGTCCTCACCGTCTGCACCGCGCGCTCGGTGAGCTCAGGCTTCGACGCGAAATTGTAATGATTGTACGACGCCAGGTTCATCACCACCTTGCCACTGCCGGCCAACTTCACCCTCGGCCCCGCCGGCCCGACGATCACCGGCCTCTTCTCATTCTCGGCGCGCTCAAAGTCCGTCTCCTCGGCGGCGAGCGGCTCGGGGGTCCAATCGTCGACCAAGTCGTCGATCTCGTCTTCGGTCAGCGAGACCTGGCGGTCCTTGCGGGTGCTGTAGGCCGGGGCGAGCAGGTAGCGCACGGCGAAGATGAAGAGGAACAGCTCGACGACGGAGCGGATGGGGTCGTTCTGGTAGGAGGAGCGGATGTAGCGGAGGACGATGGCGGAGCCGGGGATCTTCTGGAGCGAGGAGAGGGTGGAGTCGATGAGGTGGAGGGCGGAGGCGGGGAGCTCGGCGCCTTGAAAGGAGGAGAGGTAGGCGGTGGTGGTGTTGGCGAGGGTGGAGCTCATGGTCGGCGGTGGGGGGATGCGCGTAGGGCAACAATGGGTTGGGGGTTCGGCGTGGCTGCTATTGCGACATGACTGTCTAGGGTGCACGTGATGATGTCTGCCGCCGCGCTCTCTTTCGACGGGCGTTTCAAGCAGCCCGTGTCCCTCCTGAACTTGTTCTCCAACTAAACAATGAAACCGTGTACAGTAATCGACCCTTCCCGCGTCCCGGCATTCCCATCTCCATCCGGCACTAGCGCGCCGTCCTTAGCACTAGCGTGTCAGGGCCGAAAGTCACCAACGCGTCTTCTCAAATCACCATTCACCACCACACCCCCCTCGACACGCTCATCTCGCGCATGTACAACGATTGCTCGATTATGTCGCCTATCTACCACCGCCATGTCCACCATCTCACATCTCACACAAACGAAAACGCCGGTGCATCGCTCGCAGGAGAAGAGGCCGCGCGCCGACGCGTTGCTGGCGCGTCGCGTCATCAGCCCGCTCACTGCCAAGGACATGAAGCATGCTTGCCCGCGACACCCAACCTCCCCCCCACGCGTGCCGCTCAGCCCGTGCAAATCCAGTACAAACAGTGCTGCCATGGTAAGGACAGTCTGTGGGGTATCCATATATTCGCGCAAATCACTCCCGCCCGTATCCACTCCTTGTTTGCCTCTCCAAAATACGTGCGGCCACGGCACGGTGGCATAAGCACCAATGCGCTGCGTCGGTGTGTGTCGTAGAAGGTCATGTCATCTCATAAACGCCATAGTGTCCATGGGCGTGTGCTCGGTCGAGCGTCGAGCGTGCCCCGCTCATGGGACAAGCTCGCCGCCGAGCTGCATGCTGAGCCCGTCGTTGCCCCGGCCGCGGCTCATGGTGGGGCTGGACGTGGGCGGCAGCAGCGTGTCGAAGGTCAGCCTCCGTCGCGCCGTATCCCTGGCCGCGCCAGGCGTCCGTCCCGCGATGGGAGTCCGCTGCCAGGGACCTTGGGCGGGGCTCGGTGTGACGTTGACAAAGTCGGCAAAGTTGAAGTTGGTGCCCGGCGTCTGTGGCCCGAAGCCGAATATGCCCGCACCGTTCGTACCCGGCGTCATGTGGCTCGACGGCAGAGGCGTCGACTTGGACGGTGGAGTGGAAGGGGCCTGGATAATGGGCTTGATGTCCCGCTGCCTCAGTGTGGCCGCGTTGGCCGGCGAGGGTGACGTCGCCAAGAACATGAGCAGATCGGCTCCGTCGTCACCCGATTTCGGTGTGCGTGACCACGAGACATTGTGGAGGTGTGTTCGCCTCATCCGGCGGTCCGGCGGAGGTGTATGAGGCGGGGACGAGGTGATGCGAGTTGAGGTCGCAACCTGAAAGCTGTGCACCGGCAGGTCGGTGTCATCCTCCTCGCTGTGCTCGGGCGACGGCGGGCTGTCCGGCACCGTGTCGGCTTCGGAGATGAACGAGAGGTGGTTGGAGGGAAAGCGGGCGTGCTTGATGGGAGAAGACTGTGCCAAATCGTTTTGCTTTTTCCACGAAGCCTGCCTGGTGACGAAGCGGGGCCGGCGACCTGTCGCAGCTCCCGAGGATGGCATTCTTTGGGTGCCCAGTCGTGCTCTCCTCTTACTCGGGCTGACAGATCGAGCATAATCGTCGGAGAACATGGGCGCCGTCAGTGGGGACGAGTCCAAGCCGCTGCTAGAGGGCACCCTGCTCGACGTCGTCGATGCGGTGTCCGAGATGGTATCATTGCTCGATGCCGGTCTCTTCCTCTTCAAGCGCTCCTCAATCTGCGGCTCGATCGCCTCCAAGCTCATATTCTCCCATCCATTCTGTATCTTGACATTGGCGAGCGCCAGACGGTCCTGTAGGGCCCGGGTCATCTGCAAACACTTGATCAGGCTCCGGTCAATCTCTGCACAAATATTGTGACGATATACCTTTGAGACTTGCGCCCTCCTCATCACTTTCATCGCCACCTCATCCGGCCTCCTCGGCTCATATTGTGCGGCCATGGCGAAGAAAGGAGGGGTGGCAGGATCCTCGTGGACTCAGCACGCCCCGAGCTGAAGTCCGGAGTGATGCTCCCAGTCAATCAACTCCCCTCAGAAGGTGCTGATATCAGTCGTGGATGGAGAGGAGCATGTGCAATGATGATGATGATAGGAGTTTGCACATGGGGGACCGACGAGGCGGGTAGGTGTAGCAACCGAAAGGTTGCAATGCTGTTACACCGAGATGCTCAGTGCGTGCATTCCTGGCCCAGGCACAGCCGAGAAAGTCAGGTGCCGATGCGACACGTCCCAGAGACGGCGCTAGGGAGGCGGGAACACCATTTGTGGACATTCACTGTCCAATCATGCGGCGCGGTGCCCTGCCCAAGTCGGGGTATATATCTTGTATGTTATCGCCTCGGCCGTTGCACTAATGCTCATCTTAGAAGAAGCATGGAAGTAAGCTATGCATCGTATCAAAGCACACGACCCTCTCCGCATGCCGTTCGCAGGCATATGATTCATATTGCAACTGCGCCTGAATCGATGGGTATATTGGAGCCATTGTTACCGTGTAGCCTCAGTGGAATGCTACCGGCCCATTTTCGCATTCCTCTTTGGCAGTATGGTATAGTCAGGCTCGTCAACCTCCTCTCGTGCTCCATACACTCCCAAAGGACCGTCTCTCCACTATGGGCGGCCAACGTTCCACACCAGGTAGTGTGAGCTCAGTAATACTCCGAACGTGCTTGACGGCTATCAGAGCAACCATCTTTCGAAATACTGGGCGACTTATGCTCGACACTCACCGTGAAGGCCGCAGACTCTTGCGGTACTCGGTCAGAAATGCCAACACATTGATGCCAACGCGTCTGAGCGTGCGGTCCTGCATGGCTGCTCGTCTTAGGGCCAGGGCGAATCTCTATGAGACGCTTGACGAGCTCGGCAGTATCTGTTAAGCAGCAGTGCCTCGAAATCATTCTCCAACGCACCCAAGCTACGGGATCTATGGACAGCCGAGCCGATGTGGAACCTCGTCCATCGTCGGCCTGGTTCCACTGCGTCCACGTATTACTGTCTCGAGCAAAACTTCCAAATCTAGGGTTGAGTGGGACATGGGCCTAAAAGGCTGGTGAAGAGCAATATACGGCAGACGAGAGGAGCATCGCGCTGGATGTCATTTGCAGGTGCTTTAGATACTGCCGGATGAGTTGTATCTCGCCATGTCGTATCACGGTATCGCTGTTGATGTCCACGCAATCGTCAAACTTGCAAGAAAAGGTGAGAACCACATGTGAGTGCGTCACTTATGCTGACGGCGAATCATCTCAGCAGGTAGGTCCTGCGCTGGTCATTGTGAAGGTGGGTGTGATGAGGAGATCAGGTACCGACTGCACAGCGCGATGCCTCTGCCGGTATATTCAGGCCCGTGACCAGGTGCAAGATGCTCGCATCCATAGTCATTGTGTCGGTCCTGTCAATCGGTCCGAGCAAAGAGTTGACCGAAGGCTCTAACGCGCCTCTGCATTTTGCTGAACGGGATCGAACAGACTGATTAGAGTAGCTGGACCTGCTTTCAGATATGCCACCTCGCAGTCAGGAACCCTCCGCCGTCCAAATAGAATAGCCTAAACACGACTCCCAATCCCCATCAAGTATCAATAATACGTGGAGAGATTGGTGCGAAAGCGGAGCCGATGGCCTGGCCCCACACCATCCACATCACCTGGCAGCTCCCGTCTCCACGCCGTGAGGAGTACTCTTATCAATCAAAGGATCGCCGGACACTCTTCATCGGACAACCACGCAGATGCACCCATCATGTCGCTCGACCCAAACATCAAAGAAACACCCACGACCAAGATCCCGCAGCTCTTCCCGGATGCTGTCTACGTCGATCTGCAGTCCGCGACGGAGCATCCCCACTTCAACTACAACGGCTTCGAGCCTGGCCAGACGGTGCTGAAGAAAGGCCATGTGCGTTCGCCAGGACGTCGACCCTTCCCGACCGATGTCATCTTCGAACGCGACCAAGGCATCCGCCTCCGCGATGGCATCACCCTGTACACCGACGTCTTCAGGCCGACCGATTCGGACTCCACACCAGTCCCAGTGGTGATTCCATGGAGTCCATACGGGAAGACGGGGACGGGCCCCATGAATCTCGACACCATGGCTCCGCTGAGGGCCGGCGTCCCGAAGAGCCGAACTTCTGGGTACGAGAAGTGGGAAGCTCCCGATCCAGCAGAGTGGTGTGACCGGGGCTACGCCATCCTCAGCATCGATGCTCGTGGCGCTGGCATGTCAGAGGGAGACATAGCGATGTGGGGCCTGCAGGAAGCTGAAGACATCTACGATGTGATCGAGCATATCTCGAAACAGCCGTGGTGCAACGGATCTGTCGCGATGGCGTAAGTTCCAGCAACGTGTATGATGATCGGCTCTTGACCTCCATTGACATCAGACAGTGGCAACTCCTGGCTCGCGGTCTCCCAAGTGAACTTTGCCGCCCGCCTATCACATCCCGCTCTCAAAGCCATCGCTCCCTGGGAGGCCCTGACAGACCTCTACCGCCACTTCATCACACGCGGGGGTCGCAGGCACATTCCGAAGTTCCACGAGCTCATCAAAGGCGGCCTCGCAGGACCAGCGAAGCTCGAGTTCGCGCCGGACATGCTCGCCAAACGGCCCATGTACGATGAATACTGGGAGGCCAAGCGCATCCCGGTCGAGAACATCGACGACATCCCCATGTATGTGCTGGCGTCACACTCGTCCATGTTGCACACTGAAGGCTCTCTCTCGACCTGGCGCGATGCGAAGACGGCGAAGAAATGGCTCCGCGTGCATCCTTACCAAGAGTGGCACGACCTGTATCGAGATGAGGTCAATGATGATCTGCAGCGCTTTTTTGATCGGTATTGCAAGGGTGTTCAGAACGGCTGGGAGCGTGACACGCCTCCCGTCCGGCTCTCCCTCCTGGGTTTCGAAGCCGATGGCGCCGCGGCCAAGACTGTCATCGAACGGCCCGAACAGGAGTATCCATTGGCGCGAGAGAAGCCGATGCAGCTCTACCTCGACGCGAAATCTGGAACTCTGGTCCAAGATCCTCCGTCCGAGGAATCCACCACCAGCTACGAAGCCCACAGCCTCACATCCTCCTCAGTAAGCCAACCGTCCCCGACTTCATCCGCAGACCAAGCTGACCCACGACAGGACTTCACCTTCCACTTCACCACCTACACCGAGCTCGCCGGCTGGCCCAAAGTCACCCTCTTCATGTCCTGCGCCGACAAAGACGACATGGACATCTGCGTCCAACTCCGCAAGGTCGACGCCACGGGCCGTCCGCTCCAACACCTGAACTACCCCGTCCCCATCCCCATCCACCACGTCGACGACCTCAACATCGCCAAGACCCTGGGGCCCCAAGGCTTCCTGCGCGCCTCGCACGCCGTGTCCCTGGATCGCTCGAGGTCCAAGGGCAACGATCTCTTCTACTCCCATCGGGTGCGGAGGCCCATCACGCCGGGGGCGGTGGTGGAGCTGGAGATCCCCATTTGGCCGGTCGGGATGGTGTTTGCGCCGGGCGAGGGCATCATGTTGAGGGTGTCCGGGCACGATATGTGTTTGCCGGAGACGGGGATGTGCGTGTTGACGGAGCCGGAGGATGAGAATGTGGGGACGCATGTCATGCATACGGGTGGGAAGTATGGGAGTTGTTTGACGCTGCCGGTGGTCTCTTGAGGGTGGGTGAGGGAGGGTAGTGCTGGGAGGGTTTGGATTGTCATGCTCGATTGCGATCACTGTCTCTTTATCATCGTCATACAAGACCCTCGGATGGGATCACCGCGAGCGCAAGGTGGTTCCTTATAGCATTATGGTGCAGTATGAATGTATCGACAGCCATCGTCCGAGCTACAGCTGAAACCCGAATCAAATCCCTCAATCGTCTTTCTGCCCTCCAAGTCAGGCATCTCGATCACACAACCTCAAACATAAGAACCTCAACTCACGAGCAACATCCTAATAATCATACTGCAAACCAGCACCCGGATGCAGCGCCTGCTTCGTCGGCTCGTCATCGTCGTAGTTCTTCTCGCGAGATAGGTATACTTGCCCTTCTTAGCTTCCTGATTCCTGTCTTCCCAGCCGAGGCCAGACTTCTGCTTGAATTCGTAATGGTACTCCTCCCTGGCGCTGTCGAGTCCATCAACCTCCATCGTCTTGACTTCGTTGCATGAGCGGTACCCATACCCGAAGTCGCCAACACGACCCCCCAACGAGTATGGATGTGATACCCTTTCTTGCCTTCGAGCAGCTGAAGACGGTAGAACTGCGATCGTAAGTACGACAAGTCCTGTACGACAGACTGCTCATATCTGATACCTTGATGTCGTTGTTGGCGACCTGGCTCTGGTTCAACGAGGCATCGTGGATCGTGCCCTGCTCATCAACGAAGACTTTCGATGGTCGATGAGCCCCAGAGAAGCCTTCGTCAATGGGTACATTTGGCTCCCTAGAGACGTTCTTCTGCCCAGTCTCTATTTATTAGATAGGTAGCAAGCGCGAAGCCGCTATATAGCGTAGTATCGCTCGAAGCTCGAAATAGACTAGAGATAGCTATAGTCCTCTTTTTAAAAAAATATAATAGAAAGGCGTATATACTTATTAAATATAATAAGGAGCCTAAGGATAGTAAGAAGATAGGCCTCTAATTTTTAGATTCTCTATACCTAGAATAATTCAAAAGGTAGGTAACTTAGCGCTTGCTTTTTTTAATAGGACTTTTACTCCTTGCTCTTAGCTAAGATTTCTGTCTCGTTTATCGAACTTTATATACTAATTCTATTAAGAGGGTATATTTTTTTTTAAAAAAAAATCTTATATATATAACATTATTCTATTCCATTCAATATTAAAGGCCTCTTTAAAAATTATAGCGCTATAACAGCCTTTTTCCAGGAGGTGTAAGACGAGCTTTTAGACTAATGTAAGAGAGCCCCGGCTAGATCCCGCTAGTAGGAAAGCTGCGGCAAGCTCCCGTAGATTCTCGTTATGCATACGCTCTTATATTTTGGCCTGAGGGACTGAGGTAGGACCAAGCAAGACACCAGAAGTTCAGCACGATATCCCATGCAGTGCGCCGGCGCTCTCGATGGTCCCAGGACCCGAGCGAGATGGCAGCCTCAGTGTAGATGCACCATGGCAACCGTTTGGACCATGGCCACATTGCCCGGACCCTTCGCCGGACCGGATGGCTTAGTGGGCTCGAATATGCTCCCGCCTTCGATATCACTCTGCGAATTGATCGTCTTCGATATCACTCTGTGAAGTGATCGTCTTCAGTGGATGGCGAGAGAGGCACGTCGGGGCATGTACAGTCGTAGCTGGCTCCACGCCACATGCATGCTTGACCCCGGCTTGCTCCCTGAGGGATGAGGTATGGTCTCCAACCAGGAGCGACCACAATTGATAGCGGTCACCGCTTTCCTCACACGGTACGTATCTAGCTGTAACATTCATGCGATGTCGCCGAGATCCTGTTTGAGCACTGGTATGACAGCCACCACCGGGATTCAACTGTCCCGCGACCTCCTCGAGGGCGGCGATGTGTCTTTCTTGTTGGCTAGTGGCCCAGTAAGGCAACGGGAGAGCCTCCTGTGTGTGCCGCCACCCAAGCAACGTCAGTGGCAAACGGCTTATTGCGTCAAGTTTGTCAAGAGCGGTCAGTCACTCGAGCCAGTCGACGCATGTGGACTGACCACACTCGACATCGATTTGATTCCCAGGACTTCCAAGCCAATACCCGCAAGCCCGTGCTCTGTCACGTCGCGTAGGTATAAGCAGAACTTTTCTCGGCCATCACTTCCACATACTCTTCGACCTCAGCGCTCGACCCTCATCACTTCGCAGGCATCGGTCAATACAGTCACGAGAAAGCTATATTAGCCGCACCACCAACCCACGAAACCACCCTTCACAAGCACGACATCGTGAACATGCCATCCATCAAACTCATCGCTACCTTGATCGGCATGAGCATCACGCTCGCCTCAGCAAGCCCTCGCATCCCTCAAGGTGCTTCGAGCATCGGCATCATCAACCCGCCCGTCGACGACACCGAGTCCCACGGCGAAGCCAAGAGAGCCTGCTCTGCCATCACGCTCTATGGCGCCCAGGACACCATCATCACAAGCAGTGGGTTCTACAGGCAAGATTTCTCAGAGTTGCATGTTCCTGACCGAGATGCGCAGAGTGTGATGTCCTACCCCCGACGTGCACGCCATGCGTTGGCTGCAATGCGCCGCAGTGCGAAGGTGTACTCGACGTTGTCACGGAGGCTCCTGCTCAGGCGAGCAACCCGACGCCTGTCGAGAAGGTCGACCCGACTTCTATGTGAGGCAGGCCGGTCTAGTTCGTCAAGATTTCCGTCGGTAAGTCATGTCGAGATGCAGCCGCAGAGGCCGCGCTCTACAGGCAGCTGACGGTTTCCAGGACATTCCTGGTGTCGAGGTTCTGGCTGCTGGTGCTTGGACGATTCTTGTAGGTGCAAGAGGGGAATCGCAGGACAGTATCTTGGTCCGACATCTGCATGCGTGAGTGGCTGGTGTTGGACATTGTGATCATTGGCATGCACATCTGTGGGTGACCCTCCGAATGCAGTGGACATCGCTGCCTCGCAGCATTCTGAAGTCAAGGACGTCAGTCCATGTGTACTCTTGACGCAATGCGTACCACGCTCGGCCTCTGGGCAGTCCTTTCCAGCATTGACACCAGCATGACCTCGGCGAGAACATGAACCACTGTCAAGCTTGGAGGCAGACGCAGAGGTGACGTTTTGGGCCCGCCGTTCTACCACATCTTCCTGCCTGAGGTGTGTGCACGACCGCCAGCCTCTTCTTCGATGTTGGCGACGAGCGCAGAAATTGACCGCCCCGCGGACTTTGTGTATCAACCTCCTACGATGTGCTCTTCGGACAAACGTGAGATGGATTCATATCCCACACGTTTGGACCAAGGTCTATACATCGCATAACAAAGTGCAAGGTCCAATTGTGGGCCCGGACCTGGCTGATGGCATTCTTGCTTAGTAGCAAACATCGTTTCTCTCCCCACCCAGCGTTTGGCGCGGGGGCGCTCTTGAGGAGACCTACCACCATTGCTTCATACGGTCCATACACTCGGCAGACTCAGCGGTATAAGACAATGGCCATGGATCGATCTGCACTGTCGTCAGCACGTCCGACCTTTTCCTCAGCTCGATTCCGCGACCGACATGCCGTCTATCTACTCGACGATCGCCCTCCTGGCCTCTGCCGCCCATACATTTGCTGCTCCCAAACCAGGGGAGGGTAGCAGTGTGCCGCGCATCAGGACGAATGCTACCAATGAGCCCATTGTGAAGCACTACAAGGTGTTTCAGAAGTACCAGGTCGACGCTCCTGCTAAGGTCGCGGCAGCTGTTGGTGGCGGCAAGACCGGATCGGTGAGTCCAGGAACCGATCAAATGATCCCCAATCATTCGACGATGCAGGCCAGCACACTCACGCTAACAACGCGACTCAGATCTCGTCGAATGCGCAGGCGTACGACGCAGAGTACATCAGCCCCGTGACCGTCGGCCGGAACCAGCTGAACCTCGACTTCGACACCGGAAGCTCCGACCTGTCCGTCATCACAAAAACCTCCTGAGCATCCTCCAATCTTCGTTGCGGGCTGACCATACTTCCGCAGCTGGGTCTTCTCCACCATCACGCCACGCGACGAGAGTTCCGGCCACAACCTCTACGACGTCCGCACGGGATCCCGCGAACGGGGCCAAACCTGGACGATCCAATATGGCGACGGCTCCGAGTCCTCAGGGATTGTCTACACCGACCGGGTCGCCGTCGGTGGCGCCACGATGACGCGACAGGCCGTCGAGGCCGCCACGAGCGTCTCCTCCCAGTTCCAGTCCGGCGCCAGCGATGGCCTCCTCGGCCTCGGCTACGAGAGCGGCAACACGTGCTCGCAGAACCAATGCCAGACCTTCTTCGGCAATTTCCAGCAGTATGCCAAGCAGCCGCTCTTCACCGCCGATCTGCAGACGCACGGCGGCAGCTACGATTTCGGGTACATCGACGGCTCGAAGTATGTGGGCGACATCAGCTATGTCAACGTGCTGCAGCAGAGGCCGTCGTACTGGGACTTTACGGCGGGCGCTTACTACATCAATGGCAGGCATGGCGGTAGCATCGGCTACTCGGTCATGGACACCGGCACCTCGCTCTGGTACCTCCCGTCGAAGGCCGTGGCCGCCTTCTACAGATCCATCGCCACCGCCACAACTCTTCAAGGTCTCCACGTCTTCTCCTGCAACGATAACACCGTCCCTGATTTCTCGGTCAACATCGGTGGTCAGACCTTCACCGTGCCGGCCAGTGCGCTCAGCCAGGAGCCTCTCGGTGACGGGTCTGGGTACTGTGTCGGCTCCATTCAACCCAACACTGGACTCCCGGGGAGCATCTTTGGCGATGCCTTCATGAGGAACTTTTTTGTCGTGTTCGATTTGGGCGACAACCAGATTGGCGTGGCGCATCAGTAGCAGATGGATGTATGCAGGGTGAGCTGTCAGAAGTAATCAGTCCCGAGATTATCCTCGGACATCCAGGTAGCTCGGACGTTCAGGTAGTGTCGATGTACGGAGACCATGTATTGATCGTCGAATCGTCTCAGCCCATGCGGCCACAACTTGCCGGAAGCGAAAGTCCTGTTGGTGTCACGAGGGTCAAATGATCAGGCGCAGGATATGAGGCTGTCTTGGCAGTAATTCAGTACCGCAGAGTCGAGGTCTAGGTCGGCAATGCACGACGCGCAGCTACGGAGACTGCAGATCTGCTATCACCGGAGACTGAGCGTGTTAGCAGATGTTCACCATGCGACATGCCAGGAAACGAAACTCTGTCCTTTTGCCACGACTGTGCATGCTCACACCCCAGCCAACTTCTACAACCCAAATCACGCGCCTCCTGCACCACCCGCCGGCCCTCCGCCACCAAATCGGCTAAGCGATTGTGGTCTTGGAAGGATCTCGCCCCGAGACACGACGAAATGAGGCATGTCCTCCTTTGATGCTGTGATGGGTCGTCAGCTTGCGGCTTCAAAATACTCCGTTCCGTCTCAATGCGTAGGATGATAGGAGATGTAGGTTGGACGGAGTACATCGGATAGGGGCTAGACGCCGAACGAGGGTGGATCTCATGACATTGTCCATCTGTGCAGAGGCGCGCCGCATCCTTTGGCAAGCCAGTTTGCGAGGCGGAGTACGAAGTACTGTCATGCCACAGAGGGCACACCTTCGCATGGTACGATTAGGCAGCCTGGAACTTGCCGGGTGCTGCTGCCTGGTGAGGACACTGCAGGCAGATAGCGCTCTCATCGCTCGTTGCCTGGCAGAGCGCCAAGCGATGGCATCTGCCTGATGCAAGTCTGCGGCGTAGAGGCGTGCGAAGGGATAAAGGCGCTGGGCTGCGACGTCCCCGACATCCTCTTGTCGCACGCAGCTTGCAGCCCGAGAACCCATCCTCACAAGATCACGTCCCTATTCGAACAATCATCATACCTACGGGCAGACAACCAGAACAATCACGGTCCAGAGAGGTGTTGGTCCGCTGAGAGATGTCCCGACGGGACGCTGCAGGCACGGCCCGGGTGGCTGACGGTTCGGCGCAGGGATTTTCCGAGAATGTCCTCCTCCAACCACAAGGAGTCCGGTGGAACGACCTCCTCCCGCAACGACGGGTCTGCTGGAGCTTCGGGGGGCGCCGAGGGAGCACCCTCTGCTACATCGAACACTTCGACTAACGGCAATGTCGCCAATACTTCCGCAAAGCGCGCCTCCAAAGAAGAGCTCGAACTGGTCGAAAATTCGGGCGATGATGCGGCGCGGGCAAGACGAGGCATCCCGCGCAAGTCGTGAAAATGGTACGAACCTGGAACCACTCCCCCTTTTCTGGTATTTTCTGGTAGGGATCACCGCACACCAACCTCACGCCACAATCTTGGCAGTTCGATCGGAGGGACTTGGCGACTTCTGATTGGGAGAGAAGGGATCGCTCGCTACATGAAAGTATACATACACAAGGTAGCTCGGCAAGGGACTTGACATGGAATTCCGGGGCGGCTGAAGGGGCACAGACGGGACGGGGCGGCCCGTCGACATCCCCAACTCTCTCTCTCGACCTCGTTATCACATACTGTACTGTCCATCTACATAGCCTCTCGTCTATCGCTTCATTCTCTCTTCCCTGTCAGGTTCTATACCAGCAAGACTGCAGGCTCCTTCCAGCCAACATCTCCTGTCAATCCAGCAGCCTTGGACACCGTCCACGGGTCGCGCTCGTGATCTGCCATCAGGCAGCCTGCGAAGGCCCGGCCTTGGTCAGTATGTCTGAGCCTGAGCCTGAGCCTGAGCTCGAGATCCGTACTGGGAAAGGCCGCATGACTTTGGCAGCTGCGCTCGACAATGACATCGACGTCCTGCGGGACCTGACGGCATGGCATGACGCCAAGGCGTTTGCTCGCGACATGGAGGAGCGCCGGCCACAGATCGAGGCCCTCGTCTCCCGCCACTTAGGTATTGCAACATCGAAATGTGTATTGACTCAGTCCTCGGAGTGGATCTTTGGCACTTTCAATGCATGCTTGCCAATGACGATCCTGGACACACGTTCCGGTCGGCTGCCTCCGAAGGTTGTAATGCGTATTGCGGTGCCTCGAAATTCTGGCGAGTCCTTTGCTCCCGGTACTGTTGATGAGAAGGTCCGCTGCGAAGCGGCGACATACGTCTAGCTGGAGCGAGAATGCCCCATGATCCCTATACCACGGTTGTTGGGCATAGGATTTCCAGGATGTCAATCGGTACGTCGAGGACTCGAATACCGCTTTGATCAATCCCTGACTTGCAGTACCAGTTCACGCGAATCGAGCATGAATCATGGTTGCCTTGGATGAGATGGCAGGTGAGGCGTGTGCTAGTATGGCTTCGAGGCGACACTCTGCCAGATTTCTCCGCGCACCATCGCTCTGCTTTGCAAGATCTTGGCTACATACTCATTGAATATGTCGAACAAGGCGCAATGCTTTCGTCTAGCTGGGACAAGCACTTCGACAACCCGACAAAGCGCAAAAACCTATATGCTGGTCTCGCCAACATCATGCTTAACCTTAGCCGCGTGCCCCTGCCACGCATTGGTTCATGGACAATGGGCAATGAGGGAACCATATCCCTCACGAATCGTCCATTCATCGATCTAAATGCATTCTGGGCTCGAGACCGGATTCCCTTGCGCACGCCAAGAGTAAGTAGCATGCTTCGAACCAGCAGTGTGATCTGTCTCATGGGCGCTAATGCGCAACATAATCCAGGACCGGACCTATCCATCGACAGGATCGTACTTGCAGGATCTCTTGGCTTACCAAGATGCTCGCATGCAACATCAACCAAACTCGATCTTGTCTAGGGAGGACGGCCTCTATCAGCTTTCGGCACTTGTAGGATTACGAGCGATTCTTCCCCAGTTCTTCAAACGAGAGTCGGTCCGTGAGCAGTATGCCTTACACTTATGTGACTTGCACCAAAGTAACATCTTCGTGGACGACGACTGGAATATCACTCGGATAATCGATTTTGAGTTCGCATGCTCTTACCCAATCGAGCTCTTCCACGTGCCGCACTGGCTCACTGGTCGAGGCACAGACGAACTGCATGGTCCGCAAGAGGTCGAATACAAGGTTGCTTATGATCAATTCGTAGACTCAGTTGCTGAGCGTGAAGGAGCAACCCAGGGGACAAGTACGCTGAGCCAGCTGTTACGCGAACATTGGAGCTCGGGGAGGATGTGGTGCGTGGCTGCTTTGGGCAGCATCAATGGCTTCCCTCAGATCTTCTCGAAGCATCTTCGGCCTCGCTATCTTAAGGAATGGGATTTGGAGAGTCATGCATGGCCACTTGCGCAACTCTGGTCTGAGAATGTTTCGGAGTTTCTCGAGGCGAAAGCGCGGGACCTTAAAGATTACGAGAGGAAGGTCCGCGAGGTTTTCATGGAAATTGCAGCGATTGAACACGGTCAGTCAGCGGTGCGAGAATGCTTGCCATCCAATGCAAGTGAGGTGGCGAAGGTCGAAGAGCCGCCAGTGAATGCTCCGCTTTGTGGTGCAGAGGAAGTTGGCGGCGGCGAGAAGCTCAAGGACTGAGATCGTCGGGCACTGGCCGGCCAAGAGGGTGGCGCTGCGAGGCATGTTTGCCCCGACGCGACCTAGTCCGGTAGCACAGTGAGTCGCAAGTGATCCGCCGTTACTTCTCATGCCGCCACTTGAGTCGAGCCAAAGGACCTCCCACAACATCCGCCAAAGTTGACACAGCACGAAAGAAGTGATGAGCCCGACTATCGATATTGGCTGAGAAGCTGCGTCTGAACGACGCCGCACACATCGAAAGAGTCATTGACTGAGGCAGAATATCCAGAGTGGCACATACCTAATGGGAGTGCATTGATAACGGTCTCATCTCATTTGTGCGCCACGTGGATTGCTCGACATGCTAAACGCAGATTTCAACGGGTGCCGCGCTCGTGGAATCACGAATGGTGTCACATAAGCGGCCGCTTTCCTGAAGATTTAGCTAGATACGATCGGCTGCTCCTGCAGGCGATGCTGCCCCAGAGCATGTCAAGCGTCATCATGTGTTTTCCTTGAAATCACCTGCTCCGCTCTGAAGATAGCAGCTTTAGTATCTATGACACCGTTCCTTCGATGGCTACGGTCTCCAGTCGATAGCGACCTGCTCAGCACCGTTCGCACTCGGGATGACCCGACGGAGCTACTGGTGTCCTGGATGCTTTGGCCGTCGCCAGCATACGCGGGATCTGCAAAAGCGCGTTACGTAGGATCGCTCGCATACACGCTCTCATCGCGTTCGGACCGGATAGGGCCGACTTCAAGACGGGAGCTTTGACCACTCTACGTGGTACTGGTCTGGACCACCTTCACTCTCTCGCTGGCGACCATATTGAAGCACATCGAGAAGCACGTGCTTTATCGGAGATGGCGTTGTAGCATCGAGCATTGTGAGCGATATGGATCGGGTTGTCCAGCATTCGATTGGTCAAGACGCCGCAGAGGACACTGGCAGCCGTCCTGCACTGAAGCACAAAACTCTCGTGGGACCGGAGGAGCCTCGAACCCAGCTCTTAACAAGGCACGCATAGCGAGGAGCGTGTAAGGAGCAGTATCAGTCCAGAGGAGGTCGTCTAGACTGCTATGAAACGCATGCTCTACGTCAGTCTCCCTGCTGGAAGTGGAGAAGAGGAGAGCATATGAGATATCTGTCCCGTTGCCGGATCCATACAGCCAATCTAGACCTCCTTGACGAGATCCGCCTTCTTCACCAGGTTACTGCGTGCCGCCGTCCTATCGGCCAATACGAGTGGAGAAGCAGATTGTAGGACCTCAGGGATGGACAACTCGGCCTGCAAGCGTGTGAGGAACCAGTTCCGAAGCTCCACGACTACCGACGAACCCAGACCGTAAGCAGAAGGCGGGTTCCTCAAGTCCATCTCGGCCAAAGGGACCATGAAGATGTCCGATTATAATGCGCTGACGGCGGCAGCGATCACGTCCGCGGCTTTTGCATATGACGGAGCTTCGCGGAGGCTGCAGCCATGCCACTATCGTCACCCTGAGCGGCCACAACGGCTCGGAGGGCGGAGAACTGCGGCTCACGACGCCACGATGTCATGGTTTCGCTCTTCTGTTCTGTCTCGTCGGAGGCGCTGAGGCCGACAACAACCTAGCTGCCTTCTCCACACTACGGAGTAAGTGTCTTACAGCGAATCCGATCACACGCAAGATCTCGCTCTCCTCGAGCGGTCGGTGCCCCGTCTGCGACATACGCTCCGCGACTGGTTGTGGCTCGACCACGAGCCATGGGCTAATCACCAGAGTGTCAATTTTCGTCGGGATCATTGCAAGCTGGCGATTCCTATCAGGAGAGGACGAACTACAAAAGCGCATTGGAACACGGCATCGATTGCTGTGGATGGATGACATGCTCGTGCTCGTACATATGTACTTCCCTGGCATAGCGGCAGCAGTGTCCCGGACTTTGATCGTCGCTGCTGACCTGTTTCCCACTTGCAGCCATCATAGGCAGTCCCACGCTTCGCCTGATGAGCGATCACTGAATCACGTGAGGCTTCGCGAAGTAGTTCCATCATGGTCAAAACGATCCCTGGCTTGATGGGCGCGTCTGTCGCATCGGGCTCAGCTTCTGTCGCAACTGCAGCTCAAATGCGTCCCCTGCTGACACTATGAAAAGAATACCAGATCCAAGAGCTCGACACCGCTCACGTATACGGCAATGGCCTTAGCGAGGCACTCTCGGGCGAGGTGCGCGACGTCTTTGACACCCATACATTCAGCCTAGCAACCAAAGCGCCAGGACTCACCGCAGGCGCCTTGACCCGCGACAAAATTATTCGTGCCTGCAACGACTCGCTTGCCGCTCTCAAACAACCAACAATAGATCTCTACCACTTCCACGAGCCCGATCGGCGAACATGACTGGAAGAATCTTGCCGTGCGATCAACCATCTCCATCAAGAACGTAAGTCTGGCCGCCTCGGCATAAGCAATCTCCACATCGACGATGTGATTGAGATCGTGGGCATCTGCCGCACGAACAATTGGGTCTAGCCTTCAGTCTACCAGGGCGGCTACAACTCCATCTCTCGCGGTATGGAAGCGGACCTCCTGCCTAAGCCGCGCGAGTACGTAACCGCTTTTCATGCATAAAATCCATTGGGTGGAGGGTTCTTTTCGCCTCCAGCGGAGCAACTTCGCACGCCACCATCGGAGGACACATGGAGCAGACGAAGCTTTTTGAGATGATTTCTGTGAATGACGTCTCTATGCCTCTGTTGGAAACGCTGACTATGGCTTGTAAGAAATAGGGTCTGACGATAAAGGAGGCAACCCTTAGGTGGTCGATGCATCACTCGCCGCTGCAGGATCAAGATGGCATCATTCTTGGCGCCTTGAGCGACGAGCAGGTGAGCCAGAATCTGGCAGCTTGCGAAGCAGGCCCACTCTCACGGGCGGTAGTGGATATCTTTAAAGACATGTGGACGCAGTACGGGCGGCTGGTAGGGGAGCTCGATACAGCGTCGGAGACGCCGTCCATCAAAGAGTTCACGGTGGATACATGCCACGTCTCCCTGCGAGCCATTAGTGGTTTGACCACTGGCGCCAGATATGCCGTGCCGAGCTGTACAACTACCTATCTTGATTCTTGGGGGAATCAGAGACGAGGACGACAGTCCTCAGTATTACTGCAAGAATGCCGATTAGGTATCGATGGGCTGGCTGGCCGACGAATCGTACAGTAATGCGCGGTGCCGTAACAGCGGGAGAGGCTTCTTGATCGATATCATCGTCATAGGTCTACTGGCCCTAGTATCCGCAAATGTGATCTACAAGTGTAAGCGGAACAGCATGCCGAAGAAGTACTTGTGTGTTCGATCCAGATGTAAATGAAGTCGGCGCTATGCTCAATGTGGAATACGATGCGATTGGCACATGGAAAGTCAATTCTGCTCCTTGGGTAAGGTGGCGATACAGACGCGAATCGGGGTCAACAATATCCTACACCCATTCTCAGGCCTCTGGCCAAGTCTTGCGGTACAAGACGCTAGTATGGCCTGCAGCGGACTGATAACTGGAACGATCGACGTCTTAGATCGCCTACAGCATTGATGGTCGTTCGGTAAGGCGCAAGTGGCGAATGCCGCAGCTGAAAGCGGGCACAAGACAGACCTAAAGATCGATCTCGTGCGAGTGCATCTTCGGAGATACTGCTGAGTGTGTGCAGCGCATCGTGAAGATGTGAGACTCTCGATGAGACTAGAAAAGCATGTCCCAAGGTAGTCCACGAAGGCGAGAGCGTAGATGCGGAATCCACGACCGATATTCAAGCCCTAGGACGCCTCCCACGTTAAGAATGATGTTATAATAGCGATCACTTCGTCGACTACTGACTCGGTCCCAAAGAAACAATGCGGGAGGCACGTTATAGAGGTTGACGATCAGGCTATATTAGACCTCGCTTCGTCGGTCCCGTGTCCGGGCTGACACACCAACTTCAATCCGCGTGCCGCTGCTCTTCCTCCTCCTCCTACGACATTGTCAGAGACGAATGTATTATAAAAATGCGCAGCTGGCCTGCGCTGAACAGAAAGATGCACAATTCCAACAGCCAGCAGAACAATCCTTCTACCTGCCACAACTTCAACCACAATGGGTCAAGCCGTTTCCTCCACATCAGCCGTGTCGACCGCGACTTCGACAGTCTCAGTCGGCACACCTCTGAGCGTCGCAGCTTCGACATCCAAGACGTCGACCACGTCGACGGCGACAGCCACTGCGACCAGTACGCCGACTTTGCAGTCCGCGGTGCTTAACAGCACGAATTATTACCGGGCGCTGTACCAAGCAAAGCCCGTCCAATGGAACACTACGTTGGTGCAGTACGCCACCAACTGGGCTGCAGAGTGTCTCTGGGAGCATTCGGTAAGATCGATTTCCTCCCTTCATATCCTCAAGATAGAAGACTGACAGCATGCACCAAGAATGGTCCATACGGCGAGAATTTAGCCATTGGATTCCCTAGCGCAGGAGCTGGCATCGATGCCTGGGCAGCGGAAGCAAGCCTGTACAATTTCTCCAACCCGGGCTTCTCTTCTGCGACGGGGCACTTCACGCAGCTGGTCTGGCAGGACACTACACAGGTCGGTTGCGCGCTGGTCGCTTGCAACAATGCTGCGTCCGGTGGTGCCCAGGGGAACTATCTGGTCTGTGAGTATAGCAACACGAGGGGGAACTATTTGGGCGAGTTTGGGACCGAGGTCAAGCCGCCGATTAGCAAGAGAGGTTTGCTGGAGGAAGGAGAGAATCAACAAGTCATGGACGGGGACGAGCTGGTGGCCAGACAGGCAGGAGGTGCGTCTGAGCTTGGTATGGGAGAGGCCAGGCTCCTGGGAGCGCTGGTCGCTGTTTATGTTGTGGCGAGCGCTTTGATGTGATGTCGCTCCCTTATGTCGCTCCTTTATGCTTCAGGAGATAATATTGTGACCTTCGTTTGTAGATTTTACATGTATATTAAAGCTGTTGCCGAGTTGAAACTGTATTGCGAATACGTTGGTTGGTCGAGGCTGAAGGTGATGGAAGGCTTTGTCGTCCGCAAGGTTCTATCCCTCGGTGGGTCTTCATAGTCGTCATGTCAAGCCATCATTGTCACTACCACGCTTGTCACGTCGTCCACGCCTTGACCACACGACACGAGATTGAGATCCAGATCTTGAGTTACGACGCGTCTCTGGGCATGATCAGTGACCAGAATAGGCGACGATCATACGGCGACCAGAATAGGCGACGATCATATGGCGACCAGACTCTGTGGCTAACAAGCTTCGTAATATTCGTATGGATCGATCCAGAAACCCTTTTCCAAAGGTCATGGGTAATGATTTCCGTTACTAGGGAAGACAGTGAATACAGACGAGCCATCGCCTGAGTCTTGCCCTATTGAAAATTGGAAGTCTGGCCAAGCGATATGAGTTGCGTCTCTGGCAGCACTTCCCTTCGTATAGGGCATGTACAGAAGAAAAGCTATTGATGTCCACCGCCAACGGGATGGTAGCACTGTCAATCGAGCCCGCCAATGCAGAGATGGCTCGAGTATACCTGCTCGAATTCTAAACACTCAATCCAGTCGGTATTCCGCATTGATCACAGGATTCCGAGGGTTAAGCTGTTTCAAATGCGCTATCGTCCCCATGGCCTGATAAGAGAGCGCCATAATCTCGCCGAACGGGCCGTGACCACTCCGAGTGTTTGGTCCACAGTAATCCACAATTCTCACACTGATTTCCCTGTCGCCCGGCTGGCAGAGATGTCTGGCGACTGTGGAAAGGCACCTGATACGATAAGTCCGGCCGCAAGCCTAGACAGCATTCCACAGGAGTCAGACGATGTATGCAATCGACATGAATGACATACCGCTCCATTGTCCCATAGTCCCTCGCCGGCACAAGCGAAGAAGTTGTTCTCTGGGAATTCGGTTCCAGTCCCACATTGGGTCGGCGCGTAAGGTCCATAATACACCCTCACCACCCCAACATCCGCCTGAGCGCTCGACGCCAAGAGCGCGAGCAGAACAGCGGTGATTACCCTAGGTCGCAGATCAGCAACGGCCTTGGGAACAGAAGATGATGTCCAAACGAAAAAAGTCCCTTGCATACTTTTGCTGCATTTTTAGCCACATGATCCACGGTAATAGGCGATCCGCTCTAGAGCTGAGCCAATCAATATATGATTCGATGTAGAAGACAACTGATCGTGTTCTCGACGATATCCTTCGTTGATTGTGAGAATAGAGCCGAACAATGGATGCGCTCGAAGTGGTGAAGGTGTCAGCATAAGTATAAGTCACGAAGTAGTCTTAGCGACCGAATCCTAGAGGAACAGGTCCGTACGGAATGCCGCGGATAAGCTATCTACATGCAAGAGGCTGGTTCAACATTACGAGACGTAGCGCCCGAGAATCTGCCAGAGTTAGAAATCTTGGGATTCTTGGCAGACCCCCGTCTCCATCCGCGGCCAAAGATGTCGAAGATGTCGTCCCCTTCCTAGAGCCAACCCCCTACCCCATTCTCCTCCGCCAACGTCTCGTCGCTAGCCTCTTCTTTCCGTCCCTCCTCTCCCACGACTGCCACTAAGGGTTCCCATTGCAGTAGCAAGTGTATCCCGCATTCTCGCCTTGCTTTGCCCAACAAGCCTCAGCCCTCATCAGGCACCTCGTTCCTGATGGACACCGGGTGTGACACAGATACCAGTGTTCAGACAAACAATTGCCCTGCGTTGGTCCCGGCGGCCACGGTGATGGCTGGCATTTGTAGTCGTCGAAGTCAGCTAGAGCGGCTGGGGCGAAGAGGGTGAGTTGTAGGGCGATGGAGGCCAGGAATCTCATGTTGGTATGGCTGATTGATTCTCGGTGGGCCCGCGGTCTTCTCGTATGGCTTGTGTAATAGGGAGAGTCGCCGATAATGGGAAGAGGTGGCCGTGAGATCAGAAATACTCGCAGAAAAGCGAGCGTATCCCATCTGAAACAACACGAGTGACGAAACCGTGGTATTGGCGAGACAGGCATTTGAGCTGATATTTCTTGGCCTAGGTCTTAGTATGTGGATCGATCGATCGTAGTAGAAGCGAGCAATACTGTATGACCATTGACGATAGTCAGTGCCTAAAAGCTGCTAAGTGTTACAGGGACGGATCCTACGACTAAGGCCAGTCTGACGGCTATTCATTGAAACTAAATCGCAGGCATTTGTTACTAATACGCTACGACAGTAATCTGCGACTCGACATCGGCCAATTACGAGCTAGTGTACTAAGCTCTGAACCGCAAGGTCTACGCGTAGCCAGACGCTTTAAATAGACGAAGTCGATGAGGCCGAGCAAGGCCGTCAGCTTGGCCGACCGACAGGCCCACCAGACTTCATTACATTCGCTCTACTAGGTCGACGTCTCGCTCAAGTCTAGACACTATCGATACATGCCGATAATGAGGATGATGACAAAAACGTTTGTCAGCCTAACAAATGTATCACAGCGTAGTTGCTGAAGATGAGAGGCTCAAGAATGTGGTCAGCAGTACTCTTTTTGTTCAAGGACGGTCTCACCTCGTTGCGCAAAACGGACTTCGCTATGCTCGTAAGCCTCCTTCGACCATCCAAAAATCTCAGCCAGATAAGCTGTAGTATTGAGATGAGGCAAGATCTGACAGGACCGAAAACAGCAAGCACGTCTATTAGATGAAGTGCTGAGGTGAAAAGGAGGGCTGCATCTTATAAGCACGCGAAGCATAAGCTTATATCGTTCACCACGAAAGAGTGACGGTACAACGGATAACGAGTCCAATTCTTCGCGGCGACGTCTATACGGATTGTGTGGCCTTTTTCGTCCGAGGCCACATATATTACGAAGCTAGGAGCATCCAAAAACTCCGCCTCTGTCTTCTCTACATAAGGTTGGTACGACTCGTTAGCCCTCTCCTACGACATCTACCATCTACATTCAATGAATGCACACGAGAGAACACTCACACTAAGGTTGACAAAGAAGATTGGCGTAACCTCCAGGATACACTTCACATTGGTAATGTTGGCCGCATGTGCAGGGCTGCCATCTCTAGGGATTAGCAAAAGTCCTAGGAGACGGGAGAGAGGCAGGTCTGATTCTTGGGTGACTTACGCCCTGATTTATACAAAAGCCATTTTTGGTGCAAGGTGGTGGTTCGGGTGCCTCGCGTGATGCAAACGTGAGGCTCCCGAAGATAGTTGTGAGGAGGAGTGGCAGGAGAAGCGTAGTCTTCATCTTTGTGGTAACGATCTTTCGTGACTTGATGAGCGTAGGCGAAGCGATTCAACTGTCTCTAGTGCGAGCGGATGACCAGAGTTGTTACTTAACCATTTGATCCGAAAGAGAGGGGCAATACGGCCTTTTATATCCTACTGAAACAAAGCTTCACGGCAGCTGCTCGAGAGTGATAGTGCCGTCAAAGACCGGCGGCTCTCGGCTTTAGCAGGACAACGTAACGTCGCCGCTATCATAGTTGGCGATGTTCGTATTGGATATGTTTGATAATCTGGTCGGGATGCCCCAATATAATGGTAGGTCCAGAACACCTGTTTGACGGGAGTAAACAACTCTGACGGGGCTCCTTCGCTCCTCTCGTTCTTGCTTCAGCCACTTTATCAGAGCTGGCGATGGGGGATGGAAAGAGTCTTGGCTTGCCCGCTATGTAGGCAACTACGACTCAATCGGTCGCCGCTACCGGGTCAGAGGCATGCTACGATTTAGGGAGATCATACTAGGACTAGGAGCTACTACAGAGTTTGCGACTTCGAGTTCTAGGTCAACGCAGATTATAGTGTCGGCGAATCGCCGTCTCGGCCCGGAGTGAGCCTCAGGCCAGGAAACAGAAATAAGAAGTTGGCGGTGTCGTATGATGCCTACAGCTTCCACCCTACTAGATGAGCGGTCTTAAGAAGGGCACGCTAGCAGTTCTCGCAAGTAATAGACGTTCGATCGCGGAATTTTGTGCGATCTCGGCGAGAGCGGTTCTAGTTGCCTAGCTAGGGACGCTAGTTCTAAAAAGAAGACGGCACTAATATTACGACGGTAACGCCCTTTAACTTATTGTTTATAATTAGTTCATACGTTGCCTTTTAGCTTGATCAATCTTTATAACGCTTATATAGTATAATATATATTATAGTATCTATAAGAGGCTAATAATCCTACTCTAAGTAATATCAAAAGTCTATATAGTATACCTATATAGCTATAGTATTAACAACTAACTAGGAGGGCTATACGTACTAGAGTAGGAAATAGCCTAAGTAGGTAAGTATTAGTAGCTTCTTAAGACAAGTTCTTAAAGAAGAAGGAGCGCTAATAAAAGGATAAATAATTATTATTTAATAATAGTTAATTCTAATTAGCTAATTACTAATATAAGCTAAATATAGTATAAACAAGTTTATTCTATATTCCTATATACTATGCCTTCTTACCTCTTTACCTATAAGAACTATAAGAGGCTTCTTACTATCTTACTTATAAAAGAGTAAGATATTACTACGCCTTCCTTATACTAATATAGCGAGGTGTACCTACTTAGGCCGCGTCTACGCGATCTATAACTAGTTAGCTAATATATCTTTACGTAGCGATTTATAATACTATCTCCTTTCTAGGCTAGCTCTATCCTTAGTACTACTAAAGTAAGCTTCTCTTACGACTCTATTCTAATCTCTAACGTAATTATATCTTCCTATTCTTCTAAATACCGCTTATAACTATAAAGTCTATTATAACTTTGTCCTATAGTTACTCTAGTATTTTAGTAAACTAAATATCTCTATAGGATAAGTATCGTTCTACCTTATTTTGTCTATAGTATACGTATTCTTTAATATACGCGTATACTCGTTATTATATCTATAGGAACTTAAAATACCTTAAAATTAGGCGTACTATCTTTATAATTCCTAGGTACCCTTAAATTAGTTTATTATAGTATCTTTAAATATAGTTCTCGACGCCTACTTTTATACTAGATTATAACTTATTAGTCTTCTAACTAAGGCCCTATAAGCTTAGCTCTAGAAGGAGTATTTAAGGAGAAGAGAGAAGAGATAATTCCTCTTCTCTAATAAGAGATATTTATTACTATTCGTTCGTATATATATATAATCCTTTTCTAATATAATATATTCCTCCTATAGCTACTTCTATATACATAAATCTATTACCTAATAGAGAGAGGATCTTAGTTTAATAGCTTATAACCTATTGTTTTAAGATCCTATACTTAATACTAGATAATAGATTTACGTAATAGAAGTAGCTATAGAAGGAATATATTATTAGGTATATATTAGAAGATAAATAAACATATTAGGTTAGAGAAGAGAAGAAGGAATCTTCTCTTCTCTCTCCTCTAGAAATACTCCTACTAAGGCTAAGCTTATAGGGCTTAGTTAGAGTACTCCTAAGTTATAAACTAGTATAACTCTCTCTACTCTAACTTAATATTCCTAGTATATAACTGCCTATTACTCTTTAATATAAGTAGGTAAGTATTAGTAGCTTCTAAAGACGAGTTCTTAAAGAGGAAAGAGCGCTAATAAAAGAATAAATAATAATTATTTAATAATAGTTAATTCTTATTAGCTAATTACTAATATAAGCTAAATATAGTATAAACGAGTTTATCCTATATTCTTATATACTATGCCTTCTTACCTTCTTACTTATAAGAACTATAAGAGGCTTCTTACTATCTTACTTATAAGAGAGTAAGATATTACTACGCCTTCCTTACTGTTATAAATCGCTGCGCGAGACCGTGCCAGCCAACTAGTCGGTAGCCGCGAAGGCACGGCCTAGGCGAAGTGCGTCTTACTACTTTAGCTACGAGAAGGACGTATTAGCGTCTCGCTCTCTTACGAGCGAGACAGTAAGAATTCTCACGCTCTTACGAGTAAGAAGGCGAGAGGACATTGTATATAGGAACATAGGATAGACTTGTTCAGACTGTGTTTAACTTATGTTAGTAATCGACTAATTAGAATCGACTATTACTAAACTATTATTATTTATTACTTTACATTAGCACTTCTTCCTCTTTAAGAACTTGTCTTTAGAAGCTACCTACGCTTACCTATTTAGGTTAGGACATACCGTAGTACGTATAACCCGCTAGTTAGTTGTTAACACTTTGAACACCCTTAAGTATAAGTTCTATATCGAGGAACACTTCGGGGACCCTAGCCCTAAGTAATGCTAGAGGATCGGTACGAGTAAGGATTGCGGGAGAAGACTCTACTACGAAGGTTACTAAACCAGATCTCTACTATAGAGACTAAGCTAAGCTCGAGGACTAGCTTAACTAGATGTAGTTGTACTTCTTATTTAATAACGTTACGTAGAACAAAACCTTATTCGCTACTACCTACTTACGTAGTAACGCTTAGAAATAGATCAAACCCTACCTTACTAAGTACCTCGGTAACGGTACTAACGAAGAAGGATTCTTCGGAAACTTTAACAAGTTTAAGGAGGAACTCGATAGAATCTACGGAGTCTATAACGACAAAGAAGTTTCGACTAGGGTTATTTAGTATTTGGCCTAGAAAACGTTAGCATCCGATTATGCCGCTAAATTCAAGCAACATACTAAAGTTACCGAATAGGACGACGACGCCCTAATAGTTATGTTCCGACGAGGCTTAAAGGACAATATAAAAGACGAATTAATACGCGATAGAGCTATAAACGATAACTTAGACCAACTTATTTCTAGCGCGATCCGGATTAATAATATGTTATACGAGCGTGCGATAGAGAAACGCTACGATCGTAGTAGTAGGAAATATAGCTTCGTGCCTACTAGTAGGTCTAGAGGACGTAACAATCGAGGTAACGACTTCGACGCTATAGACTAGGAAGTAAATAACACGTAGCGACTTAATAACAGAAGACCTAAGGGAAAGGGATCCTAGGGTAAGAAGACTAGAATTAGATGCTATGCTTGTTCGAAGATAGGACACATAGCATAGGACTGTAAGTCGAAGAATAGAGTGCCCTAACGACAGTTCAATTCGACGGAACAAGTTTAGGAATTTAATGTGACCCTTAGAACCCCTAACTCTAAGAAGTCTCGGGGAGGATATAATAGAGAACTAGAGAAGCATAATCCGCCTATAAGCAGTTACAAAGTTTAGCTTGACGAATACCGATAGAGGGACAACTAGACTAAGGACTCTACTACGGAGTAGGAAGAACTAGTAAACGGAGCAATCTAGAAGCTAGATACGACTCTTAGCTAGGTATTACCTACGGCTTTAGAATACGAATTTGGATCTATAGAATGCGTAGACGATATCCCTAATAACTAGAAGGATACACTAGAATAGGAGTTTGTAATAGGAGTAGCTTACGACAACGCGAGTAAAGAGCGTAAAGAAGAAAGGACGGACGAGCCCTTATACTACAACTCGAATCTATAGAAGGATTAAGAACCTGCATAACTGTCTATAACATAGAGCAGAATGTTAAACCTACGCGAAGCTAAAGATGAATCATAGTACTACGACGACGACTACCGAAAACATCTAGACGAGAAACGACAGTTAGGATAGTTACTACCGCTATAGGAAAGCAAGTAGATGCATACTTACGATATAGCGACTAGACTAGCATACGAGATACGACGTATCAAAGTCGAAAGCGACATTAAGGACATAGTTGACGTACTCTTACAAAGTTACTAGGCACCTCTTAAGATTGTAGAAATTACTAATTACCTCTTAAGCAACTAGACGGGACTTTACAAAGGAGACAAACTATAAGTCGACTACGTTACGGAACTTGTAATTAGTACGATAGAATATCGTAAATAATAACGCGAGGAAAAACAGGAACGTATAGAAGAAGTCAACGTTATAGAAGGTGACAATATAATAGAAGCTAAGGATAGCGACAAAGACGACACGTCCGACAAGGAGTAGGGAAGTAGTAACGACATAAGCTAAGACGAACTAGTTGAATTTACTATAATAGGCCACACGGAGGCTATAGCTATATTTGTCGCGATTACTAAAAGAGACGAGGAAGTATTCCTAACGCTAGGACGAAAACGCTATCTGTACCTAGAACAATTCGACCTCTTAATTAAGTAGCTTCGAAGGATGTTTTAGAGGTATCGATTAGTATATAGAGAAGAACAAAGCTTTAGACAATATGTTAGGGATGTGCTACTAGTTAGAAGTCAGTTTATTAGTAACGGAGGATATCTAATACTAGGAGGACTACACGTAATAAAAGGGATGCGAGATTAGATCAAAATGCTACAAGCTTAATTTAGGACGATCTAAACGATTCAGGTCTTAAAGTAAGAGGAGCAAAAGCCTATTCTAACTAACAATAGGAAAACAAGACATAAGGCCACCTAACACCGAGAACAGGTTCGAATACAACTTAGAAGGAAGATGCAAGACTACTAGAGCTAACAACTCCTTATAATAGAATAATAGAGAGAGTTTAAACGACGACAACGGCCTATAAAGATATACGGAATGCTAATAGCAGAACATAGCAATATATTACTATTCGATTCGGGAAACGAGTAGACTTAGTCGACATAAGCGATCGATATAAGTATAATAACATTTATAAGGCTTAAGAGAACAATTCTAGTAGTACTAATAGCAACGGCAAGACAGGAGTCTTTAAGGCCGAAAGTATTATAAACGGAATACCTACGATAGGAATAATCGATAGTAGAGCTAGTAGTAGCTTTATATCGAAAGACTACGTTTAAAGGAACGCGATTATAACGCGCTAGAAACTAGATAGATACAAGGTAATTGCGGTAAACGGATTACGCTTGCCTAACGTAGATAGAGAGATAGTACCTCTATTATATGTTACTTAAGGGTATTATAAGGCGATTATCTTAGACGTAATACTAATAGCTAGGCACGACGTCGTACTAGGCAACCCTTAGTTAAGAAGACATAACCTAGTTATTAACTAGAGGACAGGAGTACTTATATTTGATTAATATACATGCGAACATATTAGGAGACCTACGTATCGATAGCGGACAATAGTAGATAAGCGGAAGAAACTATACGAGATGTGTTTCTTAGCGAATAGCGGACTTTAATAACGAAGCGCGAACTAGACAGATACTAGAGAGAGTCCACCAGATTACGAGAATGTTATAGTATATAGTGAAATCGCAGTACCTAGAATCCCGGAGGAGTATAAGGAGTTTGCGCCTCTCTTTAAGGAAGAAACGGGATCGGTAGCCTTACTAAAACATTAGGCGTAGGACTATAGAATCCGACTTTAGCCTAGAAAGGTACTACTATTTAGACTACTATACGCCAAATTAGGTAAAGAACTAGAAGCTGAACGGGAATAGATACGGGAAAACGAAGCAAAGGGATATATCTGCAAATTAGAATCCTTAGCAGCTTTACTAATAATATTTGTACTAAAGAAGAACAGAAAGTTACGATATGTATAGGACTACTAGAAGCTTAACGACATTACGATTAAGAATCGGTACTCTCTACCTAATATCGGAGAACTATAGGATAGACTTTTAGGAGCCTAATAGTTTATAGCCTTAGACCTACGAAACGGCTACTACCTTATACGGATAGCCGAAGGCGAGGAATAGAAAACAGCATTTAGATTACGCTATAGACTATACAAGTTCTTAGTTATGCCTTTTAGATTAACTAACGCACTAGCTAGTTTCTAAGATATGATTAATAACACTCTACGAGAATACTTAGACGACTTTATAGTAGCGTACCTCGACGACATACTAGTTTATACTAATAGGACGCTATAGTAATACGTCGAGCATATACGAAAAGTATTTAGGAAACTACGGGAGCGGAATCTACGAGTCAACCTAGAGAAATGCGAATTCTATAAGAAAGAAGTCAAGTTCCTAGGATTTATTATAAGTACGAAGGGATTAAGCGTCGACCCCGACAAGATCAAAGCAGTATAAGAATAGCTAACACCGAAATACGTTAAGGACGTTTAGGCATTCTTAGGACTTACGAACTACAACCGGAAGTTTATTAAGGATTACTCGACGATCTTAGTAGTATTAACGAACCTTACGAAAAAGGACATAACGTTCAATTAGGAAGATAAATATTAGGAGGCCTTTTAAAGGTTAAAAGACGCTACGGCGGAATGCTTAATATTAGCTATATTTGATACGAACAAGCCAATCTAGGTTGAAACGGATATATCAGACCTAGTAATCGGAGTATACCTTACCTAGGAAGATAATAGAAAACGTAGACCTATCGCCTACTATTCTCGAAAAATAACACCCGCCGAATAAAACTACGACATCTACGATAAGGAGCTACTTACAATCGTATTAGTATTACGATACTAGAGAGTCTACTATAGTTAGATACTATAGCACGCAAAAAGCGCATATAACAGATAGAGATAAGCTCTTTATATTACGGTACTAGAAGACACTTCTAGCACTTCTCGGAACGAAGTAGAAGCTATCTACGGCATTTTATCCGCAGACGGATAGACAAACGGAAAGAGTAAATCAGACTCTTAAGACGTACTTGCGACACTACGTTAATAAAGTAATAAACAATTAGGTAACGCTACTACTAATTGCCTAGTTAGCTATTAACAACATAGACTCTGCGATAACTAGCAGGTTACTATTCTTTCTAAATTTCGGAAGGAATCCTAATGTCTTTAGACCCGAATACTACTATAAGGCTGCTTAGGCTGCGATAGTCCGGGTAAGTAACCTTAAGAACGTCTATAACGAAGCACGAAAACAGATTTCCTACGAACAAATAAGACTATAAGGCACGGACATAAGAATAGCATCTTAGCTAAAAAGGGGGGATAGAGTGTACCTCTACACGAAAAACCTAAAAACAAGAAGACTAATAAAGAAACTAGATTATAAGAAGGTCGGACTATTCTTAATTAAAGAAGTTAGGGGACTAGTTAACTACAAATTGACACTCCTAAAGGACGCCAAAATACACCCTATGTTCTACGTATCGCTTTTAGAACTAGTAGACCTAGACACACCCTTATAGGAAACATTTCATTTTAAGACATAAGAGGAAGACAAATTCGAAGTCGAAATAATATTAGACTATAGGAACAATTAGTACCTTATTAAATAGAAGGGTTACCCTAAATTAGAAAATACCTAGGAACTAGAGGACTACTTAGCGAACTGTCGAACAAAAGTCTAGGAGTACTAGAAGGGGCGAACCGGAACTACGAAGGAGTTAGTAAGAAAGAGGCAGCCGCGATAGGGAAGCCTACTAGCTAGGCACTACTATAGGGCGGTAGCTATACTCCCTATAGCATCCTCCGCTATGCCTATAATCGACTACATCGTAGGAGATACACTAATCCCAGACGAGGCCGCAGGATAGTCTTAATCTGCTTAGGGAACCTCTAAGTCGCTAGAAGCCTCTAGTTCGTCGTATAGACAAGTAGCCTTTTTCTAAGCGCGCTCTTCCGCTTGTTTTAAGATGGCTTTATTTCGAAGAAGCCTCGCTAGCACTTGCTACAACTTAGCCTTATCTTTATCTACCTTTTTCTAGAACTCCTCCCGAGTCTTATTAAGAGACTCCTAGGATATGTTTATATACGGACGACCTAGGCGAACGCATTCGGAGTATTTAAGACGACTATCTATTATCTAACACTCGGAGCCTAAGAACAGGCAGTAATTATAACAGACTATAGTAGGATTACCTAGTTGTTTGATTTCGGCAGTAAGTCGTAGACGGTGTTTAGAAGAATAAGAAGATATAGTTACGTTAGAAGACGAAAGAAGGTCGTAGGGAAAGCTTACTTTAGTAGCACCGAGGACGGAGCTATGCTAGAAGGGGGGATAGTGTTATAAATCGCTACGCGAGACCGTACTAGCTAACTAGTCGGTAGCCGCGAAGGCACGGCCTAGGCGAAGTACGTCTCGCTACTTTAGCTACGAGAAGGACGTATTAGCGTCTCGCTCTCTTACGAGCGAGATAGTAAGAATTCTCACGCTCTTACAAGTAAGAAGGCGAGAGGACATTATATATAGGAACGTAGGATAGACTTGTTTAGACTATGTTTAACTTATATTAGTAATCGACTAATTAGAATCGACTGTTACTAAACTATTATTGTTTATTACTTTATATTAGCACTTCTTCCTCTTTAAGAACTTGTCTTTAGAAGCTACCTACGCTTACCTATTTAGGTTAGGACATACTATAGTACGTATAACCCGCTAGTTAGTTGTTAACACTTACGCTAATATAATAAGGTATACCTACTTAGGCTACGTCTACGCGACCTATAACTAGTTAGCTAATATGTCTTCGCGTAGTAATTTGTAATATATATAGGTTCTAGAGAAAAATTTGTATTACTATAATCTTCTAGTTATTCCTATTCTACCTTCTAAATTTTGGGCCTTTATTATATTTCGACGCTCGACTTTTTGCTACGCTAAATATATTAGTAACTATTATCTAAAATAGCGACTATTAGCGACTATAATAGCAACTATCGTAGTAAAATAGCGACTATTAGCGACTATTAGCGACTATTAGCGACTATTATAGCGAAATAGCAACTTCTATAGTAAATAGGTAGGCGATTAGTTAGTGCTATTGCTCGTATGTTTGATTGTAGCCGACTGTCAGAGCGGTTGATTGCTTGTTAGGAGTTCAAGCGAAATGCAGCTACTAGCACGTGACCTTCGGCTGTACCCGTCGCGCACATGCGACTTCACTGCATACAGGACCCGTATGTCTCAATCCATACCAACCTCCCACCCTCAAACGCTCATCAGATGGACCTCGGGACTACCGTTCACGGACTAGGATACCTCACCTGGGCAAGGTACATGTAGGTTGCTTACCTGAGCAATCACCGCTAATCTTGTGTCGGTCAATTGTTCTTGAGCCTGAAAGAGCGACGGCAGCTCCAAAGAACGCGACATGAAAGACCAGGCACTTGATAATGAAATCTGCGTCCCCATCATCAGCACTACAATACTTGATCCGACCAGACGAGAAAGAAGCACGCAGAACAGGCCAACTCTCCCGGCGACGCGACGTCCGCTGGCCCAGGCAGCGTACACTGCACTCTCGTACTCTCTACAATCATACTTCCGATGTTCCCTGCTGTCGCACGCGATCGCTCAAATGAACCATTCTTCTCGGCCTCAGTCGAAGATGCCGCCACCCTTGATCCCATAAAAGTCGACATGGTCCCGATCCTTGACGTCATCTGGCACCTCCGGCCAGGCGTCGTCGCCTTCGAGCAACACCACTTGCATGCCCTAATGGAACGTCAGTATCAGCATGGGCATCGTCGCAGAGGTCCGGGTTGGCTGCTTACCAAGACGAAGTACCGCGCCTTAAAGGCGTGGAAAATAGTGGCAGCCGCATCCTCAATCTTCCAACGTACTGCCAACCAGCCGCCAGCAGGCAGCTCGTGGATGTATCCCAGAGGAGGGTTCTCAAGATTGAATGAAGATGGGTCTTGCGCTGACGCGGTAGCTACGTCCGGGTGCCCAAACTTTCCTTCCCCAGCGCCGAGGAGAAATGTGGCTTTGTTGTGCTTATACATGGGCAGTGGAACGGGCAGGTCGTTCTCGACGATCACATCGACCGTGGAGCCCTGCGGCAAGTGTGTCAGCGCCACACTATGGCAAGTAAATTTAGACAAATCTGCTATCTTACCAACGGCAGGTTCCTCTCGACAGGATAGTCCTCCGGCAGGTCCATCTTGGGATTAAAGGCCGGAGGGTGCATGAAGTTGCGCCATATCTGCCAGACCTTGCCATTGAGCGAGCAATTGGTCACGAAAGGATTCTTCTTGTCTGGCGCACCAGTGGCGGTAAAGCGGAGCGTAATGTCCGCCTTCTTTGGCGGTGGCTGGGCTGGATATGGATGCTCCTTCTGCTTATCCTCAAGCACGAAGCCTTTCTTCAGGGTGCCGTCAAACTCCATTTTGCTCGTTGATTGATCTGGCTGAGGAGTCACTTCTCCTAGCTTGCGCCCAACCTGCCTGTGCTGCGATCGAGTCAACATATGTAGTGCAATGAGGGTGGCGTCTTGCCGCTTACTGGATATCGCAGGATCGCATAGCTCTGTAGTGACTGCACGGGGCTCATGCTGTACCATCGGATGGCATAGTCTTGAGCCGCTTGATCGAGCTTAACCATGACAGTCATTCTCTCGGCGTTGTTAAGATAGATGGCCTAGGATGCTGTCAGTGCTGCAGTATCAGGCCTGACGGGAATGATACTCACGTCAACTTCTTGAGGTTGGACGTAGCCTCCGTCGTTGGCCACTATCCACATCTTGTGACCATCGATAGAGATGTGCCATGAATGCTCCAGGCCAGCGTTCACGAAGTTGAAGAGCATCCATCGCCGGTTCTCGGTCTCGAAAACCTCGTACTCGCCTTCTGATGGCTTGCAATCCGGATAGGCAACGGCACCTGTCGCCTGAACAACGCATCCGTACGAATCGACTGGTTTTCCGTTGAGGGCGGTCAGGCCTGGCGGCCTGCAATGCACCCGTGCCTTGCCGTTGATGAGGGCGGACTGGTAGCAGTAAGGGTCATATCCCTCGGCCTGCAATTGCGCGAGCAAAGTCGGGATCTCCCGATGCTGCCAGCCGTGCACTAGGGCATGTGCGGGTTTCTCCTCGGCATCGAGCATATCTTGGATGTCTAGAGGATCCTGAGAGACCAGGTGGTACGGTCGTTCACGCTCAGGGCTAGGGCGAATCCACACAGTGCCGTGACTGCCGTCCAGCGAAGCGGTCGAAGCATGTTCCAAGTACCACTTCAGACCCCATTGGCCAGTGGTGTTGAATGTGCTCGTGAAATTGCTTCGCGGGAGGATGGGATATGTGGTCACACCTGCACTGCCATCGTTCCACGTGGCAGAATGGTGGTTGACGCCAACCTGGAGAACGTCAATCTTTGCACATCTGAAGAGTTCCGGGAGTATTCACCCAATGCTGCGTGGAGACGAGGCTGGCCTCGTTGTGGATGTGGATCCTGATGGTGTCGCCTTCATGCGCATTGATCGTGGCAAAAGGTGACTCTGAATTCCCAACGAATTGCGGTCGCCACCATCCGCCGTCTGTGTCATTCCAGGTAAGCAGAGCATTATGGGTTTGGTCGGGCGGGCGTGTTACTCACCGGGATTACGCCACGACTGGGACAACGTAAGATCATAGTCGACAACCGCTGGGACCCGCGGCTGGTTTTGTTCCACAGAATGGTTTGGTGCCACTGGTTTGGCAAGCCATCGAATCCTCAGAAGCTGGAGCCATTGAGGTCCGTGTTGAAATATTGCAAGTGCTACCGAAAGGAGTATCAAGGTGAAGGTGCTCATCAGCAGCTTCCTTCTCCAACTGTTGGTCTGTCTTGGGGGCACAATTGGACTGATGCCCTTGTTATCGATCGTGTACTCCATGATGGTCAATCTATCTGCTCTGTGAAGTGAACACAATCAGTGAAGAGGCAGAGGAGGACAAGTCCGACACCGCGGGTTCTTGTCATAGAGCGACGGTCAGTACTAATTGGCCGTACGTCGAGCGGTGCGTCTCGGAACAACCGTCCGGTCAGACGGGTTGTTTTGAATGCAGAGAGGCATGGTCAGGCATCATGATGAGTCTCTGACTCGGTGGGCGGATGCAGAACGTTGTGTCGCAAGCTCTCGGCGAGACATGTCTCGTTGCACCCCCACAGTCATGCAGACACTCTGGCGGCAGGCGCCACGGAATCGCGATCGACCAGCGTCGTGAGATTCGCGATGTCAAACAGTTGGTCGTAACGAGTGTACCTTCGTAGAAAGGCAGATCGTCGACTGTATTTTCGACTCGAACAGTAGTGCTACAGGGGGCCTGCAAAGCTAGCGTGTTCCGCAAATACAAGCTAATACGTAATAGTGGCGCAGATTTGGTTGGGGGGCTCGTGTCTGGGGCGGTCTGGTGGGTGGCCCTTGTCACTTACGGGCGATCGTGATCGGGGCAGGGTACCAGGCCACGTTATCTGACAGCCAAGTATCTCCTAGTTATTAGGGCTTGTGATCGCCAATGCCACTGCAGCGTATCGCTTAGGGACAAGGTTCCTGCCGTCCGCGCTACCGAGAATAAGCTTCGCTGTGGAAGACTTCATGTGAGGTGTTTGCAGTATCGCAGTATTGTGCTCTTATATAAGCAGGCTCGGGCGACAAAAGATGCAGATGCTAGAGAGCTACCTCACTATGAGTCCGTTGCATTAGGAGTCTCTAGCAGTACAATCACCTTGGATGATATGCTTGTAGAGTAAGAATTGTACGGTAGTCAGGCTTAGCATATCGTATTGCTATAATAGAGAGTAAGATCGTCGCGGTCGCCGTGAGCCGCGCTAGCTAACTCTATACCACGTGCAAGCAGCGAAGCGAGGTACCTCCTACTGTAACTGTAACCACAATTGAAGTCAATCGTGCCGCCGCGATCACACGAAACACCACACACTGGACGACAACATTCGGCACACTGGACGACAACATTCGCACACTAGACGACAACCTTCGGCACACTGGACGACCAACATTCTCAGTGGCGGTGAGAAATCACGACTGCGGATGCACAGCCGGCAGGGCTCCCAGTAGACCGGCTGCAGGTGATCGTCATGGTATGGAGCGGAAGCTGGGAAAGTCAAGTTTCCGGGTAGCTTGACTGACTTCATCTTACAATGGACGTTGCATGCCAGGACAAGGGGCTTGACTAGGAATTAGGAAGATGAAACCCACGGATCACGGGGCGTGGTGCAACTGTACGTATCAGGCAAGCAGACTTGCCACCTTCGAGGACTCGAGATGCGTTGCATCGATGATCATGCCGATGTGATTAGCCTCCCCCTCTTGTAGCCCTTGATCTTCCTCCCAAAGATCTCTCCGAGTGACGTTCAATCTCCTCTAGCATTGGAGTCAGGCCCCTTTGATCTCAACTCATATCGTTGCGATGATGAAGGCAGTACTCGGGGCGTTGTTGTACGCCGTGGGCTCGTTGGCAGGCCAAGTCCGCGATCACGCTCTGACGCTGGAGGCAGCGTGGTTGGCTCTAGGTGATCAGAGAATTTCCAAACGAGCGCAGGTGGTGTGGGGCTGATTTGCGTGTCCACAGATGGCAACCCCAGGATGGTTTTGACTGTCAACGGCTCTACGCCCGGTCCCGCGATCGAGGTCGACGAAGGCGATACGTTGAGGGTCAACGTATGCAACCATGGCTTTAGTGAAGCCACGATGCACTGGCACGGCATCTACCAGAGCTCGGCTTACTGGAATGATGGAGTGCCTGGTGGTGAGCCCATTAGACCTTAACAGCTTACCCGTCCACGATTCTGATGTGTCTCCCAGTGACCCAGTGGCCGCTGGAGCCTCGTGGCTGCTACACGTACGAAATGACGCTTGAAAACCAGACGGGAATCTACTTCTACCATGGTCATTTCGGGCCAGCATTCGCAGACGGTCAACGTGGCCCTCTGTGGATCCGACCTGCTCCCGACCGGCCTCGTCCTTATTCTCTCATCTCAGATGACCCAGAAGACCTCGAGGCCATGATGTCAGCAGAGCATCGACCTCGGCATATCTTGGTCTCTGACTGGAATCTCAATGGTATGGAGTCTCTCATCCCGATGTACCGCGATACTGGTGTCGAGCCAACCTGTGCTGCGTCCATTATTTTCAACAACAAAGGTCGTACGACGTGTCTGTCACGCGATATCATTGAGAAATTCGACCCAAAAGGACCGAGGAACTCTTACGGCTGCCTGCCATTTCCAAACGAGGCCAAATACACAAATCCACGAGAGTGCCGAGACACCTTCTCCGATTTCGACGTGTATGAAGCTGCGAAGGGAGAGAAGTACATGTTTCTAAACTTTGTTCACCCGGGTGCTGGTCATGAGCTTCGCATTTCCATCGACGAGCACGACATGTGGATCGTGGCAGCGGATGGTGACTTTGTCTATCCGACCAAGGTCCAGGCAATCAATGTCAACATGGGTGATCGTATAAGTGTTCTGGTCCCTCTCAACCAGAAGCCGGGCGATTATGCCATCAGAGCTTCTTCCATTACATGGAGCCAAATCATCCAGGGGCAAAGCATTCTGCGCTACCATGGCGTCCCGGAAAGTCGGCAGGACGGCATCATGACCGCACCGACTAGCAGGCCGCACATTGATTTGGTGGGTGACATGGTCGACGGAGGACGGATGATGGATGAGCTAGCAGATCTTGCCGCCTTCCCAGCCATGTCTCCTCCCGTCGAATCACACAAGACATTCCGCTTTGTCGTCAACCATACCACCCCTAGCGCCTGGGTTCTGGCTTCATCGCCACATCAGGGCTTCAGGCAGCAGGTGTGATCACATCAGTTGCGGTTCGTGCTTCGGCGGTCGGCTAACCATCACAGATGCCTCCCATCCTGTGGAACAACGAATCGATGGGCGAGACGACTTTCGGCGGCATCCAGAACGGATCTGTCGTTGACATCATCTACGAGAACGCCGCTGTTGGCGATCACCCCTTCCACAAGCATAATCACAAAGCCTTCATCATTGGGCGAGGTGAAGGCTTCTTCAAGTGGCCTGACGTTGCTACTGCTCTCAAGGAGTCGCCCGAGAGCTTCAACATGGTCAACCCACCTTTCCGCGATGGTGCAAGGCTGGCTGAAAAGCACGGTTCATGGACAGTGATTCGTTACACTGGTGAGCCAGATGATTCACCCAATCCCGACTCCTGCTGATTGACTTGTAGTGACATTCCCGGCATTGAGCATGCTGCACTGCCATAAGATTGCTCATTTCGCCGGAGGACAGCAGATTGTTCTCATGGAGGGTCCAGAGGCAATGGCACCGCTGCCGGAAGACATTAAGGGTTTGACTCATGCTGAGTTCATTCCTCCTTTGCGCTACGGCCCATTGGACTGAGCGACTGGAGGATGAGGGACTCTCGGATGAGGTTACGAATTGGATGAGCGATAATCGAAACTTCATGATGGTGATGGCGCTGTTGCAAGTACGTAGATAACAGCACGCCAAAAGGTGGAACAGTATCGCATTCATACAAGTCTGGAAGTTCCTGCAATCGATATACAGGTCTTGCTCGGCGGTACAATGCCGCTCGTATCGAATGTTATAGTGTGGAGACCGCAGATGGTCTCCCGGAGCCCGGAATCCCAGATTTGCTGGGGCTTCGCAGGCTGCACTGTGGTCACTAGTGGGCGGTGCAGACTGCTTCGGATTCTTCCTTTTCAAGCTGTGGACGAATAGAACTTCTTACCGCAACGCAGCCTGTGTCGTCATGGTGCTGCTGCTCGCATGGTTCACATGGTTGCCCTGGAGCTACTTTTCGAAAGCCTCTTCTTTTGTGCTTGGCTGCGTTTCACTACAGGCATATCGGCGATAGACTTCATCACAACCATGTGTACGTCGTCACGAATACCGGAATGTTCCGGGGCAGGCGACGCTAGCATTTTCAAGTGGACTTTGATCTGAACGTCCTTGCTTCCAACGCTAGAATCGAGTCGTCATACTAGCGATCTGAAACTGATTTGTGAGTCTTTTCCAGGTTGACGTTCAGGTTCTGGCTGACAGACTCGGAGCGGTTTCGGCCAACCGCCTGTCAGAGCCAGTTATTTGCGTCAGAGGTCATGCGGCTGTCTTTCCTGAGTCAGAAGCTTGTATACATCGGGAGCCACCAAGAGGTGCTCAGACGTTATTGATGATGCGCCGGGGATCGGTTGCCGGACCCTCGCCACAATTGATTGGCGGTCCCTACGATGATGACATGGAAGTCAGAGGTCATGTAGCTAGCTACTGTGAGTCAAGAGCATGGATTGATCTGAGCCACCACTGGGGGCTTAGACGTCATTGCTGGTACTCGCGAGAAATCATGAGGGTAGATTCGAGAATCCTGTGTGTGTGCTTTCGCCCGAAATCATCTGGCGATTCCTCGGAAGGTTATACGGATGTCGGCGATGAATCTTCTCAAGACGCAGTCCTATCTCATTGTGAAAGTGAAACCGTTTGATTCAATCCCTCTTTACGGGCAGCTCTTCTCTATACAGCCTTGTGCTGTGTCTTGAATGAGCCCGCAGATTGGACCGCACTGTGATGGGCGTACACTCTGAGGCCACTGTGTATCGGCGCCGAGACATATGGTCCACGACATGTTGAAAAGCGATGGTAGAATCCAGCTCTGGTCCGCTTCATAGTACCGTTTGTCCATCATGAGAGGCCCTTTTGACATCGAAGCACGCGGTGGCATGGCGGCCCGTGAGCATGCCACGAACGGGATTCGCGACGATCGACCAGATCAAAGCCTTGTCGAATCAGCCTCCGGACTCTTGAAAGATGTCCCGAAAAGATCTATACGCTCAGCTGCAGACCACCGTCCAACAAAGATTAACGATACCGAACTAGAGCTGGCCACTATTCGGCGTGCGTATCCGCTACTTCACAAGACAGGATGTACACAGCATTTTTGTCAGTCGGCACGCATGGTCAAAACTGGAGATGGCGAGCCAAGGGTAGGACGCACCAAGACTGTACCAACAATCAAAGATGACGCGAACGACTTCCTTCGCCAACTGCGGCAAGCTGAGGTGATAAAGTCAGATCACCAACTCGCATGCCGGTCTGCAGAGGTCGTTCGAGAAATTGAGACCAACACCGTGGAAGTGCAGCCCTCGACATCTCGGAACACCGCGGTCAAAACTGCCGGACCTTGGTTCCAGTCATATGAGGAGCTCCAGCACGGTGTTCGACTCGCCTGGCTACACGCACCAAAGTGCATAATGCGTAGCGAATACCAAAGCCTACGCCTCTTCGATTTCCGTCACGTTGAAAGTTCGATCGAGATGGGCAAAGTACTTCTCGAAGGCCTTGTCGAGTCTTTCAACCACGGAGACATTGCCCCGGCGGTGTACGTATTCCCGCCTAGACAGCCTGGCACACGTGGTCCAATGATCTGGAACGGACAGCTGCTTTCGTTTGCGGGCTACCCTCAGGAGGATGGCTCCGTCTTGGGCGACCCCGCGAATGTAAAGCTCACGCAGGCCATTATCGAGTTGGGATGGCAACCACCGGAGTTTCGCAGCCGTTGGGACCTACTGCCGATTGTGACCATGGCCGAGGGCGACGAGCCAGCGATCTTCGAGATTCCTCAAGAACGTTTCCCCATGGTCTGCATTGAGCATCCAAAATACAGTCTCCCGTTCCAGAAGCTGGGTTTGAAGTGGGTGCCTGCGCCAGCGCTTTCGAGACTGGGCTTCGATATTGGCGGCGTCGAGTACACCGCAACTCCATTCATAGGATGGTTCATGGACGCCGAGATTGCTGTTCGCGATTTGGCAGACAGCTTCAGGTACAACGCCCTGCCCGACGTAATTCGCGCCTTGGGCTGGCTCGACTCGTCGCAGAGCCTGGAGACCTTGCCGGAGCATGAGAGGCTGTTACTGCTGTCTCGAGCTCAAGCGGAACTCAATTTTGCCGTGTATCACTCCTTCCGACAGGCAGGAGTTCGCATGACCGACTCAATGTCCGCCAGCGCGATCTTCAGCCAATTCGACGACGAGTATTCCAGCCAACACGGTTATCGCTTGCCCTCGAATCCCTATTGGCTTGCGCCACCCCAAGGGTCGATCATTCCGCTGTGGCACCGAGGCGGCGCACCCAACTATAACCCTTCGCCATTGATCTGCAAGCACGTGCAGGATCCAATCAACGCGTGGCGAAGAGAAAACTGCTGTCCATTTGCGATCGGCTTTGCCAAAGACTCCGGATACGCCAGTTCTGGTGACAGTGCGAGTGAAAGCGATGTTCTCGAAAGCGGTCCCGCTATTCATATTGCCTACTGCAGCACGGCCACTACGGCGAAGAAACTTGCCACTAAGCTGCATGACAGTCTCGCAGATGCTGTGCACGCCACATGCCCAATAGAGCGCTCAGTCAAGGCTGTCGTTTGCCTCAACGACGTACCAATCCAAGATCTTCGTGCTCAAGACACACTGTTGATCATCGCCAGCTCTGCGCATGAAGGCAGTGTTCCGCTTAACGGCGCAAGGTTTCTGGCCTCCGTCCGGGCAGGCTCTGCTTCGATTCGCGCGCAGTTTAGCGTCTTTGGCAATGGTGACACCACATATGCTGATACGTACAACGGTGCCGCGCAGAGCATTGTCGCATCTCTTACACGACACGGAGCCCTTCCACTGGAAACCAAACTATTTGCTGCCGACACAGCAATTCAGAATCCACCATGGCGGGCTTTGGAAGAATGGTTGTGTCAGATCAAGCAAGACCTGGAGCTCGAGGAGTACGACTCGGGCTCGTCGGGCGATTTATCGTCCTCCAGCGATGACGTGCAGACGGACAGTTTCTCTACGGCGAGGGTGGTCAGCAAGGTTGGTAATGATCCAACAGGATTGCAGCAAGTCACCATCAGCGTAAAGGAACTCAGTCACGAGCCATTGTCGCATCTGAAACTGCATGTCCCCAACGAGGGAAATGCAGTCCGAAATGCTCTCAGGGCTTTAGGCCTGAAAGGCGGAGAGATCGTATCGAGGTTTCAGAAGTCCACAGCATTCGCATTTTTGACGAACTTTGCGGACTTCGATCGTCCTTTCAAACACATCTCATGGGCAAGTCCGCTGGAACTTGGCGAGTCTGAGCGGCAATTGCTCACATCGCTTCCGTGGCCAGAGGCAGTCGAGATACTGCGCAAAGAACAACGCCTCGCTTGCAACCTAGAAGGCATTATAGCGGCACTGCCGATCTCTGTGCCGCGGACATACTCTATCGCGTCCTCGCAAGACCTCATGAGCAGGCGCAACCGGACCAACCATCTTGACTTGGTGATTCAGCCACGCGTTGGAGGCAAAGCCAGTGAATTCTTCCGCAAGGCCAAGTTCGGGCAGCAGCTTGTCGTCCGCATCAGCTCGTTTGGCACCGAGTGGTTGACAGGCAGTCGTGGCGCACCAGTCATCTGTTTTGCGACGGGAAGCGGCCTCGCTCCGATCCGCAGCTTTCTACAGCACCGCTTGCACGAGTATATCGATGGGAAGACAAAGTCCGACAACGTCACGTTGCTACTAGGATATCACGGGAAAGATGCGGAGATGATTGCCCGAGTAGTACAGCCGTTCCTCTCCGCGGGTATTGTGGACACTCTGCTCATGACTCCCAGCAATGCAGAGAAAGCTCGTGTCCAGGACAAACTCCTCGATGAAAGAGTACGACAGGCAGTGGGAAATAAGATCAGGTTTGAGGGCGCATCCGTGCTGGTTTGCGCGGGTGTGGAAGCGGCAGAAGATTTCGCAGGAAATCTCTCTGCCATTGTTGGTCGGGACATCCGAGAAGCGCTGGGCCAACGGTATATGCAGGAGGTCTTTGAGCCTGCAGTGTAGTCTGATTGTTGTCTGTTGGAGCTGCTCGACTCAATGTAGTTACTCCCCCTTTGGTGCCCATATCATTAACCCCGATGCATGTGATGCGTCGATAGGTGGAGAAAAGTCGGTTGCAAGGGTTTGATGTAGGCATGTATGTATCTCGACAGGGCGTGGATATTATTGGACTTTGGGGCCCGATCGTGATTTGCCAGTTGAGTGCCTCCGTACACGATCAGATGCGTTGGCTTGGCGCGTTCCCACTGCTTGTGGATCGATCGCTGTAAAATCATCGGCAATCTGCGGCGTTTTCGCAGCCTGCTTTAACTTCACGATCCAGATCCAGCTATTCGTGCCAAGCAGCCAAGCCGTGAATAAGGTGCGGATTGCGACTGGGTTGATTTTCGCCCCAAAAATCATCACGCCCAGAATGTTTATTAGATCCAGGATGCTCAAGTCATTGCTCCATCGGGCGTCACGGTCCGAAACCGTGCTTCAAGTCAGGTCGATTTGACAGATACGAGCACGGACGTTAGAGAGCTCTGCATACAGCCGCCCGTCTCCATTGTGTCGCAAGATCGCGGAACCCCAGACTGTATCCCTAACTTAAATGTTGTCAGAAGCCGTGTGCCGGAAGGGCAAGCTACCCATCCGGCTCCGTTCGAACTCAGCTTCATGTCCTGAGGGTTGGCCCTGTGACGTACGATCCGGGGAGGTGCTGTAGGTGTTTCAAGTGCACGCCATAGACCATAGTAGTGCTCATCAGGCTCAGGGCGGCGTTTGGCTTTATTGACGTCAAATCACACCCTGCAAGATCGGTCGAATGTGTAGCAGCTACAAGCACCATGACATCTATCGTCAAGACTGTAACACGACGATTCCAGGGCGGTCAATCACGATAGTCATTTCAAGAGACTCTCTGCTGCTCCAGCGCCCTTGGCCAGCTCACAAGCCGTCTGCATGGGATAGTCGATAGCATTGATTCTCCCTCTGTGAGCGCACCTTTACCTTGAGCCAAGATCGTCAGCCACAATGGCAACAGCAAAAGAATCGGATATGGCTTCCAAGGAGCACGAAATTTTGCGGTCCAAATCCGTCTCAACGAAGGACGACCAGATGGGCAGCGCATCCACTGATGAGAGCCAAAATCACACGACCAGGGACACACCACAATCGCCCAGAGACGTGCATGGCGTCAAGGTCAGACGCCGTTACCCAAACGACTGTTGCCGCCACAACCCTAAGATGATCGTCCCGCCAGTGGTTCCTCGTTGTCATTAGCTTGATCTTGACCACATTTCTCTGGGGTAGGTCTCTCTCGGTCGAGGCACACCAGGGTCAGAACTGATAGATGTTCCGCGCAAGGTCTTGACGGGACCATCACCGCGGATATCCAAGCCACCTTCGTACGCGAATTCGACTCCATCGACAAACTCGCCTACAACTCCGTAGCGTTCTTCCTTGGCGCCGCCGCTTGCGTGCTGTCGTGGTGAGTGACTCCCCGAATCACAAATTGTGGCCTGTCAGACCCAGCTCAGACACTGACACGAACACGCTAGGGGCCAACTCTACTGTCACTTCAACGCCAAATGGGTTTCCATCACCTGCATTGTGATCTTTGAGGCCGGTAGTGCCCTTTGCGGCGCCGCGCCGACTGAAGACGCCCTGATCGCCGGTCGAGCGATCTGTGGCGTAGGCGGAAGCGGGATGTATGTGGGCGTTTTGACGCTGTTGTCCATGACCACTACTGAGCAGGAGAGGCCATCGTACATGGGGTATCCAGGCATCGTGAGTACAGATGATTCGGCCACTCTACGTTTTCCAGAGATTCCTGCTGATCAGAGTCTGGGCGTCCAAGACCTGGGGCATCGGCACTGTTCTCGGCCCTATCATTGGTGGTGCGTTCGCTGAGTCGAGGGCGACGTGGCGATGGGGTTTTTACGTAGGCCATCTCACAGAGAGGGTTTACGACGCCGATGACCCAAGTACTGACCGAGATACCAGATCAATCTCTGCGTGGGCGCTGTCTGCGTCCCTGTGTGGCTCCTCCTGGTTCCTTCCAAGGACCCGAGCGCAGGTGTTCCGTGGAAGACCAGAATCCAGGGATTCGACTCCGTGGGCTTGATACTGCTTTCCGGCGCCAGCTCAGCCTTGCTCTTGGCCATGAACTTCGGAGGCCTTGTGTACGCGTGGGATTCCGGCTCGATGATCGCGCTCTGGGTCGTTGCTGGAGTCTTGATCGTGGCGTTTGGGGTCCAACAGGGTTTCGGCATTGGTGCAAAACAAGTCGTCTTCCCGGTCAACATGATGAGCAATGCCAAGGTTCTGGTCGTCTTCTACAACGAGACCTGCTCGGCCACTGGGTGCTTCTTGCCCATTTACTTCATTCCACTTTAGTGAGTCTTGGCTTCAGTTCGCAGGACCGACTATATTCTGACAGAAGCAGTTTCCAGTATGTCCGCAATGAAGAACCCCTCATGGCCGGCGTCCGGCTCCTCCCTTTCATCTGCTTTATGGTCGCCACGGTGCTGGTTTGCGGTCAAGCCGTGAGCTCCAGGGTGCTCCACATTTGGTCATATTGCGACAGGTCCAGATCGAGAATCATAGCAGAGCGTCAAGTCGCTCAAGACTTGCAGCAGGTATGTAGTGCTTAGGCCAGAGTGAACCAAGGGGACGTCAAGGAAGTAAGAGCCCAAGATGACCTGGGAATCTCAATTGAATGCCCTGTATGCTTCCAACCACTTCGCAGCGGCCGTTGCCACCGAAATCAGGGTATACAAGCGTAAAGGCATCTTTCCATCTCCTCGCCACCACTCCTTCTTTTGCCAACGTATCCGGGCTAAGACGACCAGAGACATGAGAATGATGGGGAGCAGCAGACCGAATGTACGCCATTTTATGTCTCGTTCTCCCCTTCTTGCTCGATACGTCACAAGAACTCCATGCAGGACTAATGTGACTGCGTTCGTGGTCATGCGGAGTTTTTGCAGCAGCTTGAGCTCGATCTGCTCGTCACCCTTGAACAGCGGCCTTCGACAGAGAGGACAGTCAGTCTGATCTGTCTGACCAATCAATTGCAGACAATCTTTGCAGGCTTTGTGCGTGCATGACAATCTGGCCAAAGGCTTATCCTCCCAGCATACCATGCAATGCTCGGGGTCGCCATCGGACTGCGGTTCCAGTTTCAAAGACCTGATGAACTGCGCATGGCTGGGCAGCCACTGCGCTGTGTATGCGGCAGGCATGAGTATCCACACCGCATAGCCTGCGGAGACGGTCGCGGCGAACACCGTCATATGTATACGCTGAGACGAGCATACGCCAAGACATAGGGCGAGGATGGAGAGGTCTTGAGCTCGCGAGCGCCAGCCCTTCACTCGCCATTGCAGTCCCGCAGTGCCTAGCAAGACGAATGCAAGAGCGGCCAGGAGTGGTATCATCGTCTTGAATTTATCATCTTCTTCCTGGATGACCGTGTTAGCCCAGAACCATTCCACGAGAGCAGGGTCCATAGGCTCGTTATTGCGAGGGAACGAAGGCGGTGAGGGGTTGATATTGATGTATGACTTGGCTTCATCGTATGAGTGGCTGCGCGGCGGCACGGCGGTCACTGTAGTGGTCGAAGACATGGGTCAAAGTGCACCAGGTTTGCTGTACATTCGAGTGTAGTGCATGTTTGGCAGAGACTTGTTTCAACCACTTTGATCATGTAAGATACCAATCTCGATGATGAATTTGCTGTGCCCCATCATCATCGAGAGAGACTGGCTGAGCCTGCGCTATCACGAAAGATCGTCCAGATGCTCACCCTAGCCTTTGAGCTCCTTGATTGGTCAACATTCGCGCCTAAAACCTCCGGACCGAAGCTAGACCTGAACCAACGGTGGCTACTAGTAGCAATCAGCTTCGGCGGCCATGTCTCAAATAGCATATGGAGGATAACGTTACGATAGCAGCACACCTTCAAAAGTAGGAAGTCCTACGCGGTCAACTTCGTAATTGAACTACGGCGCATAGTGGTTCCCATGCTGATCGCTCCTACATACAGTAATGTTCTTTGGGAGAGGAAGCCCAAGGCTCGAAACATTGGGCATTGTAATATCATCAATGATATGAGGGTGAAGGGGCCTTGCTCTAATGCCTACATTACCTCAAGATACTGCCTTGATCTTTACGTTCCAAGCCAAGACCCCCGTCGATGAGTCAACCGAAGCAGCTACAGCAGGTCCACATCTGCTGAGTCCGGCAAGCCCCAGTCGAAGGCACATGAGTGTCCGATATCGTTGCTGGAACTTTCCGATGCCTGAGCCTTCCATGCAGGAGAACCGGTACGGTACGTCCCGCCATACATACGGGAAGTCCCGAGCGACTGCATTAGCTTCGCGGGCTCCGTTAATCATACGAGCCCCAAAGCGCAATACTACTACCTCCAGTAGGCATCAGACCACAAAGCACAAGTCAATCCTTGACGGACGCAAAGTCGTCTTGCTTGACATTAGTGTCAGCCACTGACCGACGTAGGTCCGGTAGCCATAACGAAGGTTTGTAATGCACTAATAAGCCACAGATCCCAGGAATGCCAGACGAGGAGCCTCAGGAGATATGGTCATACAGACCTGCTGGAGTGCACACGATCATTGCCGTTGGCAGTACCTGCTTTGTCGGAGACCTGGGGAACAACCAAGTCCTGAAGTACCCGCACATTGCGAAAGACCGGGAGGCCATCGAGCGCGAAGCTCGCATCTATGATGTTCTTGGTAATCACCCACGAATTCTGCGGTGCCATGGGCTTGACGAGGCAGGTCTGCGTCTAGACAAGGCCGCAAGCGGAACGCTGCGTGACTTCCTAAAAACGCAACATAGTCTTCGCGAGAAACTGAAGTGGTCGCGACAGTTGGCAGAAGCCGTGGAATACATCCACAGCAAGCAAGTCTTTCACTGCGACATCAGCCTACGGAACTGTTTTGTCACGGAGAAGTGCGACTTGCAGCTCGGTGACTTCCAAGGGAGATACCGCGCGCCAGACGGCGTTATCCACGACGGATACAGCCGGGAAGGCGCAAAGGCATGGCTGCCGCGACCTCCGACCAGAGTCGACCATCACTCTGACCTGTTTGCCGTCGGGAGTGCCATCTACGAGATCATGACAGGGCATGAGCCTTACGCACACCTGGACAGTATTGATGACCTAGAGAAAATTGAGGCGCTTTTCGAGGACAGAAAATTTCCGAGTACCGACCATATCCTGGCTCACAATGTCATCCAAGCCTGTTGGTGGCAGAGATACGATTCCGCTCAGCAATGTGCAAGGGATTTAGCGGATATCGAGGCTCAGGTAGATAGCATAAGTATCCCACAAGAGCATTCAACAGCAGTATTGTAGCCAACACGCCTCAAAAGATAGGAATGGCAGCGTTTCAGTGGTCTTGCATTCCTCATCAAGACTCTATAAGTAAATGTCTAAGAGCCTGTGACCGTCGTCTGTACTACGATGTTGTCTGTGGACAGCTGCAGAAGCCAGAGGCGATAGTCGCAGAGCAGAAAGTGTTTACGGATTTCTGTATGCAGATTCAAACTTCGGCTTCAGGCAACAGGAACAGGATCCATTTCTGGCGTATCTGGACGCCTCTCAAACTTGGATCTTCATCCCCGTCAATCACCAGCTCATGGTCCATATGGTCACGGTCCCACTCAACGGTGGAGATAGAATGCTCCTTGTACCAAGCTCGGAGTCGTAATTCCGACAACTATGCGGCGTGTCGCCCCGGAGGACATTTCGTCCCTTCATCTCATTCCGCTGCATGACGACAAACGATATGTCCGAGTGGCACATTAGCGACTCGCGTAGCGTCTTAGTATAGTAGTATATATGTAGATCCTCGAAGAGCCTCTAACGGGCTATCTTATTATTATATATATCTCTAGCTTAGAGAGCGAGGCGGAGGTTGTTCTATACTTGGTCAGTAGAAGGGCGACGAGATGGGGGAGGTGGGCACGTACGAGGCAGTGCAGGTTGTGGAAGACGCTGGGCAGAACGTAGTACAAGTCCGGATGGTAGGGAAAGAGACGGGTGGTTCGTTGGGGATATGCTTTTTCGCGTGGTATACCGGCTCCTCCACCACCGACTAAGAAATTGAAAAGTTAGATTTCAAAGAATTGAAGATGAATGCAAGGGAATGTCCAGGTGACGTACGGTTGTACAGATCTTCCTATAACTTGTTCCGTTCCGGAGTTGGTACGCAGAATCGAACCGAATCAACTGATGCCAACGACTGCCATTGTGATCACAGCTCATCGAAGAGGTCCAATTGGTCCCATGACGCCAGACCACCTTGCGTTGCCTACGATGGTAAGAGGCGTTGTACCTGCGACTGACTCTTGGTGGTAGTGCGAGACGATTGATAAAAGACGTCGGGCACAGCTACCATCACTTTTCGTCCCGCAGATTCGTAAGCTTACCAATAGTCGCCAACTACGACCACCATGCGTTCATCACTACTTCTGATTGCAATTCCAGCGCTCGCGCTCGCACTCCCTCGTCCTGTTGGTATACCCTTCTGTGGGATCAGTTGTAGTGAAGCTGACCGCCATATGGATCGAGAAAGGGTCTGCCATCAGAGTCCGCGCGGTTCATCCGGAAGCTATCGCCGTCCCAATCGTCAAGCGTGCCGCTCTGCCAAACGCAACCGAGCCCAAGCCTGAGGCCGATGCTGAGGCAAAGGCTGAGGCTGGGCCGAGGGCGTTCCAGGCGTCTGAAGCAGACGCTCCGGCCGTAAGTCCATCCAAGAGTCACACACGAAGCTGCTCGAGGATGCTGTTTGCTGACATTCATATCAGAACCTCCGCATCAGACAGGGAGAAGATTGGACTTCGGAGGAGTGGCTGATCGTTCGGTAGATACCAAAAAGAGTGCGTGAAGCGTAGCAAATCTACTTCCGGTCCGGAGGATTAGCTAGTCGTCTAGAGTATAGGTATCCACGCATAGCGTAAATTGTGCTCTAGTAGGTATACCTCTCTATTAAGCTGCTAAGATAAGAAGACGGTGTGATGTTAGCCAGTCGCGATGATGACTAATGGAACTATCCTGCTCCCTGCGCTGCTCTTTCCCAATGTCTCAGATCAATTCTGCGCCGACTCAACGTCAGGACAGCATCTGGTGCAGGCGTGAATCCCCAAATCCCAACTTTGCTTTCATCCAAACTCCTCCCGAGGTTCATCGCGCGAAAAGTCCGCTTAAGTCCACTCCTGAGACCAGACGCCACGTTGGGAGCTCGATTCGGAGACCAGCACTCGGAATCCGGTTCATCAATCAGATGGCACACAACGCACGATGGAATGGCATCATCGGCTCCCACCTCCAGGCATGGTGCGCGGCGACCGAGCAGAGGGGCATCACCAGGCAGTCTCACCATGTGAAATTGGCCGCTTGGACACTTGCCACAGAGTCACACCCGCCGTAGCCTTCGACCTTTGCAGTGGAGAGCAGACATAGAAGTACCGTGCCGCCAAGGACGGAAGTTTGCTCAAGAGAGGCATGGCGTTGGTTTGCGGCTTCGTATCGGTTGTGTGGCTTATCCTGGGATTCATCCCTGTGTCCATGTTCTGAACCAGGTCATCATGCTGGGAACACCGCCGACACATGGCGATAGCTCACTCCTGCGGACATCTTAAAGTGCGTGCGCCTCCGGCTTTATATCTTTCTCTCCTTTTGAACCTTTTCCGACCGGCCAGAGGCGCCGGCACCTGCCTTCATGTCACCGGGGTCAGAGACGAACATGTTCCTGAGTGCGATTCATCTAGAAACCTTCATTCACTTTGGAACGCAAAGTCCCTGCTTGGTCAGTTCGAATATTGTCCTGCTCGCGTGCGCGCATTCCCTCGGCCAATCCGAATCCATCCACATCTCCACGTGCGCAGTATAGCAAGGGTGCTGCGAACGAAATCCTATCGTACCCCGTCACTGCATCCAGCAAAGGACAACCATTATCGTCTTCGTTTATGCTCCGCGCTGTCAACCTAATAGACAACTGCGATCCGATACCTTGTTGGAAAGTGGTGGACCTACGCAGTAATAGCCCCCAGCCCGTGTGGAGAGAGACTCGCTATAGCTGCAACCCTGACCCGCCTCCAGTCCACTGCTTACGCCGTGGGCACACTAGAGAACATGATCTTCAGCTTCAACGACTCTGCACAAGACATCCCGTAGTAGTGATGAGAGGGGTGGTATACCAGCTAGGGCATTATCCTTGTCATGTGCCTGGAATTCGCAGCAGGCCGATCCTCGCATGCCATGAGGGTCTCCTCACGCATTATGAGTCACGACACAGGGAAGCCGGCGGCTACTACAACAGTAAATAAAACATGGAATGTTTCAAGAAGGAAAAAGCACCCTCGCTATCGACGCCCGCCGACTTTGTAAGCAGCTCCTTGTCACAACGACATTGCGGTAAATCTTACACCACAGCCCTCATCCGTAGGCAGCATGGTATCCATGATGTCGTCGCGTTGTGGGCACCCGACTCTTCGTTGTCGCCAGTCCATATATATTCGCGGCCGCCGCCGCTCTCACGCCTTCTTCTGCCACCGCCGAGCCTCGACGCTTATAGCTCGAACCCAGCTTCGTTTCACCTTTGCCAAAATCTGAGGGCTCGCGACCATCATCTGGGAGTTCTGCAGACCTGAATTATACGCTACGGAGGGATTCCGGGCCGGCTGAAGGCGATGCTATCTATGGGACCTACGACTTTCACCGCGCGTGGTGCGGTGAACCTGGGGCTGATGCTTATGGCAATCGGCCTATTGTATCCCACACCCGCGGCAACGCTTGAGTCTGATCAACTGTCAACATCCGATGGCGGTCCGTTACTCATAGGCCGCTTTGATACCACAGATCCGAGCGGTCCACGTTTTGCGTGGAGCGGCAGCAGCATGTTTGCGCGCTTCACTGGCACGGACATTAGCGTCACCTTGAATGAGCTTACCCAGCCAGCAAGCGACGCGAGGGGGCAGGGCAACCAGTACGATGTCGTGATCGACGGCGGTGAGCCGACCTTGCTGAAGCCTCATCTTGGTCGCGGCACTTACGTGCTTGCTGATGGCTTGACCGGAAGTTCGCACACCGTGATGCTCACCAAGCGCACTGAAGCATTCGTGGGCACGGCGCAATTCTTAGGCTTCGCAGTGCAAGGCAAGCCGCTTGCTGCGCCGCGAGCTTCGGTGAAGAAGCGACGCATCGAGATTATCGGCGACTCCATTACCTGCGGATATGGCGTGTTGGGTGCTGACGGCAGCTGCCACTTTTCGCCCGCAACGGAAAACGTGGCACAGGCCTACGGGTACTTGGCTGCGCAGAAGTTGGATGCTGAAGTGCATGTGATTTCCTGGTCCGGCAAGGGCGTTTATCGTAATAACGACAAAAGCACGACGAACACCATGCTGGACCTGTGGCAGCTCAGCTTGCCCGCCGACCATAAAACCGCTTGGGATTTCAGCACTTGGCAACCGCAAGTGGTGGTCATCAACCTCTCGACCAACGATTTCGCCGGCGGTGTGCCTGATGCGCTCGCGTTCCAAGGCGCCTACCAGAAATTGCTCGCGCAAGTGCGCGGCAAGTATCCCGATGCACTCATCTTCTGCGCCCTCGGACCGCTAATGTCGGACACCTACCCTGCCGGTCAGAAGGCGTTGAGCACCGCGCGCAACAACATTCAATCTGTCGTCAAGAGCTCGAAGGATGATAAGGTGTTCTTCGTTGAGTTTCCCCCGCAAGGCGCAGACGTGGGCTGCGATTACCATCCGAACGTCGCCACGCAGGCCGCTATGGCCGAGCAGCTTGCAGAGGCCATCGGCGCGAAGACGGGCTGGCACAAATAAGCATCACGGCTTTTGAAAGCTTTTTGAAGAGTAGATCCGCAAACGTAGGTTTATCACAAATGATCCATGCCCACATTTGCGAGCTTTTCATATATCGTCAACTCGTCCGCACGTGCTTTCCGTCGCGGCCACGGCCTTCATAGGTAGTATGGCGGACCGCTGGCCGGATCATATTTTTTGTTGGCACAACCAGACGGGAGTTCTCCTTGCGGCAGGCCGATCTCCGCAACAATAAAGATAAGCTTGCTAGCAGTTGTTGGGCGAATGCCGCACACAGACGCAGCATCATTGCAATAGTAGCACTGATCCGCTGGTATCGACATTTCTTCTCAACCATTCACCATGCAGGTATTCGTTTCACCAATAACCAATAAAGCAAGTCTCCCCGACCCGAAAACTCCGGAAATCCAACCAAACGCAGCGGTTGCAATTGCAGACAAGGGAAGGAAATGAAAGGAAGTCACTGTTTGCGACGGTGCAAGCTCCTCCAGGACCGCACGGCAGAGTCCGACTCTGCTGCTGCTGATAGGAATTTCGATGGCGGTCGCCGTCGCCAAAGCGGAATCGGTCCGCTAAGTGTCGCACTGGCCTTCCTTGATGCTAGAGAACGAGGAGACATCTTCGACACTGTCATGTCGTCTTGACCCGCTATGGTTAGTAGGTTTCCACAGCTGCTATGTGCTAGTCGTAGTCCAGGTTGGTGATGCGGACCATTCCATCCTGAGAAGCCGACATATTCGGTCGGATCTCGCTTTGGGGCTCAGGAACGGGAGTCGCAAATGTACTCCGTAAGGGCTGCCACAAAGGCAAGCTCATCCGGAATCCTACACGCCGCTGATGAGCCCCGAAGGAAGTGAGGCAGCAACTTACCGGAGTCAGGCTCAAGGCGCCAAGGAAACGTTACATGTACCTCTTACACCGGATGAATGGTCGTCAAGGCCAAAGGTCTCGGAAGCTGTAGATCTGTTGTTGCCCGACCCGCAGTCAACCTGACCAGGCAGTCAGATCAAAGTATACTTGAAGTCGGTCATGATCCGCAGCACATAGGATTGGTTTCTTGGCGAACGGAAAGCAGCCGCCTATGACCCAGCAAGGATGCCGCGGAGCACCCGCCATGAGCCACATAGCCGAATTTTACGTAGTCCATGATCCATCCCTATGTATTCACAGCTCGCGACAGTCGAAGGATGCCGCGGACCGTTGGCTATGAGCATGGCACGCAGATCCGTTCCACACAGATCTACAAGCATATCGAAGTCTGTGCCTCACCACCAAATCAACGAAGGCAATAATGTAGATTGGCATGAGCATGCTGCATGCTCATGGTCACATAAACAAAGTTGAATTGAATGAGGTTCACAAGACCGGTCTTGTGAATATATAAGCCTCCACTTCAGACATCTTGTCGCCGAGCGACAGCAAGAAGCAGTACGAGCAGGCCTAGGAGCAGATGTACTTTGCCTTATTCCGCACCGGGGAGCAGGATGCCGCCCTAGTTTGCGTTCGCCTGACGTGAGGGTCAACGCCTCTGAGGACTCTAAGGACAGGATCGATGATTTGGGCGTTGGTAGCAGTAGCGACGGTGGTAGGATGGATATTCAGGTGATGCATGCGGTGCATTGACGCGAAAATTCCTCTCGAGAACATTGGAAACTCCGCTTCCATCGGTCATGACTAATTGAGGCGAAGCAGAAAGCTATGCACATTGTATGTTCAATGTGCGGAGATGTAAAAGGTAAGATTTGCCGCTAAATCAAGCAGGCACGGCAACGACGTCTGCCGTCTTCGCCTACACTAGCGAGCACTTGACGCAATACAAGGCTCACCCACCAGCTCTTCAATCTCATCGAACAGTCGTCTCGCGAGATTTCCCTGCCCCACGGAGTCACGGACATCACGTCGTATGCTCAACCGCGGACCACACAACCATTACCCTCTCCAACAAACTTCACTGATCCACGCACGTCCTAGCGAACCCTCCACTCGCTTTACACGAATTCTCAAACGCTCCTGTATTGATCTGGTCCACGTCACAGCAGATGTTATTGTACCGCCCGAGCACATCGCCCAAGGCACTGTGGCACGCTTTTCGTGTCCATGCCGGAACCGCTCCCTCCTCGAGCTTCGTCTTGTACGCGCACTGCTCGGGGACAGAGGCTGCGTGACTGCGACATGCCGTGTCAGTAGGGACGGCACGGAATGTGCGGAGGAGCATCGTGACCGACGTACACGGAACCCGCCGTGAAGGTAAGCATGAGTAGCGGAGTGAGCTTCATGGTGCAGGTTTCAATGTCTTGTGTCTCCGGAGACTTTTGGGACAGTGTAGATTTGTGACAAGTGTGTTATGCTGCGAAGAAATGTGCTCACCACTGATGAGCGCGCTTGTGCTGATTTCTGAGAGGAGGAGTGTGATGGTGCAAGCTTGACAGCTGTTTATAACACAAGTCGGTAGGGATATATATGCAGTTTTCTGGCAGTAGTAAGCAGCTTGCGCGGGTAAGGTTTGACCTCGCTGAGACATCCTTGGTATTGATTAAAAAGTGCCATGCATACCTTCGACGAGCTCATATCCTCGTCAAAAATGCTTCAAAAGGTATTAGTATCCGCCAAAAGCCGCAGATCGGACCGAAAGTAGCCATTGTGTTGCAGCCTACATACTGTACAACGTGGTCGCACAGGCGACTTCGGCCGTCCGCCATCTTGTACTCCAGCTCAAGCTGTAGATCGATAGTACTACATTCAGTGCGGACACGGGGTACTCCCCACAACTGTACGTTTTGCTCCGGAGACTTTCAATTTGAACCTGCAGTTCTCTGCTCAAGCGGTAGCCATGAAAGTCATCTCAAACGGCAGTCGCGTTTGGAAAATTTATCGCTGACGGGTTGTCAAGAGTTGAACGGGCAGAATATGCCTCAATGGGCCTTGAAGATCAATCCCACCCGCCTCTTCCCCTGATGACAGGCCTAGCTGGATCCCAGGGACCATGTATCTCATTTTTGTACCTTTGCAACCCAATCAGCCACCAGCTTGTCATGCCCATACTCAAGCACGTCACTAGTCCTCCGAGCACGACTCCAATGAGTCCCATGACATAGCCGCCTCCACTTATGGTCATGCTTAGGCCGCCAGAGGCGAGAATGACAAGGAAGCAGGTCAGCCAAATATGTCCCGTCCATGAATGATGCCGTAGATGACGTCGGAACACTGGGAAAAGCCCAAACACTTCAATAGAGAAAAGGGTCAGGGAGAAAACATGCGTCGTGGTCGGAAGCCGCGAGGCAAGGACTGTCGACGCCATGAGTGCAGCGTTGGTTGAGAGCGAGGCGGGAAACTTGGCTTCAGGCCCAGCGCCGTAGTCGAATGTGAAGACGTTGAGGATGATGAGCCAAGAGCTTAGAGCCCAAATGCTGTCCGACGACGTCGACATTGTCAGAGACTTCAATATCGGTGACAAGCCTAGTAGACTGCAGTAAATCAGGATCGCTGACTTGGCGGTCGCAAGCCGCTCTTGCATTCTTGGACTGAAAGGAGATGTATTGCCTGAATGCGCTGGCAAGAAGCTGGCGACGGCAGGAGTGGATGTGCTTGTTACCGCTAGAATTTCGCCGTTAGGCATTGCTACAGCTGATGAGAAGCCTGAAGTGGAAGTATTGCTGGCAGCTCTTGAGTGAGTCTTCGAAGACGGCATCGACGTGGCATACAGAGGCGTGGACTGCTCTCTGAAGGGTGCTCCAAATTCAGCAGGCCCAGCTGAAGCTGACGTCGAGCCAGAGGCGGGAACGCTCGACGTTGACGAGCTCTCCTCCGGCTCACCAAGCCCACCATCGTCTCCAATGTGGTGATCGTCAACTACATCTCTACTCTGCCAGAAGTCCCGAAGTACCCAGCCTGCGACCGTGCCAATGGTGGCCCAGCCAACCACGGTTTGTGGGCTGACACGCTCCTGGAAAATGCCAGTGAAGCAGCAAATGAAGATCACGACCGAGCAAACATGCTGCAAAATGATCGTGCTATCCGCTACCAGCAGCCAGAATTCATACGGCCTGATCCGGGGGTTGCGTTGCAAGTGATCCAGAAAAGTCTCTTCGTCAGTGTAATTGTCTGGGTACGATTGCTTGACCCAGAGCAGCTTCTTCCACGTGCCCTTCCGTCTACGACTTCGACTACGTCCTCGCTGCTTGTCATGTCGCGATTTGTGTGCGATGCCGTTTGTGGTAGTGGTGGTGGCGTTGCTGGTGTTGGTGCGCCGAGGTGGGAAATAGATGGCATCTTCTGGACGGAGAAAAGAGCCATTTGTATACAAGCTGCTAGGAGCGATGGAATTCTTGCGCGATGATTGCGCGGTACTGCTCACATCATAGCTGGACATTGACCGCAGAATGGCGGATATGTGCTGAGTAGTGATGTTGCGAAGGGAAGGAGTTCAGGATGGGGGCATGGTTCCGCAAAGGAAGAACGTTGTACCGGTCGTCAGAGGTACATGCATAAGGTACTATTATGCATGCACACATGTGCAGTATGCTTCACAGAGTGTCAATACGAGCAGCAGTCGAATGTGCTACGAGAACTAAGCTGATTGCTCCTGGAGCTCTATTCTTGCTATACTCTTGATTTATGCTATCTGCCACTTCTGTCGACTTCGGACTCTGAACCTCCGACAGCTCTAGCAGCTGGCTCGTTCTCTACAGTTCTATCATACCTCCCCTCTGCTTTCTTAGGGAAGAAAGGCATCGCTAAGTTTAGACCAAGCGCTGCCGCGACAAGCACGAACCAAATTAAGTGGCCGTCTGCCCAGCCCGACCTCACGCCCACTGCATAGAGAGACGTGAAGAGTATCGGTGAGAAAGCTCGAACTGCGGAGGCGACGGTCAAAGACAACGCATTCACAGTGGCGAGAACAGTGCTCGAGGGCGAAATGTCGTTGATGGCTAGTTGCACACAAGCTATGGAATGTCAGCAATGACGAGTGCATATTTTCGGTGTGACATGAGACTTACCGAATGCCATGCTCACACCACTTCCGAAGACCACAACGATTGGGGTTATAATCCAAAATGGCGTCTTCCAGCCGTGTCGCAGGAACTCGTTGCTAACCGGAAAGGCGATGAAGAACACGGGCCACAAATTGGCAGCCCCTCTAATGATATTGCCGGTGCCAAAACGCTTCTGCAAAGCCGGGAACGCCAAAAGCATCCAGGCCGCCTGACTTGCACCCGCGACGGCAAAGAAGATGGCGATGTATTGGTCGCTGAAGCCCCAGCCACCCTTGTCGACATTCGTGTATAGGAAGACTGGGGAGACGGCCGTGTAGGCAAGGCCAAGTAGGGAAACGTGGCCGAAGATGTAGAGAACGACGCCCACGCCAGGAGATTTGATGACTTCCCAGGTCGTCATCGGCTTGGTATTGTTCGCACCAGCCCTGACTTCTTCACGCTTCAACGTCTCCCGAAGCCCAAACATTGCGAAAAGCGTGGCTACTATGCAGAAGACTCCAGCTGTATACGTCGACAGCGCATATGGATACTGCTTGAAGAATGCTGAGTCCCGAAATGTCTTCGGGAATTGCTCGACCGGGTTCGCCAGCGGTCCTCCTATCAATGGACCCAGAAAGATACCAAAGTTGCGAGCAAACATGTACCAACTGAACGCCCGAGCCTGAGTCCCTTTCGTGCTATTCTCTGAAATCATCGTCCTGATCGTGACGACCGTCCCGCCGAAAGCTCCTGCACAACAACGGAAGAGCACCATTTGCCAGAGCGTCTGACTCATGCCAAATAGTGCTGTAAAGACCGCGACTCCTGCCAGGCTCCAGACAAGCACTGGCTTGCGCCCGTAGCGGTCGGCAAGTCGACCATAGAAGATCATAAGAACCATCTGCACGAGACTGAATAAGCTTTCGATGAGGCCCGTCCAGAACCCGACATCTTCTTGCCTGAGATTTCCAACGCGATGGACCATTTCAGGGACGAAGGGGAAGATGGAGAAGTAGCTGATGGGGTCTGTGAGGGAGACGGAGCATAGAATGAGGATTTGGAGGACGGGCATGGGCTTTTCTGGAGAGCGATCTGCCGACTCATGCTCGTCGGCTTCAGTCGGCTTGAGGTGACCATTGGTGTCGGCGTTGTTGTCTCGCTGCTGGCTTGTAGCGGCCGGGTCTGCTTCTGGCTGTCCGAGTAATGGCGTGGTCTCTGTGGCATTGCTCGTGCTCACTGGGTCGTTGGATCGCGTTGGATCCGCTGTCGAGGACATCCTGGTGGCTCTGCTCCCCGAATTAGTCGAACAGTCTTTGTTTACGGACAGCCGTCTCGCTGACTGGCATGCCCAACTGCTGCCGAGGTCGCATTGCCATGGCCAGCCATTTCCGAGTCAGTCAGCAGCGCTCTGGCCTACGTGCTGCAGATGATGCGAGATCGTTATCGCTTCCTTCGCATGAGACCTCCGACAGCTTCCTAATCGAGCCTAGCGTTCGCTAACCACGCTAGCAATGTCGCATCTCGAAATTCTTCGCAAATCGATGGTGGAATGCTCGAGCGATTTTGTTACCTGCAGAGATGTTGCAAGAAGAGCTGGTAAGTCGCAAAGACAAGAAGGCACTGCGAGATGCAGAGCGACACAAGAAGGGCAAGAAGAGGAAGCATGAGGAGACGGTAGAGCAAGTGGAAGCAGTGGATGACAAGGCGGATTTGTCGAAGGACTTCTTACCATTGGAGACCGGCGAGGGGGATGCCACTGAGACCGCCTTGCCATCTAAGAAGTCGAAGTCAAAGAAGCGCAAGCAGAGCAATGTGCAAGCCGAGGAGAGGATTGCGCCAAGTCAAGACGAGACCAGTGCTGCAGACTCAAAATCGAAGAAGCGAAGGAAGGTCGCCAAAGAGCCGCAGACAGAGGGCGCAGAAGGTGCAGATGGAGCAGCAGGGGCAGGCGACGCGAAGAAGAAGGATCGCTTCATAGTCTTCGTTGGCAACCTACCCTACGACACAACAGACGCCTCGCTCGCTGCGCACTTCGCAAAGATTGCACCTGCAGCAATAAGACACCGTACAGAGCCCAAGACCAAGAAGAGCAAGGGTTTCGCATTCCTCGAGTTCGACGGGTATGACCGAATGAAGACGTGTCTCAAGCTGTATCACCATTCAGAATTCGATCCTGCAACGTATGAGGGCGAGAAGAATGCGGCTGGGGCACAGCAGGGTGGGAGAGGGAAGAAAGCCAAGGGACCAAGGAAGATAAATGTTGAACTGACTGCGGGTGGTGGGGGCAAGACGGAAGGGCGCAGAGAGAAGATCAAGGCGAAGAATGTGAGGCTTGAGGAGCAGAGGCAGAGGCGTGCGGAGCTGGAAAGGAAGGAGAAGCTGAAGGCGGAGAAGAAGAAGGCAGCTGCTGGCGGTGGGGAAACGACGAAGCAAGAGGGTCCCCAGGCAGAGACCAAAAGTGAGGGTGGTGCTGGGGATAATGCTGGGATGCATCCGAGTCGGTTGGCTAGAATGCAGGGGTGAGAAAGGGCCTGGGTTGTCGCGTATGACTTGATTCGTTCTATTGAAATGGGAAGGGTCACGCTGTCGTTCTGAAAGGATGTAATAGGCCTGGTCGCGGCCAATTTGAAGACCCTTTCCGTCCGAAAAGCCATGCACGAGCCCTTTCTAGCACCGTAGGACTTGCGGCGTTTACCTATCGCGGTTAGATTGTTGCTATGACCGATGCAGAGGCAACGAAGAGGCCTATCAATCACGAGGCTCCGGCGTGAAAGATCCAAAATGAGAACACGTGCAACGCGAATGCTCAATCCAATGTGGCAAACAATCGGAAAGTGCCGGACTGCCTGAGTTGTCTGCACGTGATGGTCTGCACGTGAAACAGCCTGCTTTCCGCAATTTCCAGTTCTCGATCTCTGCTTACGGAAGCCCAACCATTCAAGCTACTGACATCCGCATCAACATCGACATCACCTCACTTGCTGTCGCTTCGGACAAGCAGCCATGACCGACGACGATACAACAGGCTCTAGGGAGCGTGCCGGCATCCTGCGCCTGCCCCCTGAAGTCTTTGAAGAAGTCGCCAACGCGGTTGACAGGAGCGATCTCCCGAATCTGCGACTCGTGAACCGCGAGGTTGAGTCGAAGATCTGGAGGGTGTATCGCACGAGACTCTTTTCCAGCATTGCCATCTTGCTCTGCTCAGAAGAGGCGCTCTACAAGCTGCTCGCCATCACTCGGAGTGAGCGCTTAGGTCCTTACATCCGCAAGCTCAAGCTATGCTTGGACGAGGTGTATGACGAGCGCTTGGACAAGACCGAGCGGGTCTCGGCTGAGCATCAAAACACGATCAGAGAATGACCACTCGACTCACTGCTATTGACTAGCGTATTCTGCTATTTGCGGCGGTACGGCAAATCACTCGACATTGACATAACGTCGATGCATGCGTGTGATGAACCGGTCATGGGCTTCCGACGCTTCGAGTCGACGACCCATATACGATTCAAACAGTGGCTGTGCTGCATACAGTGCTACATCAATGAAGCATGCAACATTGTCATGAGAGCTATACGAAGTAGCCAGCTTAACGTGAAAGCGCTCGCAATCTCGTCGGGGTGTGAGGAGGAGATCATCGCCTGGGATCGCTGGTCTTGGTCTATGGATCAAGAAGGAGCTCTGTTCGACAATTTGTCGATTGTCTTCACCACAGTCGCAAGTCTCCACTTTGTCAGCTACAATACGAGCGGCGACTTCGACAAAGATACAGCCAGAGCCATCGTAGCGACGTTTTCGGATTCCAAAGTCCTCGAGAAGCTTGCCTTCCACCCTTATCCAACGCGCCAATTTGAGCAAGGAACACCATACCGTCCAGACGGGAGAAGAATTGGGCGAGGCGTTGATGCAGGCGAGACTACCCGCGGTGGAGCATTTGGCGCTGTCTGGTCTGCTCCTCAATTTCACGGCTTTTGTGAAGTTCCTGCGCCGCCATCCCAAAATGTTGAAGATCGAGTTGAGACATGTCATGTTCAGGAAGGCTCCAGTCAAGACGAACTCCTACGATGACGAAGACGGTGGTCAAGCAGAAATTCTGGCCGAAGAATTGGGTTCCTTCTCCAGCGGAGCACACATCTCGGTCAAGCGGTGCAGATCTTTCATACGGAATTCGTGATGACGACAAGGATGCGTGGGGAGGACGCGTAGTGACTTTACACTTCGCAAACCCATCAATGGTGTCTTGTACTGTACAGATCTGCTGCGCCGCCAGTGCCGCGAATAGCAGTTACATACACAGTCGAACAGCATGCACCAAGTCCATGATGCCATCAGTCCCACCTGCACAATGTCAGCTTCAATCCTGCCGTCAAGTGCACAGACAAACTCACCCTTGATCCTTTTGCCGTACGATATCGCCCGAATCTCCTCGTTGCTTGCCCGTCTTGCCGCCCTCCACTACTAACCGGTCAAGCTGGAAGAACTGGCTGACCACGGTTTGTCTCTGCGCACGCATTGTCAGCACGAGTACCCTCGCGCCAGTCTTGCTTCATCCATCCCAATTCATCTCAGCCAGTCCCGATTGACAATCCCGCATTTTCGTCCTAGAAGAATATTTCACACACCTTCAACATCTGCAACTCCTTCAACCCCTTCTGCATCAATTCTTGTATCTGCCTCCCATCCGTCTCTGTGCTGTGCTCCCGAAACGCATCCCTCGTTCTCCTCTTCGCATATTCTCTGAAATTGTACGCGGCGAATTGGTTGGATGTCCGGAGGAGGGACCGGTAGAGACTTCGCACTTCCATCACGGTCGGATTGGACATCAGGGTATGGCCGTGTGTTTGTTGTAGTCTGGTAAGTTCTCGCGCGAAGGGCAGGCGTAGGCAATGTGAATTTGATGTTTGCGATCGCAAAGTTGCGTTGATGTCATGTTCGTCTCGAGCTTTGGCCACAGTGGTCTGTGCACAACAGTTTTCTGCCTCGTCGAGGTCATGACATTGTTCTCGTGGTGATGACCATTGCATACATCTGTCGACCCTTGAAGGACGAGACTTTGGCCTCATCAGCGACGTTGAGCATTCTGCAAGATCCAGCACTCCAGACCGCGGCGCTGTCAACATTCAACAATGAACCACCCGCGCCGTGCCTTCCTTTATGGGTAAGCTCGCATATTCTGAGGCACTACCAAGGTTAGGCAATCTCCGAAGATGTCACGCTTGTTCGCCACACCAGACATCGCTGCCCTGGTGACAGCCTTTCCACCGCCGTCACCACTCCGGGAGCGTCCCTCTCTGGTCCGAAGTGCTTCTGGCGATACTCTAATCAGCTCCAGGAAGGTTGCTCAAGACTTTCGCGAACTTCTGGCAACATGTCCGGAGCGCGTAAGACTATCTGATCTGCCTCGAAGGCTCGGTGTGTTGAGAACAGACTGGCTGCTGAGCTGCTATGACGGCACAGTATACTTGTCTCGCGATCGGCAGTCCGTGTTGTCAACTTCCGCGCTTCAGTCAACATGGAACAGTGTCAAAGATTCGGTCAGGAAACGGCCGTCGTCGTTGTTGGAGCTTGTCAGTCGAGAAGATGTCGCTCTGGAATCATTGGAGAAGCTCTTGCTATTGAACGACCAGCACAGTGAAGACGTGCGGCGCTACGATGATGACAACAAACAACTTCTGTATAGCACCACTCTAGTCAAGAGTATTGCCGATCACCTCGCAAACGCCACCACCGGAGATTCTGAAGGCATTGATCTGACAGTGTCCTATCCCAACATTCCGCTTGGCTTGTTGAAGCACCTTGGCAACGAAGCACTCAAACGGAGCACTGAGCATAGTGGTAGCTTCGAGATACAAAATCAGTGTGTATACCTTATACCTCCAGACTACACGGCTGGTCTCGAGGCGAAGCGCAAAGCCGCTTATGATCGAGCTGTGGCAGAAGTAGTGGACCAACTGAGAGATGAGGGTTTCTGCCGTGTACCGAGCAGCCGCACATCCACTGGACATATCGCACAGCATGGTCCGCAACCAGTGGCTGATGATGTCAGGGCTGCTCTGCAAGATGACTTAGCGGGTTCAATCGTCGAGCTTGCTATCGCGAGCGAAGGGGTGACAGTTCTCATCACCGATGCTAAGCTCAGTGAGGGCCTGGAGGCATTGCGCTGTGCGGCTCCGCAAGGTGCTGCCACCGTTTGGCATCAGCGAGATGGAGGCGAGACTAATGCTGTGCTGAAGCAGCGTGCAATTGGGTTTGTTGAGGAGAACATTCACCGACCATACTTGCTGTCATTGCTCAAGACGTCTCGAGCTACGGAACTGGACCCGTTGATCTTGGACAAATTTGCAAAGCTGGATCAAGACGACGCGCACAAGTTTGGCAGCCTCACGACAGAACGGTTCTTGGCTCCTGTGCAGCTATATATGGATGGCATCTCGACAGTCGTCGATCCAGTCTTGAAGGAGCATTTGGAGGAGTTTGTTGGCGACTACTCTCGACGGGATGTCATACCACCGGTCCTGCAGACCCTGCGAGAAGACAAGCTGCTGATCGATAAGGGCCGAAAGCGAGATGTTGAGAAGATGCAACAGGCCGTCTCCGAAGCAAAGAATCTGACAGCTATTCACGCTGCGCTCTCGAAGCTGGCGAGGAAGCAGAAAGTGGGCTCACCATCTCCGGAGCTACTTCAGAAAATTAAGCAGCAGACTGTACGGCAGAAGATCAAAGCGATGAGGAAGCTGAGCAGAGGGTCTGACCTCTTGCAGAACCTGATTTGGGTCTTGCTGGCTTCGAAGGGTCCTGGGTTGTTCATCAGTTCGGGCAAAGATACGACTCGTATGATCAAGCATTATCAGAGTGTGGGCGATACGGATGCTGCGCAGAAGCTTGTGGAGGTTCGTGATAAGCTCAAGGCTCGGCAGGAGAGTGGTGAGGATCTGGGCATGATGGTGGAGATGGCTGTGAAGGCGATGGATGACTCGAGCGGTCCTTGAGGGCGCACTCATGTGATGCTTTACCTACAGTGATGTGGAAGTGGTCAATCGCCATCATAATCTCTGATGTGTCTGCTACCGGGAACCCCAATGCTTGCTTGTGTAAATCGTTACAACAAATCATGGTGCAGGAATCCTGCGAGCTCGCTTGCAATTCAATGTCCCTACCGTGTCCATCCATTCGAGTCTTGCTTGGTGACATATCATTTGCGCCTCGATGATAGTCTCATTGCTAGCATGGCACAATTTCATCACTGGGCCGATGTCGCATTTGGTCATAATCGCTGGTACATTGTGACAAAATCAAGATGGGAAAGATTGCGGACTGAAACCTCTCACATCTGTACCGAGAACAAATTCCCGTCTTAACGGTAGTCGAAGCACAAGGCTTCAGGCATTGCGGGAGAGGCTCGGCTGCCAAGACCGGATGCTGCGGAAGCTGGTTAACACTCCCGGACGCTCACTCAGACGGCAAAAAAAGCCACGCTGCAACATCCAAAGCGATAATATCATTTAACAATGGCAAAATAACGGGTCAATCCGTGGATCGAACACGGGACCTCTCGCATGTTGTGCCTCAGGGTGAGCCCTAAGCGAGAATCTATTGGTTTTTAGTCTTGGGGACGAGCAATCGATCGAATTAAGGTATGTTGATACTCACCATACCACTAGACCAATTGACCAGTCGTTCTTAGCAACCTGTGCTGCTTGAATGACACAAGAACGTTCCAAATCAATTATATTCTTATCATAGCCGAAGCCAGGTCTGTCAACTCGCTCTTGGGTTGACTTGAGAAAGGTACTCTTCCAATCGTACACAAGATCCAATGCGACCGTTTGATCTTGCCTACATCCGTAGCACAGCGCTCATCAAACACGGCCAGCTGCCTCGTAGCAGACCGATGTGTGCAAGGGCCGCATTATTCTTCAATGTCCAGGTACGCGCGATGCTCTGGAGAACTGGAGACCGCCCTGGCACTCTGCTCCCGTGCTGCTGGGACTGACAGCAACCTGATAGTTCTGACGACAGCAGTGATTGCAGGCAGAAATTCCAAGATTTCGCAGATTGCCTCAAAGCTTGTGCGTAGAGGTTGGTTGTCAGTTCTCATGATCCTTGGACTTGGACCCTGTGTCAGGCGGAATGCCGCACTTAAGGACAGGCACAGGATTGGCTACCACCTATTATTATGCTTGTGTGATCCGTACGAGTTGAACAGTCAATTGTGAAAGAGTCTACATGCGACACCACTCCCGTCAGTCTGGACGCTCTAGCAGCGCAAGATGCCCCCGTGACTGCAACCATAACAAGCAAGTCCCGGTGTATGGCCAAAGAACGTGGTCTCTATGCTGTTCCCCTCGCATCCCATGGCTGGTGTCGCTTGCGCAACGATGATGATACAGTTCAGTGCAACCGCATCGCCGCAACGAGGATGCCCTACTCGGAACAGACCCTCCGCTGTCGTGTTCTGCGCTTTTTGATGCTTTTCGTCCGAGCTTCGTTCGGTTCGAGCTTAACCTTGAACCCCAACCCGCATCGATGTCTCTCGGTGCAACCTCACTTGCAGAGTTGCGTCCAGCCTACGCATAATAAATACATTTTTTGTTCCGTCGTTAACAAAACCTGCACGAGGGAAGACGTGCGGCTTGGCGTAAGCGCCCTAAAATCCTCATGCCCGAATCTAGGCAGCGCCATCATCAACAGTCGGTCATTTATAGAGTACTAAGTGAGTATATCGAAATTTGGGCAAGCCACCTCTGGTAATTCTTGTCAGCCAGATCGTGGGGCGTCGATCAAACCTGAGCTCTAGCGTGTGGGCTGGTTGTCTCATTTTCGCGAGCACACGCAAAATACATGTATTCTGCACCGGTACCTCAGATCAGCGTCCTGTATTGATTCCATTCGGAACATGGCAAAGATGGCAGGCACGCTATCGGAAACATCGTATATGTCGGTCAGCCTGCGCCCCGGGTAGGTAAGGTACCGGCCAGCTGCACGAAAACAGCCAGCCCGCCAGTCAGCCAGCCAGCCATCCTCCAGACACACTACGCACTTCCCCACGCAAGGCTTCTTCTGTCTCGTTGTCCTCCCATCGCACAACAAACGCACTTCGGCCCCAACCCCTGTCGCGCATCCTTCGACGATGCTGTGACGCCCCGGTTTCCCTCCCCTCGCGGCCAGTCAGACGGGCCCACTAAGCATAGCGCAACGCTCCAAATAGATGTAGCCAAAGTCTAACTGCAGATGCGCCGCAGCGCTCTGCACAATGCCAGCGGCGACGGGCCCAAGATCTAACCTTTTTCGCGACAAGTGAGGCAGTTTGGGGGGCAACCCTATCGACGGCCCTCTCGCGTGCGCAAGGCTCGTCCAGGGCGGGTTTTGTTTAGCTCAAGGCGGACGGCAGCCATGCCGAGCAGCGTCATATACACAAATATGCCCCGATGCGAGCGCGAGGGAAGGTTTTCACTCTTTTACATAGTAGTGACCGTCATCAGTGTGTCTCTGATCTGTAGCTTTCCTTCTCTTCGTTTGACAGCCTGTGGCCATGGCCCATACGCCTCGCAGCACGATTGGCACAGTCAAGTCGTGGAACACTTCGTTCTCCGGTCTGACCGATTCTGATAGCTACCATCTACCACCCTCGCGACCCGCGGAAGAGATTGAGGCGGCGAGGTTGCGATCAGAAAGTGTTGCAGAGTTTCCGTGGCTAGAGGAGGGTTATGAACCCATTCGCACAAAACAGAGTCCCGGTCCGCCACTGTGGTTCAAAGAAGGGCAAGCATTCAACAGAGGCAATTCCACCCGATCGGTGAGGAGCATACCAAGAGAATCCATTGTTGATCTGCATTTGATCGTCTCCGATCTGGACTACTATGCTGGAGCTGTGCACGATTATCAGGAGGAAGAAGAGTTCTGGGCGCAGGAGGAAGAGGAGTTGTTGGAAGAGGCAGGTGGTGTGTGGCCAATCGAAGAGGAAGGGCAAGGTCAGGATGGGCACACTTTTGGACAGATTCAGATCATCCGGAATGGGACGGTCAAGCTCAATCGAGACGGTACCATCAAGCGTGGCGTGTCCACGCGATCGAAGAAGGGAGAGAATGATATCAATCTCGTGAGCTGGGACGGTCCAGACGACCCGGACAATCCGAAGAATTGGCCCAAGAAGAAGAAGTGGCTGGCCACTCTGACCGTGTCACTCTTCACGTTCATCTCGCCAGTCTCGAGTTCGATGATTGCGCCAGCCGTCGCACAGCTGATGAGCGACCTCAATATTACCGCTGCGATCGACGGTCAATTAGCGATATCTACATTCATCCTGGCGTTTGCTGTCGGTCCATTATTCCTAGGACCGCTCTCAGAGCTCTTTGGCCGCAGAATCATCCTGCAACTCAGCAATCTCTTCTACATGGTCTTCAACCTGCTCTGCGCTTTCTCGCCGACCATTGGCGCACTCGTGGCGTTTCGATTCCTCTCCGGTCTGGGAGGCAGTGCGCCCATGGGGATCGGCGGTGGCGTCCTCGGCGATATCTGGCTGCCGCAGGAGCGCGGCAAAGCCATGGCGCTGTATTCGCTAATGCCACTGCTCGGACCAGCGATCGGACCTATCGCAGGCGGCTTCATCACTCAATACAGCAACTGGAAATGGGTGTTCTACTCGACCTCGATAGCTGCGGCGCTCGTGCAGATGCTGGGCATCTTCACCCTCCGCGAGACCTACGCAGCCGAGATCCTGAAGCGCAAGAAGAAGCAATTGATCAAGATCACTGGTAACAAGGATCTCTACACCGAATTCGACAATCCAAGCCGGAAGTTCTCCCAGCATCTGAAGGCTGCGCTTGGTAGGCCCTTCAAGCTGCTTGGCACTCAGCCTATCGTTCAGGTCTTGGCCGCATACATTGGGTATGTGTACGGTGTTCTATACCTGGTCCTCGCAACATTCCCGAATCTGTGGGCCAAAGACGCAGCACTTCACGGCCTGCCAAACTATGGCGAGACATCGGGCATCGCAGGCTTGAATTACATCTCCCTCGGTGTCGGTTTCTATGCGGGCAGCCAGATCGCGGCCAAGTTTGCAGACCGGATATACAAGTCTCTCAAGGCCAAGAATGGCGGCGTAGGTCGCAGTGAGTTCCGTGTGCCGCTCATGTTCCCGGGAGCCATCATGGTGCCCATCGGCCTGCTCATCTACGGTTGGTCGGCCAACGCCAAGGTGTTCTGGCTGGTGCCAAACATCGGCACGGCCATCTTCGCGGCTGGCAACCAGCTTGTCTTCCAGAACTGTCAAACCTACATCGTCGACTCCTACACCCGGTTCGCGGCGTCAGCGATCGCGGCTACGACTGTGTTCCGGTCATTGGGTGGTTTCGGATTTCCTTTGTTCGCGCCGTACATGTACGAGGCTCTGGGATATGGGTGAGTCACGACGTGTGTTGAACATCCTCTGGAGCCATTCACTGATGCTGTGTTTACAGATGGGGCAACTCACTCCTTGCCTTCCTCGGCATCGCAATCGGTCTGCCTGCGCCGTGTATCCTGTGGTGGTACGGAGAGTCGTTGCGGAAGAAGTCGCAATTTGCGGCAGGTTGAGCCTTCTTTTTGCATTACAGGTTTCTTCTTGCGTTCACCAATGCGGATATCAATGAGGCATGCGCGTGCAAATGCCCGCGGCACGCGCCTTGGCCTAATAACCAGCGTTGGAGTTGTTGGTTCTCATTTCCAATGATTGGTAGCCCGCTCTGCGGTTCCATCAGATCTCGCATGTAAACAGTGCATGTACCCGTGGCAGGTCGGCAAGTCGGGTCCGACGAAAGAGTTGTATGATACCTTGGTGACGCTAATGTCTACGATCAAGTGATGATTGACAGCCGCATGTGATGCGGATCTGCGGCCTTTGGCACGCGAGCTGCGCGGTGGACTCGCGTGATCCGAGTACATCGCTTGACCAAGCGCTGGTTATCCGTATACCTCTTATGACCTTAAGATGGATCAATGCCCCAAGTCTCTTGGAGAACAGCGTCCAACGTCATAGAACAATCTCTATAGGTACAAGCAGGCTACGAGAAGGAATACGTTGAGAAAACTCTTCATCTCCTCTGTCCTGCATGCTGCATCACGGTACAGCAGGAATGCACATGACTCCCGCGTGCCGCGATTGGGTCAAACAATAGCGCCAAGACTGTGAAAAGAAGACTACCAGGATTGCACACGACTACAGTACGGTTGTTCGAGGGCGACAAGGATTTGCTGGCATCTGGAAAACTGTAATGCTGATGACGAGGTCTCACCGCTGAGAAAGGTAAGGTAGGTTTGAGTGCAGGGGATTCACGGAGGGATCCGCCCTTGCTAAATAACACCACATGCAGCAGGCAAATCCTCCCTCCTGCATGTCGCCACTTCAGCCGCCTCCCCAGGACCCAGTCTCCACCTCAGAGAGACTCCCGTCCCAAGCATGTGACGGAGCCCGCAATTTCCCTCGCGACTCTTGGCGGGGTAAAACCTGGAGATCACGCTGGCCGTGTCCATCCTTGCTTCATCTGTATACGACGGAGAATCATTCTCTCCCGACCTCGTGCTGTGGCTAGTCCAAGCGTACCATCGGGGCAGTCTGTACCTGTGGTAGCCGAACGGACAGTTAGGCCCTGCTTCTTCTTTCATGCGTTTGCTGTCCACGAGGTCGATCGCACTGCAGCAAGGACAAGGATGATGTCGTCGTCTCTGGTAGGTTCAATCGTACGCACTCAGTCCCTTGCCTTTTGTATGAGTTTGTGCGTTGCACGGACGTCCAAGACTATGCATTCATATACCGATAGCTCGGTTACTCGGGTGCCCAGTCGCTGAAGCGTGGGCTGTATAAGATTCCTGCTGCTCGATCTTCACCGTACCTGTCTCACCGAGCGATTCTCTTTCACAACAGACAGTCGTCGTAACTTTCTCGCCTGGTCAACAGGTTGCGAGGACAACGGCGACAATGCTCCAGCACATTTGGAGCGCGTACGTGCTGCTGGCCGGCCTCGTATCCGCCAACCCGGTCCCAGCACTGCTCGAGCGCCAGAGTGCGAATGGCAGCGACAGCTTGGCTGGCTGCCCAGGATACAAGGCGAGCAATGTGCAGACAAGCAACTCGGGTCTGACCGCCGATCTCACGTTAGCCGGGACGGCTTGCAATGTTTATGGAACGGACATCGAGGATCTGACTCTGATAGTGGAGTACCAGAGTGGTGCGTTGTGGATTGATGCCTAAGCATTGTGGCGCACAACTAATGCGAGTGCTTTAGACAAGCGCCTCCATGTCCTTATACAGGATAAGGCAGACCAGGTCTATCAGGTGCCTTCCCAAGTCTTTACCCGTCCAGCAGCAGAGACGAATGGGAACGCGAACTCCTCCGACCTTGTGTTCAGCTACGAAGAGTCACCCTTCTCCTTCTGCGTCACCCGCAGGAGCAGTGGCGAAGTCTTGTTCGATACCTCAGCGGCATCGATAGTCTTTGAGAGCCAATACCTTCGTCTGCGCACAAGCTTGCCATCCAATCCCAGCTTGTATGGTCTGGGCGAGGATACGGATCCCTTCCAGCTGAACACCACGAACTACACACGCGCCATTTGGAACAGAGATGCTTATGAGATTCCCCCGGGAACGAACCTGTATGGCGACCATCCGGTCTACTACGATCACCGTGGCGCCAAAGGCACACATGGCGTCTTCTTCCTCAACAGTGATGGCATGAACATCATCCTTGACAACGATGACGGAGCGAATCAGTATCTGGAGTACAACGTTCTGGGCGGTGTCCTGGATTTCTACTTCCTGGCAGGTCCCTCTCCCGTCGAGGTCGCGCAGCAGTACTCTGCCGTTGTTGGCAAATCTGCTTTGATGCCATACTGGGGCTTTGGCTTTCATCAATGCAGATATGGCATGCAAGACGTATACGAAGTCGCAGAGGTGGTCGCAAACTACAGTGCGGCTGGCATTCCATTGGAGACGATGTGGACTGACATCGATTACATGTACCTTCGCCGCGTCTTCAGCTTGGATCCGGCCAGATTTCCGCTGGATTTGATGCAACAGCTGGTCGAGACACTGCACAGCAGACAGCAGCATTACATCGTCATGGTGGATCCCGCGGTAGCTTATCAGAACTACACACCTTTCAATGATGGCGTCGAGGCCAGCGCGTTTCTCACAGTGAGCAACGGCAGCGTATACAAGGGCGTGGTGTGGCCGGGCGTTACAGCCTTCCCTGACTGGTTTCACCCGAACACGCAAGGCTATTGGAACGATCAGTTCCAGAGTTTCTTCAACCCGGACACTGGTGTCAATATCGATGCGCTGTGGATCGACATGAACGAGGCTAGCAACTTCTGTCACTACCCTTGTGCTGATCCCGAGGCGGAGGCAGTCTCTCTAGGAGACCCACCGAGACCTCCTGCAGTCCGCTTGGGATCTCCTAGGCCTATCGCAGGCTTCCCGGAAGATTTCCAACCACAATGCCATGCAGACGTCACCTTCAATGTCAACGCCACCACATTCTATGGCGAGAATATTCTGCTGTATGGCAGCGCGATCACCATTGGCTCAGACGATCAGATCATGAACGCTGTGACTATGAGCGCGGCCACCTACCCAATCTGGTCCGTCACCGTCGATCTGCCGGCCAACACCAACGTCACGTACCAGTTCGTGCGTGCTGAGCCCGACGGCAGCTACATCTATGAGAATATCACCCGCTCAATCCTTACAGGCGGCTGCAACAGCACGAACCAGTCCACGACTGGCACCATCACAACCTCCTCACCACCCTCATCCAGCAAGAAATTGAAGCGTGGTCTTTCGCAGCCCTTCACCGCCCATCAGCGAGAATCGCCTCTTGACAAGCGACAGGACTCAGGTTCACAGACCGGCCTTCCAGACCGAAATCTTATAACACCAGAATACACCATCAACAATGTTGCTGGCTCTCTTTCTAATCTGACTCTGGACACCGACCTCGTGCACTACGGTGGCTGGGTCGAATATGACACCCACAATCTCTATGGCGCAATGATGTCAGAGACTTCTCGCGTCGCTATGTTGTCGCGCCGTCCAACCTTGCGGCCCATGGTCATCACTCGATCAACTTTCGCTGGCTCTGGCCGACAGGTCGGACACTGGCTGGGCGACAATGCTGCGGATTGGGATCACTACCTCTACAGCATTGCGGAGCTGCTCGAGTTTGGCGCCCTCTTTCAGCTGCCAATGGTGGGATCGGACGTGTGTGGCTATGCAGGCAATACGAATGACCTGCTCTGCGCCCGATGGGCCACGCTTGGTGCCTTCTCACCCTTCTACCGCAATCACGCAGAATCGGGCACCCTGCCACATGAATTCTACCGCTGGCCCATCGTCGCTGAAGCCGCCAAGAACGCCATTGACATTCGTTACAGACTGCTTGACTACTTTTACACTGCGTTCTATAACCAGAACCAGACCGGCACGCCAGCCGTGCAGCCGATGTTCTTTGTCTATCCCGAAGACAGTCAAGCAAACTCGCTGCAATACCAATACTTCTGGGGACCTGGTATCATGGTTGCACCTGTGACTGAGGAGAACAGCACCAGCACACAGATCTACCTACCTGATGACATCTTTTACGACTGGTACACGCACGAAACTGTGCGCGGCTCGGGTAGCACGACGACGTTGACCGACGTCGCTTACACAGAGATCCCGCTGTACTACAGAGGCGGGCAGATCATCGCTCAGAGAGTCAACAGCACAAACACGACTGCGGAGCTACGGAAGCAGGATTTTGAGATCGTCGTCGCACCCGGGCTCAACGGCTCGGCCTCTGGGAATCTATACCTGGACGATGGAGAAAGGATCGAGCAGCCGGGTACGAGTTACATCACGTTCACCTACGACAGTGCAGGCGCATTCACTATGACGGGGAGTTTTGGATATGACGCTGGTGTGAGCATTACGAGCATTACTGTTTTGGGTGGAAGCGGCAACTCGACTGCAGGTGCTAGTAGCAAGGATAAACGGGCGAGCAGGAGAGTGGAGAGGACCATACCGTTGACGGGACCGAAGACGCTCCAGCTTTCGTGAGCGCTTTTGCTGCTACATACAGGATGAGACAGCCAGTTTACCTTTCTCTAACATGTATTAAACCAGTGATCACTCGGTGCTTCTTGGCTTGAGGCCTTCCTATTTTCCCTGTCCCTTGAGTTGTAAGCCGCTCTCTGCAATCCTTCAGCATCCTCTATTGACCTTCATAAACGACCTTCGTCCTGCTGGGTGCTACATCGTGTCCTCGAGACCACCAAGCACCGACCGACATAGCTAGGAACGAGCCGAGGCGCACACCGTCGTGACAGAATCCCGAAACGGCCGACCACAAGGTTGTGCCATGATGAGACGGAAGCACAGGGTTCTGACCTCCCGACTTGGCTCGGACTGCACATTTTTGGTTTCCAGAAAAGGATCAAGAAGCTGAGCGGACACGATCTGATCACGCTGGCTGAGAGCAATAGCCGTTGCAATTGCAGGCGCATACCACAATGCATCGACTAACAACGTACTATTTTGACCCCAAAGACAAGACCTACAGGACCAAGACATGCGACAAATGCTTAGGCGTCAACGACGTCCTGATCAAAACGACACACAGCGGAGTCTGTTTCACTGACGTCCACGCCAAAGCCAAAGGCTGCGGGCTCGGGCACGAAGGCGTCGGGATCATCCACGCTGTCGGCGAGGCCGTTACGCACCTGAAGATCGGCGACAGAGTTGGCTGGGGATGGCTGCATTCGGTTCGTCGCCAGCATGGCAATATCACGCAAAACTGACCTCCAGCCCAGTCTTGCGGACATTGCACCACCTGTGTGACCGGCTACCGCCAATACTGTCCCGAAGCCCGCGGGTTCGCCTTCGCCGACCTGGACCAAGGCGCGTTCGGCGATGGCCGGGTCATCGATGCGGCGTTCGCGTATCGGATCCCGGATGCCATCGGCTCTCTCGACGCGGGACCGTTCATGTGCGCTGGCGCTTCGACGTATGAGGCGCTGGATGCCACGGGCGTTGGTGCGAACGATCATGTGGGTGTTGTGGGGATAGGGGGGCTGGGACATATGGCGGTTTTGTTTGCGAAGGCGATGGGTTGCGCTGTGACGGCTATTTCTTCGGGTCGGGAGAAGAAAGATGATGCTTTTGGACTTGGTGCGGACGAGTTTCGCTCCTTGGGCGATCTTACAGCAGTGTATCGGAGGGAAGCTGCAGATGGGCGGGTTGAGGATGCGGAGCCGATGAGCATCAATATTCTTCTCCTGACGTCGAACGAAGTGCCTGCTCTGGAACCTATACTCCCGCTATTGGCTCGCCGAGCGACGATTGTGCTTATGACGATCCAGACGGCGGCGATCGCGATACCGTATATGCCATTCGTCTTGCCTGGGCACAGGTTAATAGCTTCGACCGAGGCTTCACGGGAGAACCACATCAAGATGCTCGAGTTCGCTGCGCGGCACAAAATCAAGCCGTGGATCGAAGCATTTCCGATGGACGCAAAGGGAGTTGAGGCTGCGTTTGAGAAGCTGGAAAGTGGGCGGATGCGGTATCGAGGCGTACTGGTCAGACAGAAGTAAGATAACAAGCAATGTCAAATCCTGCCGTTGCGTCTCAAGAGACTTCGCAAAGCTCACGCGACCTGCGCTGTGTGCCCAAGCACAAATAACAGATGTCCGCCACACGGCATACATTTGCGCCTGCCGAACATACACGCGATCGTAAAGCTATTGCCTAGCATTCCAGAGACAATGCACAACCTAAGCACTATCGGTATGGACCACAAAATGCTATGCTGTCGGGTAGGTCCGCCACTTGAGTTGCAGATTCCGTCCGCCGAGCGTGCGCGGAGCCAGGAGCTCGGCCCAGGCTGTCGAAGAATTGATCGCTAGATCATGCTTGGCGTGACGAGCGCCGGACTGCGCATGCCGAAGGAATGGCTATGTGAGAATAGGGCGAAAGGCTCGATACCAATCCCCAGCATAAACCCGAAATGCGCGACATGCCTTTTGAATGCGATTCGGCTGATCCATCTCAGTAAACGGCACTCTTCGGCCTCCTCCCACCATCATCCCGCCTCGGCGCTCTGGACGGACGGACCGACTCACGCCTCCTGGTGCGCGGGGATGGCGGTGGACTCCTGTCGTCGGGTCCTGTACCTAAACGCCTTCCAGAACGATAGTCGCCGCTGTGCCTATCTTCTCGTGGAACCCGTCTTGGCTCAAGGTCCCGTTCACGGTCGCGGGTGCTCCGTCTGTGGTCGCTGAGCGAGCCGCCCCTCCTTCTCGGTGCTCTGCCATCATCTCTGCTGCCTCGTCCTTCTTCCTCTCTATGACTGCGCCTGCCCTCTTCTCTGCTTGAGCGCTTACTTCCACCATGGCTCGATCTCTTCGACTCACGTCTGCTGTCTCGTCGAGACAGATCATCGTGTGACTTGGCTCTACTCTCCTGGTCGCCGTTGGCGGAGTCTTTTCTCCCTCGACCGAGACGTGCAGTCTTACCGATCGGATCAAATGCTTTATCTACATATTTGTTGTCGCTTTCGAGTAGTGCGTTGAGTCCTTTCAACATCAAAACGGCCATGGTCGCAGAATCCTATGTTCGATGCCGGAGTCGATCTATTGTATCGAGGAAGAAGCTCGACGTTAGGGCCAGTGCTGCTGGAAGGGCCGTTGTGCCTATTAACTTCGTCCGAGGTATTAGTTTTATATTCCCACTGACCGCCATGCGAAGACTGCAAGGTATGACCTCCCAGGTCAGGCGGCGAGGTCAGCAGCTGCGTCATCAATACTTGCAGATAAGTTACACGATCTACGTCGTCAGTCTTCAATTTTTTGGGTTCGATGTCAGAGATCGGCGTTGCAGATGCGCTGCACTTCTTGCATGCCACTCTAGGCATGCCACGTTGCGCGCATGTGGACCCCGCTCAAAGTAGCACTTTCTGCCTTCTCGCCTGGATCTACGGCAGCGCCTTGTTACAGATCGGTGTTCGTGCACCTCAAGCAAGTAGGTGGACGACCATCTGTTACAGACAGATGTAAATGCGTTGCAGAATACAATGGATCCTGCGAACAACAGTACGAAAGTCCAAACAAGCTGACTTGCCTAAATCGGCGGATCCAATCACGATGACCAGCATTATGGAGGTGGTGTCACATATAAAGCCACCTTGAGACTTCTGAAATCCCCTTACGCGCACCTACGTCCGAGTGCATGCAGAGCCTTACGGAGGCTTGATCTCGTCTCTGATCCTGTTCGGCATGGATGTCTTCGGTCGCGCATCCAGTCCCTGATCCCTAGTGCTAGAGCGGACTTCAAACTCGACGAAGATCTTGCTGCCTTTGACTTACGAAACCGGGAATATGCTGTTGAAACCAGGCTATAGCGACACTGCTACCAGCGTTCAGACCACCGATGTGCTGGTGAATAGAATCTAAGACACGATGACCTAGCAGCGGTGAGACTTCCGGAGTGCCAGTATATGCCAGCGAATAGTCGAGACACTGACAGGATGAGTGCCGGATTGCAGCAGACTCCGTCTGCTTTTGCCAAGCAGCTGGACAGTATGTAGCAGCCGGGACCCATACATGCTCTCGGTCCCAAAGCATGATCTCATATCATGGACCAAGCCCGCACCTCGATTCTAGGCACGTCTTGACGATGTAGCCACCAAATGAGACTCCGTCGGCGACCGCGCTTGCGATACGTGCACCCGAGAATTGCAGTCGGCATCGAATCCCATTGACTGAACGGCTAATATCTGCCTTGGGCGACGTGAGACCGAGGCTATGGCAGTTTCGAGTGAGGTATAAATCAGCCTGGCGCAACGATAGGTGCTCTCCAATGGTGACAGTCCTGCTCGAAGTGCACGATAAGCTTCGTAGCCCCATCTGGACAGTAGCGGAGTTGATTGGCCTGCGCGCTCACATCGCAGGATGCGAGGGATCCGGCACCCAGCAGCGCTTTAGATCAAAGGCAGGGACGGAGAATTGTCGATGCAGGGTGATAGGAAGCGACATTAAACGCATCCCGTTCTGATGCGCTTCGCGCGGCTATGGTTCTCGTAGCGTTCATGCACCTCCACCGTGACGCTGTCCGTACATGTAGCCGGAGTTTGGCGGTCGAGCTTGGCACAGACTTCCGTCATATTTTCGGACTTTCGCGGTTCAGATCAAGGATCTCGTGCACTTCGTATAAGCTGTCGTGCACCCAGTTTGGGGCTGCTCCGGGCATTTCATGATGGTGTTGTTGTTGTCCGGAAACGCAGGTTGCAGCTGCAGCAGAAGACGTATGGACCATTTGCAATCAGGCTATCAGACGAGCCATGTCGTGAACGATGTCTCTTGGCTCGGGCTGCCGGTTGCCGCAAGGGACATGGTGGTATGAACGATGGAGAAGAACAAGAAGAGGAAAGCAGAGAAGAATCGCGTTAGCAAAATCATCGCCAAGAGTACCTAGGTGGTCTCGACCTTGCAAGCATCGACTTCACGACGTCCTTCACGAACATCGGCGCTCGACAATTATTGCCAAGCCATATCTGAACAAGACGAGAACCTCTTCGTATAGAGCCCTAATCCAGTGAGATGCACAGCTCCTCGGGGAAAAAAACATATCATCCTGCCGTCCTCTCGTCCATGCAGCCTTCATTCCAGCAACCCCAGCTTACTCTCCACTTCCCCACCTCACACCTGCGTCCCCCATGAACTCCGTCATGTTGGGCTGCAAGGTCATCATCACGACTGCTCCAAGCCGCCATCGAACATGGACACAACCCCTCTGCACTCCACAATCTCATCCTCCACCACCTCACCCCGTCCTCCTTAGACCGACCAAAACACAATGGCAACCACAAACCCCGCCAACCTCCCCGGCCAACCCGTCGACCCATCGCAAGCCCACGGCGCCCAGATCCCCCTCCAATCCTTCACCGTCCCCAACTTCCCACCCGAAGCCCGCGGTCTCAAAGCCCTGTTCCTCACCAGCGACATCAAAGTCGACGAATACCAAAACGTCCTCTCCGAACCCTACACCATCCCGCCCCTCCCCACCAGCATCGAAAGCCTGACCCTCGAGCTCTTCAGCCTAGGCTACCCTCCAGGCTTCCTCACCGCACTAGCCGAGCGACTTCCGAACCTGAAGAGCGTGGTGCTCTACAGCCAGCTCTTCGCCGGCATCACGCCCGAGAGCCAGGAAGACGCCGTAGGGTTCTTCAAGCGCCTGCGGAACTTGCGGGCCCTCCATCTCCTCGACGTCTTCGCGAGACCCGGCTTCTTCTCCGGCGCGGCACCGTGGCTGAAGTATAATACTTCGGATGAGCCTGGGGAAGCTCGACGGGGCCTGATGTTTTTGGAGGTGAATTATACGTTCCGGCATGAAGATGAGGAGTTCATGGGCAAGATCCAGGCGACGGAGTTGCCAGACTTGATCGGGCCGGGGTTGATTAGTTGCTCGTTTAACGTGTCCGAGCCCGAGGCAGCCGAGGACGATGAGCAGGATCCGAGTACGATACAGGAGGCGGGCAGTAAGGAGGGCGTGATGGCGTTCAACAAAACGTTGTCGATGGGGTTGGTGGAGGCGTTGACGGAAGAGGAGACGTACCCAAGGGGTTTGAGGGCGTTGAATACTACATTGTATACGCTTTCGCCGAAGCAGTTGAGTAAAGTGCTGGAGGTGCAGGAAAATGTCATGGTGCTGAACACTACTATTGAGCTCGAGCCGGGTGAGGAGAGTAAGAAGGAGCTGTTGGATGGGATTGAGCATTGCAAGAGCATCGAGCAGGTGGAGATTGTTGCAAATCCTTCGTTGCAGTTCTTCATGGAGGTATGTACATGCGCTTTGATTCGACTCCCAGCATTATCTGCAACCATGCAGATGTCACTCGCCTCAATCGCTGAAAATGCTAACGATATGTTTGCAGGTTCAGAATACTCGCTCAACCACCCTCTCGAAAACCTTCCCGACATCAGATGATATGGATGCACTTTCGAACAAATGCAGCAAATTATCGTCCTTCAAAGCAAATGTCCTGAGGACCACCCGATTTGGTACTGTCGACTGGCAAAAGAAAGATGGCAAGTGGTCCGGCGGCGTGACCGAAGGCAAAGGTGTAGAGGTGGCTTCATGATGCATCTCTCAATGTCACCGCTCGACGTCCTCCACCTGGTGCTCTTCTGGAAGCTCGGGTGATCACGCTCGCGATCGATCCCGAAGCTCGCACCACCTTTTGCCTCTCTTCTGTAGCCATCGCTACCTTGCGCGTCGCTTTCATCAGCCATGACCTTGAAGCGATATCAAGCCACTGCTCCACCTCTGCCAATTGCCTTTGCAGCTGCTTCTCGCCAGCTTCGCTTCGCCATTCGTCCATGTACATCGTGTCATTCTCAATGCTCGAAAGTAATGCATCGGCGTCCATGACTAAGTCACCGAATGATTTGTTGCCGGCCTTTTTTTGGGAAACCTTGGTAGACAACACGATGTCATCAAACTCCGGTGGAAGTGCTGACCAAGCCTTGATCTCCTTGTCAAGAAGCCCGAAATGCCTGTACGTGTTGAAAACGGGAGTGCGAGATGCCATGGCAAGCCTTATGCTGTCAATGTCGCTTTGGTCTAAGTCTGAGCCGGTTATCGAGACTCTTGGGATGCCGCGGAGTCGTCGCAGGGGAAACAGCAGCTCTTTAGCAAATGATTTCTTGAAAGTCGAGGCGAGCATGATGTTGAGGTGCTTAATCCGGTGTCCGTCCATGAGGAAGGTTGCAAGGTTCAGGACACATCTCGAGAGCAAGTCCAGGCGTTGATATTCTGGGATGTCGCTCGTGCGTTCGCACTCGACACAAGCGAGCAACGCGATCGACAACCTCTCAGCTCGCCGTAAATGCTGAGGGAACGCTGACGGGCCTGTCGTCCAGGGTACAAAGTGGTACGTGGAGCTGCCATTGTAAACCTGCTTACCGATTTGCACATGGCCAACAAATTCCGCATCTCTGCTCATTTCTGCGTTGGTTGCGATGATTATCTTGACATTATTGATGGCATGGATGACATCGCTCGCTTCCTGATGTACTTGACGAGACACACGCAGGATTTGGGGGAAGCAGAAACTATGGCTTGCACAAACGTGTTCTGGAATCGCGAGTAGTTCTCCATACACCTGTTTTGGTCAGCAAGCAAGCCCACAACGCCGCTAGGTCGTGGTCTTACTTACGAGACTACGCATTGCCGCCGGCAGATCCATGAATCGGAACGACTTGTTCTTGTCTGCCTTGAGTAGTACGGGAATGTACAGGGACTTCAAGGTGATGCCTTCCGGATACGGATCCTTCAGACCACGATCGACGACGAAGCGTTTGAGCTCCTTGGGACTGCAGAGGTCGTAGTTAACCTGTTGGCGGTGCCAAGCATATTTCGACGTTGGCGGCGAGTTGAGGTAAGCGCTTTCGAAGTCGCAAATACACCAACCTTCTCCCACCGATGAGTAAGTGGTATGCTCGCTGATGTCGCTGTCATATGCCGTAGCGGCGCTTGGTCCTGTGGTCTGCTCGTCTGCCATGTTGACCTTGAGTATCGAGCGAGTGACCTCGAATGCACAGATACAAGACGCCGAACGACGTAGAGCGACGTTTTGAGTACAAGAACAATTAGATGGAGTAAAGAGATGAATCGTGAGTGCAGGTGGAGATGACCGGAAATTTTGCCCAAGGGCCCGAAAGTCGTTCTTTCCATCCTGCTCAGGCACCAGGCAACTAAAACTAAGTCGCGTCCTGCAAACACGCTAGCACATGACCGCCTCGCAGCTTCCTCAAGCCACCTGAGCGACTACATGTAAGTACACAAGATGCTGACGACGATTTGTCCTGTCTCGCAGCAATGCCTGAACGTCCTTCATCCTGGCTTCAAACAAAGACCTCCCATCGCTCCGACATACCTTGATTACTCCACTGCATTTCAGATGGCCTGATGCTCTAGGCCCTCCTTCTTTCTGAATTCTCCGTGGACACTCACAAAGAATGATCTTCAAATTTGCAGGGCAACATGAGTCCCTGCACAAGGCCGTTTGTTAAGTCTTGATCTGTGACCGTCGAATCCTCAAGCACAAATCCCCACCTTCTTCTATAAGTCCTGGGTATCGTTCAAACATCAATCTCCCGGCACCTGTCACAAGCACCCTCAAACATCATCTCCACCAACCCCATACTCCGCCAACCCCACCCGGATATCCCCCACAATCGCCTCCGCCTCCCCATGACTCGCACACTCGAAATCATACCTCTTCGTCTCCTTCTCCCGATACACCAACACCCTCATCATCTTCGGATGCTTTCGACTCACCTTGACTCCAACGATGGAACTCATGGGCACATTCGTCACCTTGCCCTGCGGGATAGCGCCGTACCCACCGCCTTGCTCTTCGCCAGGTAAGATTTGCATGTACTCGGGCGTGATGACAAGAGTGCGCGGGTGCGAGGCGGCGAAGGAGAGGGGTTGCTTGCGCAGGACGTGGTAGCGGCGGCCGAGATGGCTGGCGCCGGTGAGGTCGAGGAGGGAGGTCGCGGTGCTGCTTACGACGCCTTCGCTTCTCAGGCCGGCGTGTAGAACGCCGAAACCTTTTTTCTTCTTGACGTCTTTGGCTGTTGGTGGTGTATTTGGGACTAGCTCTAGTGGAGCATTCGGTGAGCTCGAGCCTGGTGAGCCTGAGAGACCCAAGCCAAAATCACCCACAGCACCAAAGCGGCGACGGACGAGGTCGAGATTGAGGTTGGCGCCCAGGGCTTCAACGGTCCGGTCGCCAGGTGCTACGCTCTGGGTACCACGGACTTTGAACACATAGAGGGCTTTGTCTAGGCGGAGACGGGCGCATGCAACGTCAAAGAGCTCGGCAATGTACGTATCGCTCGTGGTTGGGATTATGATGCGCTGAGTCTGGAACGATTGTGGGTCGGTGAAATTGACTGCGACGGTCTTTGCAGCGCCCATTCGTGGTGTCGATGTGTTGGTCTGAGTCTGCGGCGCGTCAAGCAGCTGATTCGTGCTATCCTTACGCATGGCTGGATTGAGCTGGGCAAATGAAGGCCCAGTGATCGGGTTATGAATCGGAACTCTGCTTGGACCTGCAGGTGCCTGAGGTGCTCGAGGAGGCTGCTGAGTTGGCGGAGGAGGTGCCTCAGCTGGAACTTGATCTTCCACTGGCGGAGCATCTTCCTCATGGTCGTCCTCAGCATCTGCAGCCCTGACAAGACCAAACTCATCCCAAGGCTTGTCGCGCATACGCCGTTGAGGCGGTCGATTGTTGTTCGACGTGAAGTCAGTGACTGGCCTCGTCCGCGCCAAAGCCGGAAAGTCCATGTCAACTTCACCATCCTCTACCATTCTCAACTCCCAGTTCTCCACTTGGACATCCTTGCCCGTGAGAGGAGGCTCATAACCTTCATCGTCATACCTGAAAAGTGCCAGTCCAATGAGTTCATTGACAGTCGGCACAGCTCCATCACCGTCTTTCTGTCGTCGCATTGGCACTTGCAGAGGGTCTTCTGCACTATCGGAAAAGGGGGCGTAGATTTTGATCCAGATTGGCTGCGCTTCTCCTTTGCCATACAGCTCGGCAAATTTGCGGTAAGGCTTGTCATCGCCACAACTTGCTTCGCCGCTCGAGCCTCTCAGTGCCATGGATAATAGCCCACTCGTTGGAGGCGCAACAGACATTGGTCTTCCAGGTGGCAGTCTCGGCAGCTTGACCAAGGTTTCCTTACTGCTCTTCTTAGGGCTACCTTTATGTGTAGGCGTAACGGCTGTGGGCATACTAGGAAGCGACGTCTTGACTTCCTCTGACGCCTCTGCTTCACCAACAATGGGCAACCCCGGCGAAGGCGGCGCACCATCATGCTCAAATTCGTCGCTCAGATCACTAGCCTCGGCAACCTCCACATCCTCCTCCTCGTACTCATCTTCAAGCTCACTATCATCCGGCTCCTCTTCCGCAATCTTCTCAGATAGAAGTGCCGGTCTCTGGGGCCGCGTGGGCAGTCGTTTCTTGAAAGTCTTCTCCGGTGCCAGACCTTCGGTGTCAGAGCTCATCTCACTACTAGTCGTCGTGTCACGCCGCGGTCTGCCAACCCTAACCTGAGCAACCTGAGCATTCGCCAGCGAATTTGCCTGATTGATCGCTTCCGTCGCGCCCAGGCTACTCGTGCGTGGCCGATAGCTCGGTGTGATGATGTTGACCTCAGGCCCAACTGCTTCTGCCCGTAACGTCTCGCGCACCGGGCTTGTTCTACTCCTGTTTCGCGTCGGCATCTTGGCAAAACGCACACTCTGGGCCGGACCTTCCTCCTCATCGCTGTCGTCACTCAAGTCCGAGCTGTCGTCTTCTTGCTCCTTCTGTCCGTGCGTCTTTCGTCGCCGTCGCTCCTTCTCCGTCAAGCCCGAAAGAGGGATGACATCCTCGTTGCCGCCATTCCCGCTGATAAGTCCACCGCGTCCCTCGCCTGCTCTCTCCTCAGCTGGACTGTCGACCAGTCCATAACCGCGTCTTTCATTGCGTGTGCGCGGTCGGGCGAAGTAGTCTGCGGCGCCGGTGGTGGGAATAGGCGGACTATAGCATCGCTTGACAGTCGCTTGGTCTGGCGGCTCCCATCCTGCCTGTCTGAACGCTGGATCGGAAAGAATGCTCGTGTTGAGATGAATCAGGCGCTCGCCCACGCCGTCGTGAATCGAATTGAGATAGCCGAGTCGAAGGCGGTATAGCGTGAATTCCTCATTGAGAAGAAGCGACATCGTTCGATGTAGTCCGCCAGTCCAGTTGGCTCCTGTTTGTTATCTCATGATAGCAGTACAATCATTCAACGCAATGCACAGCATTCCCTGCATATCCCACGTGGTGTCCGCACTGCTGGAACCCTGTACGCGGTGGAGACTAGAGCCAACGAGGAAGGTCACAGATCGCGGGGAAGATCGCGGGGTATCAGGGCAGCCTTAATTATGGCAGTCCCCGGCAGTGACGGTATGGAGTACCCGACTTTCATGAACACGGCTGCCTGCCTCGGCGACTACTCGACCTTGGCGTATTCCACCGATAATATACCCCAACATATATCCCAGCCGCCCCTCTGCCGGTTGACGTAGACCTGGAAGTCTTCCTTCCAATATTCCTTAGCACTACCTATCCTACCCCTCCCTTAACAGCACCCGATAGCCACCATTAGCGTGCAGAGACACTACACTCGCCGTAGCGGCAGTGAAAGCTTCGAGCAAACAAGCCAAGTGTAACATTTGCTGACGGACCGTCTGAGCTCATATGGGAGGTCAGCTTCGATATTACCAAGTTGCTCGAGCGATCGGTGGATAAACCGAATTCATACGAACGACAGGCGCGGACGTACGCGATCTAGCCAGAAAGCGTCAGGTGTCCCATGTTCTGTGCACGCTGGAACCGCATCTACGCGCGGGAGTCAGAGCGATTCTTGATGTTCATGCTATTCTGGCGGCAGAAGGCGGTCATTGTAGGTGGAGAAATGTAGCGGTAGAAGACTTCGTCAGACCTCGCTTTCTCTCCTGCTAAGGTGCAGTGATCATTCTTCGTATGTACGGCCCAGAAATTACTTCAGTAAGTATAACGAGAACGCTATCACCGCATGACCAGTGAAATAGAAGGGTATCAGAACTGCCCAAGCACAACCGTGTGTCAAGATCCCGGCCTCCTTCCAACCTGCACAGTCCTACTCATAAAGCAACCTATGCACGCAGAACGAGCAATCAGCCAATGCAACAGCAACAAGGTATTTGAACAATTCTCCCATACACCAACTCCACCACCACCAACATCTGGCATGCCCACAGACTAAAACACTTGATTCCCAATTTCCTCAGACACACTCTCTCGGGTCTGCTGTACCCACATCACCTCTCACCGAAGACAGAAACGATCTTACCTACCAAGCATTCCTGTCCCACCCCGGATCCTGCACGAAAGCCCCCAACACCCGACTCCCCGTCTGCAACAGCGGATGGCCCACCACAATCTTCAGGAACCTCTCCAAGCCCCTCCTTCGCTCCTCAATCACATTATCGTCGAAACGATTCAAGTATACTTTGCCTGGTAGAGGCGGAATTGATACGCGAGCGGACTCACGCTCGAGCAGGTCGCGGAAGACCTCGAAGTCGGAGTAGCGGCGGCGGACTTCGGAGCGGCGCAGCTTGAAAGCGGGGATGTTGGTGCTGAGGCGGATGAGGTAGGTCGTATAGCGAGAGGAGGGCGAGGAGGTTGGCTGGTGGGTCTGGGGGTCCGTGACCTATAGACATCAAGATTGTATTAGTACATTTGGCTGAGCCGTAGAAGTGAGGGGCATTGATGCGTACTTCGATCTCGAGGAAGTTCTCTGGCACGCCATAGATCTCTTCGAAGCTCTGCGTGTGTGGACTGCTACCGGTCGAAGCAAAGCCGGTGGGAAGGCTCAATCGTGACGACTGTGGTGGTGCTGGCGACTGTTGCGGTGGTGCGCCGTGATGGTCTTGCGATTGCGGTATCAGGTCCGGTCGAGGATCTATTCGCTGCATTGTGGTGGTTCCTTCCTATTCCCGTACGCTCTACTTGAGCTCAGCGATATTGTTATGGACCAGACTTCACCAAGAAGTGTGTCAGTGTGTACGAGCAGAAGCAGAATGTTTGTGTGTTCAAGTTTCTAGAAGAAGCAGGCGCGCAAGAGACCCGCCAAGATCCCTGCACATGCCGTCAGAGCACGTGCAGATTGGGACCAAGCGCCCTAGTGCTCCTTACATAACATCGACTGTAGGCAACGAATTCTGCCTTCTACCACCTCCATCTATATATGTGCGCAAGAGTCGATGTCCTCCTCTATTACCAGGAATCAAAAAAATGTTGAGCAGCAAGGCTGGAATGGCTGTAGTGAAGCCATCACGAGGCATTCACTGGAGCGAGATGATCATACCACCTACTGATCAATCATGGCCGCTCACAAACTTGAGTCACGGTCTCAGCTTCCGCAACGAATACGCCTGGGACGAGCTTTAATGGCGCGGCTGTGTTTCCAACTTCTCGACATGCAGTGGGCATCTACTGAGTAGGCTTGCTCTGGTGGACGCGGAACGCACTCCCCTTGCCACAACCGCGGCGGCGCGGCCTAGGCTGGTAACGGGTTCCGATATAGATCAAGTGGCTCTTGACAAATTGATTCGCAACAAGGATTGCGCTGCATGGAAACCTCCCGCCAAGCATATCTTCAAGACTGGCCTGCAGACTCGATAGGCCACAGTCTTGTCATATCGAGCCGGCGACATACAGCGTCTTGTATTGGCCTGCCCATCTCTGCAATCTCCATTGCCATTTCAGAGTGATTGCGGCGATGTACACTTCCGGGCTTTCTCCATAATACTTCAGACGGATAGGGAGGCGGCCAGGCTTCATCGGGACCGGGATTTCAGCGACATCACCTATTTCGCAGTTCTGTTAGCTAGGCCGAACTCGCCGTGGAGAGGGCTCATCAATTGATACCTGCTCTAGTCTGCAGGTCACGCTTGGACATAACACTAGTCCGGTTTGATCTGAAGTTGTAGACCAGGACTCGCTCGTCAGCTTTGGTGCAAGCATCATTTTCGCTCTCGTATGAATCATCGTCGAAGCTGCTGGTTGGCATCTTGTGGCACATTGGCAAAGTTGCGGGTTGTTCTGGACAGTGGAGTCGTGCCACGAAATCGCAGAGTCAGGGCAGTATAAAAGATATTCTGTTCGTTGTGGTTGACTCACAGCCGTTTGCCAGACGAGGGCGGCCTCTCGACCTTTAAGACTTTCGTCGGCCACAAGCTCCAAAAGTAACATTCTGTGTCATGCAGATACCAACCACCTGTCTGAAGCCGCAAGCTGCTTCGTTCCACCATGTGCACGCTTCTCGTGTCAGTTCATGGGTCAGTGGCTGACTCACGCACACCCACAACGCCAGTTGCTGTCCAAATACGGAAGGTGAGCATAAGCCAGCAACATCCTGAGGGCGCAGCTTGCAGCCACGTGGGGAAAGACAATATAGTGCGCGGAAAAGACAATATAGTGGAGGCGGAGCTTGCAGTGAACGGGTGTGCGCCGTGCGGCAGTTTTGCGCACTTTGCCCTAGTGTCGCACAAGGCTATGCCGTCTCACCTGGCCAACACGTTGGAGTCACGTTCCACTTGAATCAGTTGTTGCAGTCTCAACTCAATCGACCGCGAGTCCACAAGTCGCAGGCCTTGCCTAAGTCCCTCTCATGGTTGATATCGATGTACACAGCGACATGTGCATCACTGGCGAAACAGAATTGCACAGTCTTCCGGCGTTGGACGCAAAATAGCGTCAGGCTGAACCAAGGCTATGGCGCTGCATGTTGATGAAACCAGATAATGCATCATCCGCTTGAGATATCAGCAAGGCAATTTCGTTCTGTGCGCTGAACGACTGCGCCAGGTCTCAAGCGATGGTGTCGGCATAGTTCGAACGCCATCACTGCTCCGTGCGCCTGCAGACATCGGCTCGCGGCTCTGTTGCTCTGCACTTGGCATTCACCGAGACTACCGTCTTTGCGCGTGGCAGCGAGATGCAGCCAGCTGCTCAGGCACAGCCGCTTCGACCGTGTCGTAGAGCCTCCACTGTCGTATATATGCCGAAGCTGTGGCACTCCTGCTGGCTGGGAGTTCTGATCCACTCAGCAGACTTTGAGCTAGTCGCGATGGCATCCGAGACCATGGAAGAGTACTATGATTGTGAATGTGAACATAGACAGGAGTCCGTTCTCAGTCTTGGTAAGGCAGACTCACCTTCCGGAACAATCCAGCCATCCTGACCATATTTAGACGGAGGTGGCATGCGAGGCTATGCATCGCTCCTCTTCCTTCAGGAGCTGATGCGAGAGGTTGGCGAGAAAGAACGCCTTAGAGACGACCAAGCGGGCTACCAAGGAGAGAATGTCGTGCCGCTGCCCTGCATCTACTTCGACTACATCGCAGGGACGAGCACTGGAGGGTACGTTGTGACAGTGTCATGTGCCACACCCTGCTGAGAAATTGCTCCAGATTGATTGCAATCATGCTTGGTCGGCTGAGGATGAGTGTAGACTCCGCTCTCGAAGCCTACAACTCTCTTGGTGGCCGCATATTTGGGAAGAAAAGGCGCATGGGATTTGCGTGGAGCAAGTATGATGCCGACATTCTGAAGGCTACCGTGAAGGATATCATCAGCAATCATTGTCTTGGAGAGCCAAGACAGAATGGCGACAATAGATTGATGGATCCGCCAAGCGACGAGATCGACAGTTACTGCAGAACGTACGTGGAGTTGATGGTGCCCAGAGGGCGAAAGGATTGCTGACAAGGGTGCAGCGCTTGCTACGCTGTTCGGGAGACCGATCACCAGGGCGATGAGTTATATGTCTTCCGATCCTATATTCACCAGCAATCAGATGCCGTGAATTCCAGCGTCTTGCAAGGACTCGGCGAGCGGAACGTGACCGACCGGCGGAACCACTACATTTGGGAGGCAGCTCGGGCTACCACAGCAGCGCCGACATACTTCAAACCACTGATTCTAGAGCGCTACAGTTATATGGACGGCGGTGTACGGGCGAATAACCCGAGCCTCGAAGCATTGGAGGAGGTCAAAGCTATGCACAAGCTGCGGTGTACCCAAAGGTGCCAATTCCGCAATGGAGTTCATCGCCATGCGCCCTGTAAGGCAGCGTCAGGTGGTATTGGTTTGATGGTGTCTGTGGGTACCGGTAGAGGAGCGCCGTTGTCGATGTTCGGCTCAGGCAATTGGCTGCGAAGGACTCTGAAAATTTTCAAGGGGGCGAAGCGCAAGATGACCGAAACGGAGGACACCCACGAAGTAGTGAAGAGGCAGGCACGTGTCACGGAAGGCACGCCCGCAAAAACACGATATTTCCGGCTCAACGTCGACACGGGTCTGGAAAGGTTCAAGATGGATACTTGCAGGATTGACAAGTCGCAAGGCTCGGAGACCAACGTCACATTGTCAAAGATGCGGGATATCACTTTAAGATATATCCGAGAAAACAAAGACGACTTGAGGATTACTGAGTGCGCAGAGCATCTAGTTGACATGCGCAGGCAAAGATGCGCACCCCTACATGGACAGCGGTTCAGAGGCTACGGCAAACCCGGTCCACTCGACCCGCTAGTGCAGCGACAAAAGCAATCCGAGGGAGACATACTTACTGGACATCTCGACGGACTGGGAGCAGTGACGGTGGGTGCACCCAACGGGCATCGTCTCATTACCCGTCACCGGACACAGCCTGTCGAGCTTCAAAATACACGCCATACACGTCGTGCTCTCGTGGCTCCTCGGAGTGCCAGCTGGGACTGGAGGGGTACTGAGTTCCGTGGTGAGCTCGATGGTCTGAATGTCCGAGCCGCAACTGCGAACAATCGTCATCTCGTTGCCGCGACCGGGTCTCTCGACACCCGATCACGAAACGCGGCCGGGATGGACGTCGCAATGTCTCCAACCGTAACTTCGCCGCTAGAACTTTCGAGTGCCGGGCCTGTGCAGGAGGCAGACTCTACTCCTTTGCAACAAACGGTATCCGGATAGCTTTCCGGACTTGTTGCATAGGTCTGTACAGAATATGCGGAACTATAATACATAATGGTCGGCAATATAAGAGCCAGAGGTTCACATTCCACTTTAGTGGTCGACCAATGGTCATGCAGCCAAAACTCAGGAACTCAAGGCAGTGCTCGCCGGACACTGCCAGCTCATTCTTTCGGGCTTTCGCACGATGCTCGCTTGGTGGCTTACTCGTCGCCTGACTTGTTACCCTGTTACCGATGTGTACGAGGACGCTTGGACCCTCAGCTACGCTAGGTGGTTGGCAGGATGCACGCCTTCATGCAATGTGTGAGGGCACTGCCCGACACAACGTGTCACTCGGTAAAAGAACGTGCTAGATTCTGACGCGCGAGCTACTTTCTGCAGAGTCGCCGGCTGCACTAGCTTACGAGGCGTCAGCCACCATGCAGCTTATTGAAGCGCCGCACCACTGATGAGTGCGGACAGGAGCTTTAGATACATGCCATGCGCTATGGCAGAGTATTTCAAATTCGAAAATATGGAGCTATTGAGCGAGGCATTACTGGACGGTGCCGATCAGCAACGATTCCAGTACACAGACAACAAATGGTACTTGATCGAACAATTCGATGTCAGTGCTCGGGAAACATATGGTCACAAAAGCGGGAGACCCTGACTATATTGCATACAGGCATCGCCGACGGAGTTCATTCTGGTAGACTCATCAAGCATCGAAGTACCGGCCTGCCTTGGGAAGGTGAACCAAAATGCACTGCACAAAGACAGTGGCTCAAATGAGCAATCCAGACCGTGCAGCAGCCTCTTGTGCTGCTTCCAGCAAGATCGCCCCAAACACCACAGCGGCCAAGAAGACAAACTCCCGTTTCGAAGTACTGGAGCTTTACGAGAGGTCTTCGCTGCCCTTGGACTGCCTCTGACCTACATGCAGATCTCAGACGGCTTCATGGGGATCGTCCATGGTACGGCCACTCCGGCGCCTTCCACGCAGAACGCAACGTACCATTTCGTAGCCCACTGCAACACCAAGCAAGGCGATTGGGCATTGACGGTGGCTCACGACGTCCGGAATGGTGCCACATCGGCTTTCTGGAGCGTGGAGCGCACTATTGAATCCAAGGAACTGCTCGAGACTTTGTCACAGCTCAAAGAGTACGCGTGCCACCCCATGCTGATTCCATGCATCATGTTCGCAACCGTCTTGCGCGCCAGTACGAGACGGCGCCTCTACATCAAGGAGAGGATCAGGACGCTGGAAGAATCGGCTAATGCGTGCTTCAGAGCGGCTGCGTTCATGTATGAGGGAGAAGAGTCGAGTCTGTCGGAAAGACTGCAGTCGCTCTTTCCATTGTTGCATCAATGTCGCTACGAGCAGACGAGCCGCGAGGGAAGGTACGATTTCTGGCGGAGCTTTCACGAAGCCCTCCAAGATGGATTCGCATATGCCGAGAGCCATGTGCGGCCTGGACTTGCTCTGGACGACAGGTTCGCTGCAGCACATTCGGAGCTGAGCGCCTGGGCGGCCCTGACTTGGCAGAAATTGCGAAGCTTGAAAGCTAGGGACATCGATCACTATTCGCGCGTGGACAATGTGTCGGTGATGGTAAGTCCATCCAGAAGCTTTTGTTCGGGCAAGCATGGTGACCGGACGCCAGTTGCACAGCATAACTCAGAGATTGGACAGCCGGGCACAAGCCAGTGTCGCTATTGCAGCTCGCCGGGATAGCCAAGACATGAAATTCATCGCGCTCTTGGGCTCGATTTTCCTGCCGGCCAGTCTGGTCGCTGTAAGTCTGGCGCTGCTCTGGGAACTACACCATGGACGCTGACGTGAGCACAGTCGATCTTCAATGTCCCCGACTTCCAGTTCTGGTCCGGTGCTAAGCTGTTCGGGGCCTATCTTGGCATCACAGTGCCGTTCATAGGGCTGGTTGTCATGCTTTGCGTGGCACTGCCGCAGTGGCAGCGTAAGTGGGGCCGCAGGAAGGCTGGTCGAGATCACGAACGCGGATTCCTGGCTAGGCATCGAGTCTTTCAACATGCAAAAGACCTCATGTGAGTATTTGTGAATAACTCATGGCGACGATACCGTGGCATCTACCCTTTTCAAGGCCACGAGCACTATCAATGCAGACAACGGCACCAGATCTCGAGAGCTCGGCATCTCCTCACTCACCCTTAATATACATACCTAAGCTCCCTAGTCATTACAGCGACCCATCGCATACCCAGCCACACCTCAAGCGCTGTCCCCACACCAACCGCCTCATCAGCAATCATAAACCCATGACATTCATCACACTAAATACAAATACGAAACCGAAAAAAAATCCCCTCATATCAACCCAACCCCTGCCCCCAAAACCCCCACCACAGCCACACGTCTACATCCCAGCGCGCATGCAATTGTTTATCTAATGACGAGTCTACGTCATGGCGAATACATGGCGTCTTAAGTGCATGCCTTTAGCTATAAGCCTATAACACTATACATGTACCGGGGTCAAGCACGAGTCATCCGGTGTTTGATATGCGGGTGTATGTTTCAGCTTGAACACGACGTGAGTCAGCCAACATATTGATGCCCCGGGGAAAGCATGCGGGTTGAGAGAACAAATAGACGATAGGATGCATCGTAGATAAACGCTAGCGTCACCCAATGCTCATCTACAATCCTACACCCTCGTTGATCGTGGAACCGTAATGCTTGCCATGTACTGCATCGTAAAGGCTTCGTGACGAAAGCACCCAACACCTCCTTGCCCCATTGACCAGATTCCGTTTCCTGCGTGATATGCTCTCTTCCGCGTTTCCGATCAAGCCCTAAACAGATGTAACAACGCCATCGCCACCACTGGCCCGTCTCTGGGACAGATGCTCGAAGTTGGCTCCACTGCCGATGATATCAGATGCTGCGCTGATGTGTCGATTTTAGCGCCCGTAGGCTGGCGCAGCCATGGTCATGGCCATGTGATTGCGTTGATGGAAGGAGCCGATGGGTTGGAAGCCTCTGCGCACATGTCAGTACAGCTTGTAATTAGAAGTGATATGCCACTCACCTAGCCAAATCAATACCCTCGTCATCTCCTTCGTCAAGCACATGGTACCCGTTGGCGGTCGGCGGTGGTGGTGGCGCCGCCACAGGATGTCCGGAAGGCAAGCCATAGGCGCCAGGCTGAGCCAGCTGCTGATGGTTGCCCTGATGGTATCCGTTGGCAGCTTGCGTGATCCCATTCATCGCCTGAGCTTGCTCTTGCGAGAGGGTCCGCATAGGCTGCGGTGGAGGGGCAACACTCGCCACCGAAGTCGGCGGCGTGAGTTGATGTTGCGTTGCTGCCTCGTCGTTCATCTGCTGCTGGTCCTGGGGCAATTCATTCGCAAGTTGAGATGCAACTTGTTCCTTGTTGCTCTGCGCGAGCTGAGTCAGCGTCTTCGCAACAGCAGTGGCCGGCCTGCTCAGCGTCGGACTGGCCTCGATCGCATCGCGAGTGCTGGTGGGTGGAGGCGGACTGCTAGACCGAATGACGGGGCTGCCCTTGCCCTTGACGTCTCTCTCGGGCTCACTGATCTTCTCTTCCTTCTCATCACAGGCCACCTCAGCCTCGATCCCCTTCTTGTCTTCGTCTTCGGTCTTCTTGAGAATGGAAAATGGAGTCTTGAGCGGACTGAGGTCATAAGGCTTCCACGGTGTACTGCCAATGAGACCATCCATCTTCCAGAAAGGCGCCGGGCTGCTGAACTGGATGAAATCGCTTGGTCGCTTGAGCGTGCTTGGAGGTGCAAGCCGTTGACTCGGACGGATGGGGAATGGCGTGTCCAAAGGACCGATGCGTCCATCATCATTGACATACAACGCCGGAGGTGAGCCACTCGCGTTACCAATGGCAGTGAGGTTGTTGCGCGGGGTGGAGCGGCTCAAGTAGTCGTATTCGGGACCGTCGTTGTTGATGCCAAGCCCAACACGACCATCCTGCTGCCTCTTTGGACCACGGTCTGGAGTGTACGCTTCGGTGGCAGTCGCGTACAGGGGCTGGAAACCCTGTAGCGGTGGCGTCACATCATCGTCCTGCTTGATCCCATTGACACCAGCTCTGACGGCATGCAACGGACTAGATGGCGATGCGAGGGTGCTTTGTGTCGCAGGCAGCGGTTGAGGACGCCTGCAGCCTTTCATGCCCTGCTGGACGAAAGTGTCGAATTCGGTCGGCTCGATCATCCACTTCATGCCCTTACCAGGCTCGTCGGTGCGGCGCGCAATCTTGGTGAAAGCCTTATTCAAGCTCAAGTTGTGGCGAATGCTGTTCTGCCAGCCGCCAGTGTTGAAGCGATAGAAGGCGTAGTTCGCCATGATCCATTTATAGATGTTGTTCAAAGTCATCTGTTGCTCGGGAGTGCTCAAGATGGCCATGCCAATCAGTTGAGCATAAGAGTGCGGTGGCTTCAGATCTTTGGCCTGGTCGGCAGAGTAGTCGATCGTCTCGGTGGACTCCATCATAACACCGCGGGCGTAGTTGGCAGCCGGAGACGACTTCATCATCATGGGCTGCGGAGCTCGCATGGGAGTGCCTGGCATGGCTTGCATAGCACGTTGAGAGTGGGGGTGGAACCGCTGTTGCTGCTGGTGACCGCCAAAATCGCCACCGTATGGGCCAGGTATCGGCATCTGAGGGAGAGCTCCAGGTTGGTTGTGCTGAGAGTTACCATTCGTGCGCATGTCGTCGTTCTCGTCGTCGTCGTCCTCGGACGACTTCTGGGCCTGCTTGATGATGGATGCGTCCCAGATCGGGCCATCACCGTTCTCTGCGGCGGTGGTGATGAAGGCCATTTGAGTGTTGGCGATCTCGATGACGCTGCCGTTCCGCAAATAGCTCTTTGCGCCACGCTTGAGCAGGTTGTTGTCGACGCGAAGGCCGTTGCGGCCATTGACCATGATGAACCACTGCTCGCTGTCGCTGTCGTATGCTATCACGGCGTGCGACCGCGAGACCTGCCTGTCCGGCCCGAGATCGATGTCCACGACGGTCCTGCAAGACGGCGTGCCGGCATGATTGTGCTCGTCGACGACCAACTTCTCCTGGGCTTCCGGCCTGCCGATGTTGACCTCCACCTTCCTAATGATATAGGCCCAATTCCTGCCCGCAATCTTGCCGTAGCCCGGCACGTTCTCCTGGCCCTCCAACAGGTCGTTGGCCCAGTCCTCGGCCGCATTCACGTGCTGCGGGGCGACCTTGAGGTGCTGGATGATGTCGGTCTCGGTGGGCGTGACCGGCTCGGTGTCGGCGTCGCTGCCGTCCTGCGCTTCTGTGCCTTCCGTGTCCTCTCTGTCGGCTGCGCGCGTGTCCTTCGTCTTGCGCCTGGTGTTGCGCGAGGCCGAGGCCTGGTTCTCGCCGCTGCCTCGGGCTCGCTTTCTGGAGGATCTCGAGGGCGTCGCAATAGCCTCAGGCGTCTCGGCGTCGGATGGGTCTGGGGCCTCGGCGGCGGCTGGGGCACGGCGGGCTCGCGTCTTGCCTTTGCGGCCCGAGGGCGGCATGGTGGGCGGTGGGTGATGTCTGCTGGACCGTCACCTTCGCTGGCCGTGGCCGGTTCTGGAGGAAGAAGAGGTCAGGATGTGCCCGTCCCGATCACGTGGCTAGGCAGAGAAGAGCGACAGTGATGAGTCGCGTCCGGGGACGGGGTGTGGGGTGGTGTGTGATGCGGTTATGGATAGGTGTTGAGGTAGTCGCGCGTGCCTCGACAGGGTCGGTCGCGTCTCCGGAATGGAAGCGACCCCGATGAGGTGTCCGCTGGTGATATGCGCTGTGTACAGGTGATGGGATGTTTGTTTGTGTCGTCAGGCGGGCGGATGTTGCATGATTACTACATGCGAGGGGAGTATGTATTGCTTCTGGTCGCAATTGCAATAATAATTGCAAGCGCAAGCACTCAACTCTCGCTGCTGCAGCGGCGTCTCGAGTGTTTACTCCCCACGCGCCTGTAATCCACGAAATTCGAAATCTCTTTACCCCTATTTCTGCTGAAACCCGCAGGATTATTATGGTTTTTTCATTTTTTCTTCTTTTCACGACCCGCACGCACCGTTGTCAATAGCGCTGGTCCACAAGTGCGCTGTCGTCGAGAACGGGGTAAATTGTCGTACGGGCCATATGTGCAATGGGTTTTCTCGTATTCGATCCTGACAGAGAGCATGCCAAACAAACAACGTCATTATCGCGCAGGACGATCCCTGTCGGAGTACGAAGTACCCATGTATCTGACCTCCATGTACTGTACATAATAATCCAGGTGGCTAGCACCAGTACCCAGCAGCGTGCTCTCAAAGACGGTAGGTATGCAAGGAATCGTCTTGCCTCCCTCCAGAAGCGTCCGGCCACAGTCACCGGAACAGCAAGCAACACCTCAACGGGGACATCGCTTCTCGTATCTGCACTGGAAAAGGGGAAGGCCCATGTCTGCCCAGCACCTGATACATGTTCGTCTCGAGAGCCTTGCTTGCTTCTGCAACATAGTTCTTAGCTTTCATTCTGGAACAAATGCCATGGACACGGCACCTTGGCCATGCTGCCGCACATTTATTAGGTACCTACTATCAATTGTAATTCAGAAGCAGCGTCACGATTCATGATCGTCACTCACTCAACCGCCTGACTGCTTGGCACGCTGGAATTGTGTGGTATTACAATGGGCCGCTTGATGATGCGGCTGACTGCTGCTTGATGCGGCGCAAATGTTTGACCAAATTAACAGTTTACATTAAATCAGAGTGAAGACCTTGTGATGCCATCGACTTATTGGCGTTTCTCACCGACGGCAACATGGATTCTATGATGACTGCCTTGCGAAATGAGCGCATCCAGCAGTCCAGTACAGCATGGTGCCCGTGGCTCCTCCAGAGAAGACGAATGGGATCCAACAACCAACATGGCAGCTCAAGTTCATCAATCATGGTCAAGCGAAGATACCACGTTGAGGATGCTCGACCTCCGATGCTCTCTTGGTCCGGGACGGGATGGTAGCTGGCCTAAAAGACATAGCCGTGCCTTGCATTCACCAGATGATGCAGGTGCGTAGCGCCGGTGTCAATCAATGACCAGAACTGTTATGAATCTGCTGTTGTGCAGAGACCTATCATCTCACACGCACGAGAGAACAGAAACCGTCATTAAAGCCTCCTCCTACAGGATGCTGCGCTGCGAATATTTCAGAGCCACTCGAACAGAGAAGATTGTAGCATCTGACACAAGACCGAGCGGATATTCGAGACATTCTGCACTCTGAAAGAGAGCTCTGCGCCGTCCAAGGTACTCCATGGACACACAACTCGGTCACGTGGCGAGATACAGCAGGTGCAACACGCCTGGTTGCACCAACTCCAACGCCTCGACGTTTCGAAGCTTCGAAGCAATCCTACTTCATCAATCCCATGGTATGGTCGTCGGCCACGGATCTTTGCTGACGATGATCATGGAACGTGCGATGCCTCGTCAAAGAAAACCGTGCTGGTATCGACGTGGGAAAATTGCAGAATGATTCATCTCCACCGCTGGCTTCTCTTCGGGTACCTCCACGATCAAACATGTGTTCGTCCCAGAAACCTGGAGTGTCGCAGCCATCAGCTTCATCTACTTTGAGGGCGCCAACATTCGCACTGAATGAGAAGCGCACCGAGATATCCTATATGATCTTTCTCGCCACGTCATCTCTCGGCGCTGAAACTTGATCCTTCTGGCTTGACTGTACTGAATCAGAGCTCATGTGAGACGCGAATAGCTTCAAGACTGCGGTCCACGACCACTCTGGTATAGCGTTCACTCTGTCTGGAGGGCAAATGGCATCAGCTAGATGGACTGCAATGGATAGAGCAGAGCAATAGATTGAAGGCGACGTACACCTTCCCAGAAGTCCTCGGTAAGTCAAAATCAAGGTATATCAAGGCAGCATAAGGTCCTCTATGCAACTCAGCCCATCATTTCTCTGCGATCCACACTCTTCACTCCGCTTCTCTTCTCTCCCTACGTAAGGTCGCCGGTTCGACCATTCCATTCATTTATCCAAATCACCAATGCCAACCCCGAACAACCAACAACCATGTACCTCCCCAACACCATCAACCACCTGCTCTACAGCCCACCCCACGAAAACGCCCCGCACCTCGACCACCCCCTCACCGAACACAACGCCGCGCGCCACCCCCGCCCCATCATCCTCAAGATGCGCAAAGTCCGCGGCAAAACCGGCTGGCTCCTCCGCCGCTACGGCCACCATTTCGGCGCGCCCAAGGATGACCCGGAGGGCGTGGCACACCGGGCGTTGCAGGTCGGAGCGTACGTGTATGAGTTGACGAGGGAGGAAGGCTTGGTGGGGCAGCGATTGCAGGGGTCGTTGATCTGGCCGAGCACGATCGCGGAGAGGGTCGTTGGGTGGACGGATCTGAGTGATGAGGAGGTGCGGGTGGAGTGTAAGTTATTTTCTCGGAGCCGCGTTGCGAGGTTTTGTGGGTGTGCTGACGAGGCCTTGTAGCATTGAGAGCTCAGGCTTTCGTCCGCAGTCGGAATGGAGGGAAGTATCATATCAGGGATAATAATTGCCAGACGTTTATCGCGGATCTGTTGCAGCGTCTTGCGCGCCAGGACTCGGTTTTCGATGCGTCGTCGAGCGACACTGCTGAGTCGCCGGGCGCTGGCTGCGAAGCTGACAGGCTTGTGGCCAGCAAGAGTCCGGTTTCAAGCTTGTCCGAGACCAATACCTTGATCTCCCATCCGATGGACAGAGTCTCGTTGGAGTTGGCTAGGGTGGCGAGAATTGTGCTTGAGAAGGTGGTTGCTGGGAAGGGAGATGAGAGTAGTGTGATGAAGCGGCCGCAGCTTGTGCTTACTACCACGGAGGTTAGGTGTGCTGCGATGGACGTGACGGCTTGATGGAAATGAGGTCTTGAGCTGTGTTGTTTGGTCGGTCGAATTGTGTTGGAGCAGTGTGTGACGAGATTTTCGTATTCGTACTTCTCGATGAGAGTCGTATGTCCTGGCGACTCTGCGAGCTCGATCTGGGTATGGTCTCCTACTTGCGGGTGAATGGGTAAGGTAGGTAGAGAGCTGAATGGAGATCGCATCGGATATAAATGATGGTGCCAACGAGTACTCATTCAAGCTTGCATGTAGCATCCAATTCCACTGCTAGTAAGGGTCGCTTTTCCAAAACTTTCCAGGCACCGTCGCCTGTCAACGAGCAACACAGGTATTGCTGAAAGAAGCATGTTCCACAAATTGACAGACGTTGCGGTACTGCTACCAGGCTGATAATAACAGAAAGGCCAAGCTCTATGAGGTACCCGGTTTTTGAGAATATTTGAATAGAAGGGATCGAAGTTGTGATGGCCGCATGAACTAGCCGGTCATGCGACTCCACAACAACGGTCGAGGTTGTCGAACTAGTCATAGATTAGTTGATCACGATGCAGAATACTTGAAGTTGTAGCAGCTAGCTCACGCATTTCTCAAAGCACGTCTTTGCGATGTCATTAGCAACTCGGACAACTACACATATCTTGACACACGTCTTGACATCGGGACCACAGCGATCCTTGCAACTCTGCACCACTGGGCGAATATGCGGGTTCTTATCCACGGCGTCGTTGATGTCATTGGGGACCTCGTTGGCCGCCCAGTTGCGGCACCGTTGATAGACTGTTTCTGCCACAAGCATACAGGCTTGATAGTAAGGCCCAACGCCAAGGCATGCCATCTCTCTGAGGAACCTGGCCAATGCGCATAGGACGATGCGATCTTGATTTGTTCCTCGTTTGACATGAGGACTAGTCGCATGGCCGGATGCTGGATCCACGAGTACCGCTATCGTGCTCGCGGCGAGCAGTGCAGCAGTGAGCAGATATGATCGATGCATCTTTCCGACGGACGAACCCTCGACAGTCGTTCTTTCCTTGTAGGTAGGCAGGGCGAAGAGCAGATTGGAAAGGGGCACAAAATTGAGACAGAAGCAGATCTGCCGCAGTCACCATCGATATATATTTTTGCCGGTCTTACCGCGATTCGCAACTGGCTGGTACCATGGCAAGATAAGTGAGACAACAAACCCTCGTTGAACACGCCTTGGCCGGCCAGGTGGCCCAGGTCTTCTTGATTAATATCAACCAGTACCACCCTGCCATTAATAGCCATTCTCAGTGAGTACATATGGACCTATGCCGGTGCCCCGTGTAATGATGCAGCAGCCGTGTGTGTGGGTGATACACTGATTGATGACGCGACTGATCCTGGCAGTGTGCCCTATTGAAGGCATATTGATTGCATGGGGCTGTGTGCTTAGGTGCTAGGTGTCTGACGTCTAGGCACAAGTCACGTGTACTCACCCGCAACGGCAGTTGGCGCTACGTCACATCTTGACCTGCCAGTGGAGGCAAGACCAGCGACATACATGTTTCACTTGCAAGGTGCGTGTAATCTGATGTGGACGATGCCCCGGTAACGTGACATGTTGAGATCCGTGACCTGGCATCGTAAGACCAACAAACATGGCTGGGGTCGCTTCGCTCACGCCCGAGCAGTCGCATACCCTGTTCGACATCCTGACCCATCGTGAGACTTATAGCGAGATTGAGGACTTCAAATACCCCGATGCCATCAACCACTACGGACCCCCATTCCAAGACCACGTCAAGAAGTCGCAGTCGCCGATACTACAGACACTGGTCTCCAAGTTCGCCTTGAAGTTACCAGGTCTGCGCGATGTCAGTCCCGAGTTTTGGAAGGTCAGGGTGGAGGACCTGATCAAAGAGCTGGCGGATGCGGAGTTGAGCGAGAGTTATGACAAGGGCGTGCTGGGGATTCGAAAGACATTGGCGACTGCTATATCAGCTCTCATCGAGTATCCTGCCAGAGGATGTTTGGAAGGAGTACGCAAAGACCTGCCAGATAAGAGCAAACAGTACGATGTGGACGACCCAAACGATGTCCTGCAGTCATGGAGAGATGCCCTCCAGCTGATGGTGTACGGTGACTTGATCGATGAGCTCTTCGCAAAGGCCGCTGAGACGAATGACCTAAGCAAGCATTCAAGTCTGGTGCAGGCCATGCATGAATTTGTTGTTGTGAAGTAGGTAAGCGCGTGCTTGTCATTGGGCCAGTAGTATTCAGACGACTGACTATACTAGTATTGCTTCTCTGATGCACTACACACTGGTACTATCTCCGGAAGGCCCGACTCTTCTGCGCATGATTCAAAGCGTACACAATATGCTTCCTTATGTGGTCATACGGCAGACTTTGAAGATTGGCAACGTGGCGTCCATGATCAGCGCCATGATGCGGGTGATCTTGACCAAGGCGAGTGTGGCTAGCATGACCAATTGGATGGGATTGACGTCTGGAGCGGACGAGGGCATGAATTTGCTGCAGCAGTATGTATTGACCACAGCGGGGAGGAAATGGCACGGCTGACGACTAACAGGATCATTTCACAAGTTCTCGGCTGGGACAAGCGAGAGCTTCGAAAACGAGCCGAAAAGATTGAGAAGGATAAGGACGCACCGCCAAAGGCGGTCCGCGAAGAGCTCAAGGACTGGATGGGACGTTCGCGCGCAGAGCATGATGAATGCCGTCGACAAAGCAGAGACCAGCAGATGTCTATCGTCTCAGTCATCTTGGCAATGTCCTCGCACTCGACTGAACTTTCGGAAAAACAGCATGCCAATGCGCTCGAATACTTGGCTCTCCAACTAGCCATCCGAGACCGGCAGCAGATTGTCAAAGTCCTGTGTAAACGGAATCCTGATCACCTGACAGCTGCTGTCAAAGACGCTGTAGATGCTTACACGCCTATAATCCGGCATGTTCACCAAGCTGTCAACTTGAGCGACACGATCTGGGACTTTGAACGCTTCGTCACGGATATGCTGAAGATTGCAAAACCCAGCGGAGCCAAGGGTGAGGAGAAGCCGCCTAGTGTTGAAGACTTCGTGGACCTGCTGCACAGATATCAGAGTAGTAGTCACAAGTTCCTACATCAGTTCGCCAAGAACGGCAAAGAAGTGACAAGGTGGTGGCAAGACTACGTGCACGACGCCGCAGCGCAATTCAAGCAGGACGAGAAACCGCCACCTTCTGACTTGGCCGTGTCAGAGGATGTCGCCGCTGGGGGTGCAATTAGAGGCATGGATAAGGCTTTCGCCGAGTTAAGCAAAAACGACCAGGAGGCTGTCAAGGAGGAGCTCAGCGCATACAGTAAATACCTGGACGACCTGCACTCTGCATCAGCAGCGCGGATCAGCGCCGTCATCAAGCGTACACACTCCACGCCTTACGGACCTGGAGCCTACCTGGCGCGATGGCAGCATCTGATGGACACCACAGTCATCACTCCAGGCACGGCGAAAGGGCCCGTGAGATATGGTGCCAGTAAGAGCGTGAAGGAGGAAGGTAGGAAGGATGTTGACGGGGCGGAGCAGGGTTTTGTGATTGAGGAGGAGGCTGAGAGTGTGGTCAAGGAGACGACGCCGGAGGTGCCTGATGTGAAGAAGACGCTGGAGTTGCTGGGGAAGAGGTTTAGGGAGATTTTGGCTGGGGCGTGAGGTGGTGGTGTAATTCTATGACGGTGGTCCTGGCACTCGTCTAGTTCCTTTTCGACTGTACACATCTGTAGAAGAACACGAACTTCATCAAAGCCTCAGGGCTGCTATCCGGTACCTATCCATCGCCCCCACGACATGATGAACTTTTCCCTGCGTGCGGCTGCTGCGGCTGCACCGGGAATAGACAGGCCGCAGAGTCGCCGTCCCTCAATAATTAGCCGGACGAGCATGTGCACGAATGTCTGCCGATACCGCTTCCCCGCGTCCGTTGTGACGCGCTCCAGCAGATGATTTGACTTTGTATCTTTGTATCCTCGGTCTGCTTCTGCACGAAGCTGCAGCACAACTGGTGGTGTAGTAGTAGACGACGACACTGTTCTGCCGGAAACCTTCCCCGTCTTTTGTTTTCACCATGTCGGCACTGCGCCCGTTGACTGCCAGAGCATTCGCGGCCTCTTCATCCTTCAACCCGCCCATCTCAACCGCATCCAGGACTTTCCCTCGGCCAATCGCTGCAAAGCTCTCCCAACGAAGAAACATGGCGTCGTCGCAGATCCCCAAGATCAAGGTCAAGAACCCGGTCGTCGAACTGGACGGCGACGAGATGACCCGCATAATATGGCAGGACATTAAGGACAAGTTCATCCATCCGTATCTGGATATCGACCTGAAGTACTACGACCTCGGTCTGCCGTACCGAGACGAGACCAACGACCAGGTTACCCATGATGCCGCCGAAGCTATCAAGAAATACAGCGTTGGTGTCAAGTGTGCCACCATCACACCTGACGAGGCGAGAGTGGAGGAGTTCAAGCTGAAGCAGATGTGGCTCAGTCCGAACGGCACCATTCGGAATATCTTGGGCGGCACTGTCTTCAGAGAGCCGATTGTCATCCCTAAGATCCCTCGACTCGTGCAGGGCTGGAAGAAGCCCATCGTCATCGGCAGACATGCCCATGGTGATCAGTACCGGGCGAAGGACAGGGTGATCGACCAGCCGGGGACTCTGGAGCTGGTATACACGCCCAAGGGGGGACAGCCCGAGAAGATCAAGGTGTTTGACTTTGAGGACAAGCACGACGGCGGTGTCGCGCAGTTGCAGTACAACACCACGGAGAGCATCAGGGGCTTCGCGCACGCTTCGTTCAAGCACGCGTTGAACCTCAAGCTGCCCATGTACATGTCGACCAAGAACACCATCTTGAAGAAGTACGACGGCAAGTTCAAGGATATCTTCCAGGAGATCTATGAGAAGGATTACAGGCAGGCGTTTGAGAAGAACCGGATCTGGTACGAGCACAGACTCATCGACGACATGGTCGCGCAAATGATCAAGAGCGAAGGCGGCATGCTCATTGCCATGAAGAGTGAGTTCATCCAGTCTTCTAACTCTGCCCCTGAACAGCCACTCACGTCTCGCAGACTACGACGGCGACGTCCAATCCGACATCGTCGCGCAAGGCTTCGGCTCCCTCGGCCTCATGACCTCCGTCCTCGTCACGCCCGACGGCAAGACCTTCGAGGCCGAAGCCGCCCACGGCACCGTGACGCGCCACTTCCGCGAACACCAGAAGGGCAATTCGACCTCGACGAACCCCATCGCGTCCATCTTCGCGTGGACCAGGGGCCTGGCGAAGCGAGGCGAGCTGGACGGCACGCCGGACGTGGTCAAGTTTGCCGAGAGCCTGGAGGAGGCGTGCGTGCACGTGGTGGATCAGCAGGGGATCATGACGAAGGATCTGGCGATTAGCTGTGGGAAGAAGGATGACTATGTCAGTACGACGGAGTATTTGAATGCGGTTGAGAGGCGGATGAAGGCCGTGCTTAGTGCGAAGTTGTAGATGAGGTGGGAATCTAGAGGGATAGAGAGGGTGTGGATATAAGGTACATGTGTACAGATTTCTCTTCCACCGTGGCTGGTATAGCGGGTGGGCGAGGAGGTTGTGGTATTGTATAAAGTCTTCTCATATATCACACTCGGCGGGGTGTTGGCTAGAAGGAATGCCTCCTAAGTTTAGTATAGTAATGCGGACTCCCAGCAGTACCACAGTTTTCACAAGCGTGATAGTCGTCCTGGGGAGTAAGGCTGCGCGAATGTGGACCCTGCCAGATGGCACCCTACCTACATACAACAGATTGACCCCGGGTTACCTACCATGAGGTGAGGTGTCATTTCGACCTCGCGCACGCTTGTGCTTGTGAGGTGGAGCTGCAGAGGGCATGCATTGCTTCTCGTACAAGACATGGTGCAGATCTGTCAACGGCGTCTATGACTGTACAGCGGACGACGCCTAGAAGCAGTGCTGTTGGGCGTCAATCGTCGTCCCGCGACCGTGTTGTCATTTCGTGCGACGGCTCGAGTCACAACTCAGGATCAGTGCGACAAGTGAATGAGCATTTCGTGGAGAAGGCACGGGCCGGGAGTCCAGACAGGCCGACTGATCGAGATACGCTTTGAACAGTGCAATGATGCATTCGAGCTGCGGCCGTCTCGAGGATTCGGAGGCATACTCAGGCGTCACCGATCTTGTCACGTCCGATGAATTTTGCCCTGAAGAAGCCCCGCGAAGCGTTACTGAACCAGATCATTTTGTCTTTTTCGAGATCATCTTTCTCCACCGACGCCTCGACGCACAGTTTCTTCTCTAGCGCCCATCTCCTAGTCGTGCCCTGCAGTCCGCCAACCCACGAAGGCGGCGTGACCCACCGCCCATCGCGCCAGAAGTACGGAGTGCTGATCGAGCCGTCCAGCACCTCGCCCGAAGGATCGTAGAGTAATACTTCCTTCAGCTCAAAGAACGAATTGATGCCGGCTGATCGTCTCGCGCGCTCGTAGCAAGCTCGATCAGACGTCTTGAACATTGTTGACTCGCTTGCCTCGGTGGGTTGGTCGTCCAATGAAGCGGTCCATTCGGGTTCCGTTGGGAAGGGGGGCTTGCCCAGTGTAGAGGGGAACAAGTTCTCGAGTGGCAGTGCCGGGGAAGGCATCAGCTCGGTGTAGCTCCTGCCGCCCTTGAAGACCCTATGCTTGATCCGCAAAGCTGCCGGGTGTTGTTCCGGGTGCCTGTCGTGCCACTGTTGGACGGCCTTTTGCAATGTGTGCAGAAGTTCTTGGGGACTGCTTCGTTCAATGGAGAACGTCCATTTTACGACTTGCAGGCGAGTCCAATGGTGCTCGAGCATGTAGAATGGTGAGGGCATGTTACAGGAGGCCTTGGTGTTGTGCTCGGACTTTTCCAGTGTTGGGTCCCAACGGACTGTGGTGAAGACGAAAGGTTCGTCGCTACCGTCGAAGGCGTAGCCCGAAGGCTCCTGTGAGCTCTCTTGGCGGCCCATGCCGAGGGTTGATGTCAGAACCCAGCCAAAAGAGTCCCAAGATAGGTCGCGCCAGAGCTGGACTGATGCGTTACCGATTCCTGTTCATTACAAACAAGTAGGTACCTATGACTTTGGTGTCACAGGACCGGGATCTTGAGTTCTTCAAGAGTCCAACTCGATAGGTCACCGAGACGTGCCCTGACTGTTGACGCCCGCGCGAAACGTCAGTACTATTAATATTGAGGTGCAATCTCAGGTGTGGTTCCAACATAAGTAATACCTGAGCGATATCATCACCATGCTGACTCAAGCAAATGCTGACTCAAGCACTCGAGCAATACCTTCAGAATTTCCGCGATGTCGGTCCAGAGGCTGCCGAACACGTTATTGGAAGAAAAATGCCTTGCTTCTGACTGGTCGGCTTTTCTTATCACTGATGAGTGTCGGCGAAATCAGACCCTGCATTGTCTGCCCCATTGGGCAGGCGGTGAGATGGATGGTGGGGTGACTCTGACGGCGCGCATCACGGCGGGTTGTGCTCGCGTGCCAGCAGAAACATCAAGAGACCCCGTTGTCGCGGATCAAGGAGCTCCGGCGGAGGACCACATCTGTGGAAGACATGCAGGAGACATGAAGCATGCCGTGCCCAGTCTTCACTCCTCGGCCATCACGATCGCGGGATACAGGAGAGTGCTTTCGTACCTGCATATACCGCCCACGCATGCTGTGGAGGCTCTTATCATCACGGCACAGCCGATGCTCATGTGGCCTGACGATGGTGGCTGCCAGGCGAGATGTCGTCTGTGTCCCGGAGAAGGCGCGGACAGAGGCTCATGGAGTCGGACAATCGAAACTTGAGAATTGGTTGTATAGGTACATAGCTTTTCATGAGTGTCTTGGAAGCTCTCTAGGTCGCGAGAGGGAGCTGCAACGAGCCCAACAGGGAAAGCAGTCAACAAACAGTCAAGACACCATCGGCCATGTCCTCGGAGGTATGGATGAAGCAAAATCCTTCGCTAGATAAGATGACATGCTTTCGAACAGGCGTTCGAATGCGGCGATGCACCCCAACTGTTCGATTGATGGGTCCTCTAGATCGTCCGTGGGCTAATCACCTCGCTCGTTTGGTGTCTGAGCCGGGCGGGAATACGGAAGTGCGAGTAGCACTGATGAGGTGAGAGGGACTTGGAGGAGGCCAAGTCCCTTGGGCCCAGCCGACAAGCCACATACAGCGCCTGGGGCGCTAAAACAGGCCTGAAGCTTTGACCATCATCCGGCAGAATGATTAAAGACACCCGTCCCTCAATCCCACACTCCCCTTCCACCGCAAACGAACGACCTTTCACCCCCTCTGCCAGCCCATTGACTTGGAGCAATAGAGCCACTTGCTCAGCACTTCCTACAGAAGCTCGCATTTTACCACCAAGCGAGGAGAATCACCGCCGTCATGGTCCGCCTACCCTCTGGAAGTGCTGAGCTGCCGAGCCAAGACTGACCTCTGGAGCAGGCTGAGAACGTCTACATTTCGAACACTGCGAATGTCGGTACTCTTCACGCTCGCATGATTGCGCCGCGCTGACGTTTCGTAGCTGCAAAAGTACCTGCAGCTCCCGCAGAAGGGCAAGGTCATTGCCGAGTACGTCTGGATTGACGCATCTGGCGGCACTCGCTCCAAGTCCAAGGTGAGTCTCAGACAAAGGACTAGAACATTGTCCGGACGCGACGAGATAGTCGAGCGGCAGGACCGTGGAGGGCTTCAACAAAGGGACCACACGGTCGGGTCTGCTCTACTCTGGAACACCGAGGTCGCCCGGGCTTCGGCAGCTTTCGGGCTCTGCAGCGACCGGCCGGATCTGTTGACTGCGCGAGTGTTCAAATGCCGCGATTGGGTTGAGGTCTCAAATAAGCTCGCGAGACTGCATTCTGCCATGCCACAGTCATCCGAATCAGTCTGGGCGGGTCCAAGACTGACTGGGAAATCAAGAACACGCATTGCTGACTAGACATATCACAGACCCTTTCTGCAGTCCCGAAAAGTATTAAGGATCTCCCAGAATGGAACTTCGATGGTTCGTCCACTGGTCAGGCGCCGGGTGACAATTCCGATGTCTACCTCCGCCCAGTGGCCATGTACCCAGACCCTTTCCGCCTCGGCGACAACATTCTCGTTCTCGCGGAGACCTGGATGTCTGACGGCAAGCCGAACGCCTACAACTTCCGCCACGATGCCGCAGTCGTGATGGAGAAGCACGCTTCGCACGAGTTCTGGTTCGGTCTGGAGCAGGAGTACACCCTTCTCGATCCCACCGGCTGGCCCTATGGGTGGCCAAAGAATGGATTCCCGGCCCCTCAAGGCCCATACTACTGCGGCAACGGCACCGGCAAGGTCTTCTGCAGAGATATTGTCGAGGCCCACTACAAGGCTTGCTTGTACGCAGGTATTCAGATCTCAGGAACCAACGCAGAAGTCATGCCCGCTCAGTGGGAATACCAGGTCGGTCCTTGCGAGGGTATTGCCCTCGGTGACCAGATGTGGATGTCCCGTTTCCTCCTACACCGCGTGGCCGAGGAGTTCGGCGTGAAGGTCACTTTCGCGCCGAAGCCAATTCCTGGTGACTGGAATGGTGCCGGTCTGCACACGAACGTCAGCACCAAGGAGATGCGTGCGGACGGCGGCATGAAGGCCATCGAGAAGGCTTGCGAGGCACTGAGCAAGCGCCACAAGGAGCACATGAAGGTCTACGGCGAGGGCAACGAGGCACGTATGACTGGTGCACACGAGACTGCTTCCTACGACAAATTCTCGTGGGGCGTTGCCAACCGTGGTGCCTCGGTCCGTGTCAACCGATCGTGTGCTGAGGAGGGCAAGGGCTACTTTGAGGACCGCAGGCCGGCTTCCAACGCCGACCCGTACCAGATCACTGGCATGATTGTTGAGACTGTGAGTCGCGATGTGCAATACACGATGCCGCATCAGAGGTACTGACTACTTCGCAGCTGTGCGGTAAGGTTGAGGGTGCGGACGTGTACAGCAAGTCCACCGAGAACACCGCTCAGGAGTTGGAAATGAACGTCACCGTCAGCAAGCCATAAGCGAGTGAGCCCGAATGACACAATACGCGGACGAAGACGAGACTGTGGGGAGGATAAGGATTGTGGAAGGGATGGTGAACGGCGTTTCATGCGATACGATACCTTTGTTGGGCACCTGCCAACGAACACTGGCGGTGCTTGATGCTTGATACCACCCAAAGCTTGGAGGACGTGCGGACTTGGAATAGTGTGTCCCATTCCTCTCGGCATAGGAGATAGATCAAGCATGAAACGTGTGTGTCTAAAGAATAATTTTCTTGGTCTTGGTGTAGTCACAAAGGCACACCTATGTGACGGTATGGTCGCCGAAGACATGTCTCGTCAAACCACGAACTCGCCATGCCCACCTCTGCAAAAGGGTACGACGGGCGTGACAGTAGAGGCGTGACCACGTCCCTTTTTATGATGATACGGTACGCGCACGTTGTGAATAATGCGGAGCCGAAATCTACGGGCCTACCACGCGGCATTACTCCTGCATGTGTACGAGAGTCGTCCCGCTCCGAAAAGCATGTGAGGTGGGATGATGCCAGTTGCCTCTTCTTGTTCCAATTTGGCCCTTGCCACCGAAACCTCGCTCTTGTGCCTGTGTAGGGCTGGGTATCCATGGTCTGTCGTGATATTGTGAATTGGATACTTGAAGTTATCGCCTCGTCTATGCTCTCTTGAAGTGTCATGATAGGTAGCTGCACTCGTAAGTGGCTCGACCAGTGCGTGCGAGCGATGGAGCGATTGGTTGGTACCTTATTTTCCATCTTCCATAGCACAAGTCCTGCGAAATCGACCTTGGTCCTTGGAACGCACGGCTGGCTCAACTTCCTTACTTTCGTGCCGTCTGGGCGCGCATCAGCCAGCCGACTGCGATTGCGACGAGGAATCGCATGTGAAGCTCCACACCACCAGCTTGGCATCGTATGGCCTGTCGGCGAAGATCATAGTGGAGTCGAGTGCGCGTTTCCGACGTGGAAAAAGCTTGGAGCCCCTGATCATCGAACGGGGCGCAGCATTCCACTAACATTTTATTATTATTATTATTATTCCATTATTGGGAATCGCGCGCTGCACGCCACCCACAGTCAGCTGCCATGTAAGCTGTCGTAGTCAATATCGCGACATTACGAGCGACGCTCCTTCGATCCTAGACGCCCTTGTTCTGTTGTTCTTTCACCTGCGACATCATTATTGTTGTCCGTCCACACTCGTTTGACCTTGTTGGATCTGCAGTCTGAACCAAGGGTCCAGCGGCCGTCGTCATCCACTCAGCCTCGTCTTCTTAGCTGTCGGCCGTCGGGCGAATCAGGTGGCTGACCGTGTTGCACTCCGCTACAACGCCCTCATCACTCGCTACTACCCCTACGACATTCCGTCTTTCACGACTGAGGCATCACCATCGTCGCACCTGGATTCTTTCCTTATCGTCTCTCGCTCTAGAGGACATCGCAGCACGAGCGATCAGGACAGGCGTCACCGGCCCCTCCCTCGCTGCAGACTGCAGTGCACACGGGCGCGTGCGCTCTCGCCCCTACCTGCCCTTTCTCCTCCGGTCGCTCGCCCGCGGCTTGTCCGGCGTCTTGCGCCAGTCTGACGACGACGACTCCTCACCACCCCAACCTGCGGCGCCATCGCCTCTCCCACGCCCACATACACATACACACACACACACACACACACACACACACACAACCACCACACACAGCCGCCATCATGAAGCCGTCAATAGCATCGTTATCATGTGTGCTACTCGGTCTCCTACACTACACATCCGCAGAGCGCATGCTCTACTCCAGCACCCTCACCTCCTGTCAGGCCAACTCCAACTTCTCCGCCACCCAGTTCGATGTCGTCCTCACGCCCCAGAACGAGAGTCTGTCATTCAGTATCAATGGTGTCAGCACCATCAGCGGCAACATCACCATCGACCTCCTGGTCTACGCCTACGGTCTGCAGGTGTACCAGAAAAACATCGACCCCTGCACCTCCGACTTCTCTGGCCTCTGTCCCATGACCGAGGGCCCCATCCAGTTGCCCACGTCCAACGTCGATATCCCTGGCGACAAGCTGTCACAGGTGCCCGGTATTGCCTACACCGTGCCGGATCTGGACGCCAAGGTGCAGATGTACTTCAACTCTACCGATACCGGGGTGTCGACGGCTTGCGTGGAGGCAGAGCTGTCTAACGGCAAGACGGTGGATCAAAAGGGTGTCGCGTGGGCTGTGGCGGTCATCTCTGGTCTTGCGCTGGTGGCGTCGGCAATAACATCGGGGTTGGGACACTCAAATACCGCTGCGCACGTCGCGGCTAATGCTTTGGCGCTGTTCAGCTACTTCCAGGCACAAGCCTTTATTGGGATGACCGCCGTGCCCCTGCCGCCCATCGTGTCGTCCTGGACACAGAACTTCCAGTGGAGCATGGGTATCATCCGCGTGGGCTTCATCCAGACAATCGCGACCTGGTATCAGCGCTCGACTGGCGGCACGCCTAGCACGATATTGTCGAATCTGGGCACTACGTCTGTCGAGGTGATGAAGCGCAGTCTGGACGCGGCACCGCAGCTCATGAAGCGCGTGGCGCAGGAGATGCATAACCGTGTCTTGACCATCCGCAGCAGCTCCACATCGACGACAACCTCGTCTACCACTGTCACCGTTGTTCGCGGCATTCAGAGAGTCGGCTTCCGCGCGGGGATCGAGGTCACGAACATCTTCTTGACGGGCTACATTTTCTTCATGATCTTCGTCGTGGCAGTCATCATCGGAGTCATCCTCTTCAAGCTGTTCTGCGAGCTACTCGTCAAGGCCGGTCATCTGAAGGGAGAAAAATTCCTGGACTTCCGCAACGGTTGGACCACGGTCCTCAAAGGCATCTTGTTCCGTGTCGTGCTCATTGGCTTTACCCAAATGGTGGTCCTCTGCTTCTGGGAGTTCACACGGAACGACTCGGGTGCCGAGATGGTTCTTGCCGTCTTCACCATCTTCACGATGCTTGCCATTCTCGGATGGGCATCTAGCAAGGTCATCAGGCTGGCCCGTCGCAGCATTGCCATGCACAAGAACCCAGCCTACATCCTCTACTCGGACCCGGCGGCTCTCAACAAATGGGGTTTCCTCTACGTCCAGTTCAAGGCTACGGCATACTACTTCATCGTGCCGACATTGATCTACATTTTGATCAAGGGTCTGTTCGTTGCCCTGGGCCAGGGCAGCGGCACGATGCAGGCTATTGCGCTTGTGATCATCGAGGCGGCTTTCCTGACGCTCGTTTGCGTCATGAGGCCGTTCATGGACAAGAAGACGAATGCCTTCAATATCTCCATTTGCGTCATCAACTTCATCAGTGCGATCTTCTTGCTGGTCTTTACTGACATCTTCAATCAACCAGTAAGTTCGCAGCATAAATTACGAATCCAATAACTCGCTAATCACACTCGCAGGGCATCGTGACTGGTGTGATGGGCGTCATCTTCTTCGTCTACAACGCCGCTTTCTCACTGATCCTGATCATCATCGTTTTGGTCGCCTCCATCATCGCGGTCACTGCCAAGAACCCCGACACACGCTATCAGCCAATGCGCGATGATCGCGGCAGCTTCATCAAGTCCCAATCTCAACTCACCACCGAGCTCGACGCCTTGGGTGCCACAGCCCGCGGTGAGACAAAGCATGGGTGGAACAAGTCCGGAGCCCGGATCGAGGACGATGAAGACGATGGCTGGTCTAGTGGATCCACGCCTCAGCATCAGCCGGGCAAGACGGGATATGTGGACGCGCAGTCCTACTCGATGACGGACACTTCGAGCGGCAGGCATATGCCACCAAGCTATTCCAGTCGCCAGGATATGCAAAGTCCATACGACAGCCAAGCAGGCAGTCTGACGGGCTCGCAGCAGCACTTGCGACAGCAAACTGCGAGTCCTAGTCCATGGCAGCGAGGCGCTGGATACGACTAATGAACCAGACCAAGACCGTGAAAACCATGCGCGACTTCGAGTTGTGGATGGAGGGCATGAAGGTGGCGCCGATACTGAAACGGATGCCATTGAACTCCGGAGTTTCGAGGCATTGCTTCAGCGCATAGAGTCCAACGACGACGTAAACCAGTCCGTCGACTTATACTTTCGAAGGCCGGTCTCCGTGCACGCAGGGTGAATATGCCCCTCTGAGCAGCCCCTTTACATCGTCTCCTTGTGGTGTACGGCGAACCACATGCGAAATAAACCAAAGAAACGATCTAATGTGAATGTTGTATATAATCCATCGCATGGGCATGGCTTTGAAAATGGCCGGCGGGGTTTTGCTGGTCTGATCTTTTTGGGTTTTGTTTGGGTCTTTTGGATTAGTTTCTGGCGCTCTCTGAGGGCAGAGCTGCTCATCGGCGTTATCTTCCTTTCGATCGGACTCGGTGGCAGGCTACGGCTTTGGGTTCCAGGACGGAAAGCGACCTGCTGGAAGGACAGCAAAAGGGAACGGTCAGTGGCGTTGCGAGAGCATTCTGACGGAGCAGCTAGCGATAGGGGAGTGGCAGTGGTGGTACATGACGAGTGTAGCTTTTTACAAGCCCTACAACAATTCTCCATGAAATCCTCTGAACAGCAAATCTTAAATCAATGGTTCTGCATTCAACACAAGCGCAGTGTGTCTGGGGGTATCAAGAAACGCCTATGTACATCAATGCTGGGCCCGAGCCTGCTATTCACAGCCGCCGCGATGGAAAAAAAAACTTCATATACTCATAATGCTCGTTCAATCATTTGCCAAAAAGAAAATATGCACCAAGAAAAGTTCGCCAGGAAACTGTCTGGGTCCCACACCAGCTCGATCTGTCGGTTCGCGCCAAGTCCACAAAAAAAGGAAAAACGACTACGCCGTGAATGTCCTCCGCACCTTGGCGCTGGCACCGCAGAGCCCGCTGCCGGTGAGGCCGGAGGTGGGATAGTAGATCCTGGGGGCGCCGGCGGCCATGGGGACGTCGAGGGCGCCGTCGGCGCCGGCGGTCAGGGTGGCGCAGCTCAGGAGTTCGGTCAGGGCGGTGCCGGCGTCGTAGGCGCTGTCGATGGTCTGGGTGTAGGCGGCGCCGTCGGCGCCCTTGTTGCTGAAGACGCCCAGGACGTCGCGTTTGGCCATGGCCATCGTGGTCGTGTCGGTGTAGAGGGCGGACGACGGCGTCGCGTAGTACGGGGTGTCGGCGCGGCCGGCGTGCTTGCGGATCGTGTTGAGGGTGGTGACGAGGGCGTACAGGGGGGCGGCGGTGTCGTAGCCGGAGAGCCAGATGGCCTCGCGGTTGTACGGGTCGCTGGAGCCGCCTTCGGCGTCGTAGTGCTGTTCCTGGCCTTCGTAGATGATGGGGATGCCGTCGGCGAGCATGGTGAAGGCGATGATGTTCTGCGCGAGCGCCAGGTCGCCTGTCTCGGAGGCGAAGCGGGGCTGGTCGTGGTTCTCGCTGAAGGTGCCGAGGAGGCTGGTGTCGGCGCAGTCGGCCTTGACGCTGTTGACGGCGTCGGCGAGGTCGGACATGGAGCCCGAGGTGCTGGAGAAGGCTGAGAAGAGGGGGGAATATCTGCGTGCGCGCCATGTGGTCAGCGAGATCCGTGCAGATGTGTCGCGCTTCGTGCGGGAGAGCTTGGAGAGTAGCTCCGGCTCCTGCAGCTGCGCGCATGTCTAGCGGTCGTGGGGCTCCGGTTGCTTATTGTGACGACAGCACTTACAAGCCGTAGTTGAGGACGCCGGGGAGATATTGCTGGAAGCCGCAGACGTAGCTGATGTCGGAATTGTCGACCTCGCCGACAATGTACACGCCAGCGGCGCCCGAGAAGCCGGACCAGAAAGCCGTGTCGACCTCCATCATCGAGTCCATGCGGATGCCGTCTATCGAGTAATTCGCGACGAGCTGAGAGACCCATGTCTGGTAGCCGGATGCGACGTCCGAGTCTTCAGTGCGGAGATCCGCAAGAGGCACGATGGTGTCGCCCATCCAGCATTGCTCGATGTTTGTCTGACCGTACATGTCAGCATAAGGCTGCAAGCGAGGGCCGGACGGTGACTCGGCTCCACAGTAAGCAAGCATGTGAATGTCACTTACCGCATTGCTTGTATCACTGTAATCGATGGTGCAGTATGGATGGTACTGCGACTCGCTGTTGAATGGGTTGAATGACGAGTAGTCCACGTCAGATGGAGAGCCGATGAACCCATTGTGGTTGACGACGATGTCGAGCATCAAGTACTGCAGTCGATCAGCGTCTGACTCGCATGCGTTGCCTCCAACGATGACTCTGTGCTTACCATGCCCCTCGAATGCAACGCCGTCGACAGCGACTGGAGCTCCTCTGCTGTGCCGAAGTGGCTGTTGACGCCGTACAGATCTGTCTGCCACTGATCCAAATGTCAATACGTGTCTCCCGCTGGGAACGATCGGTCACCATGAAGCTTACGTAGCCGTGATAGGCCTCGCCGTCGGCTGAATCGCCTTCCACCTGAGTGGTGATAGGCGAGATCCAGACAGCATCAAAGCCCATGCCCTGGATGTAGTCCAAATGGTTTTCGATTCCGGTGAAGCTGCCACCGCAGTATTCGCGATCCGCGGTGTCGCAAGTTGCGGTCGTACTCCCATCTGTGCGGGCGAAACGATCGGTCAGGACTTGGTAGATGCTCCTGCTACGCCAGTCATCCGATGAAGCAGCGGCAGCGATGTGGCCGAGTCCAAGGCATATAGCCGCAACGACGACGAGTCGATGGATGGGCGACATGCTGGTGATCAAACACTGGTTCCGGGCTCGTCCTCGTCCACGTCGTTCTGAGGTTGTTACCAGAACGGGCAAGATGTTGTGATATGTCTCTAGTCGTCAGTGGTCTCAGAGTGGAATGTATGCAAGCAGTGATGCTGAAGGAGATCTGGTCGCAACCAGCAGTAGTTACGCATATGACGAAGGAGAGCGCGAGTGAACAACTGCTGGCGGGCATGACGGCAGCACGTCTCTTACATGTATTCTTGCTTGTGATCGTGCTGTCGCGTGCCATATGGCCGGCGGATCAGCTACTGGTTGCCGAGAATCGGCTCTACCTACAGTCAAGTGTCCGCGATCAGGTACACGGGCTCGTGCCTCTGAGCCACTTACATGGACGCCGCAGGACTACGACGGCAAGTGAGGCCAGAGGGAAGCAGCTATGGTTTCGCGAAGTGGAGCAGGAATGGGAGGGTGAGGTGGTGCCTGACCTGGGCCGTGTGCCGAAGAGCCAGGCGGCCGCGGTAGTAGCAATCGTACGTAACATCGCTGTCAGAAACTGAGGGCGACGATTGGCAGGAGAAGGGATAGCTAGCCCTGCGTCCGCCTTCGTGCTTAGCAACTAGCAACATCTCGTGCTTGAGCTGCAGTGGCGATCCTTGGGCTGGCGGCACGTCCGGCAGAAGGCGCAGATCCCAAGCGAGCGGTCACTACTACTTGCGCGGTTCACTAGAACCGGGCAGCTGAGATGGAAGGGACAAAGACTGCATCTGAGACGTGTGGGCTATAGGGACTAGAGTTTAGCAGCGTCAGACCTGTCGAATTGCCGGACGTGTGGACAAAGCAACACACCCACGATCCAGAGGCGCTGCTAATTTTTGTGTTTCATCCTGGTATGCTCGGATCTGCCTTTGATATGTTTGCGTTGGCCGTCCGTGTGTTGTTGCGGTTACACTCCTTCCGCATCCTTCATCAGCTTCGCCGTGTATGGCGCCCGCAGGAGGGGTACCAACGTCGATCCTTCTTTGCAGGCAAAGCAGGTTCGCGCAGCCTGTGGGCAACCTTCACTAAAAGAGTGTACGTCAGCGGTACTTTGCGCATGCTGGCTACCTCAATAACAACAAGAAGTCCGGCAGGTGGAATAATCATATGTCAGCCGCTCGACGGCAAGTCAACTGCAGCCTGTAGACCTCTCGGATCGGCGTGGTTGACCGCAAGAAAGGGGATGACATCCTCTTTGCCCGGTCCTCTGGCATGCTCGATATCCAGCGGCATGTCGACTGGCTCGCACAGTGGCGCGCTCATGGTGGTAGGGCACTGGCAAAGCTTTGGCCTTTGCAGCACCCAAGATTTCGACGCTTCGGATGCCATCGCCGTGCAATTGCCTTCGTCCCGTCGAGGCCGACGGTGTCCAGCGCAGCAGCCGCAAAAGGAGGGATGATCGGCGGGCTGACGCCAGGTGACCAACTGAAGCAATCAAGAAAGCAGCCAACAATCAAGGCTTCCAAAGCTGAGTCGTCAGAAGACTGACTTCGTGTGACGGTATGGTGATAGGTCGGTCGCGGTATAAGCGATATCGGTGGTGTCGTTAGCATCCCTGCGGAAAGGACATGCTAGGACGCAAGGAGTAGCTCGCCGTTGGCTAGGTTGCTAGCACTACCATAAAGGTACCGTACTACATGTCCTGCTTACCAGACGATCACATAGATCTGAGTTCGTAGAGCAAGTTCTAACGACCATTTCCTCCGAAGGCAGATCGTGTGACCACTGATGAGCGTGGGGGATACAAGCTCATAGATCGACAGCTTTTCTACGACATCGCCATGGCGACGGCCTTTGGGCATAGCCGCGGATGCACTCCACGCTCCACCGTATCGAAGATCCTTATGCGGGGTACCATCTGATATATCATTTGGCGAGGATGCTGATTGAAGTAGTCACAAAGTCGCCGCAAGTCGTCTAAATATCCTGGCCTCGGCTCTTTGGTCTTGCATGGGCACGCATCTAGGCGGGATGACGAGTACCTGGTACATTGTCCGGTGCCCTGTCACGAGCGACAGCCACGTGCTGTAGTTGCATCCCTCGCTTGCAGGCAGAGCAAAGCCGGGAGACTGCATGAGCCTCTACTGCATCTCTGTATAAGATCTCAGTGGCAAGCAACTCCTCACGCCTGCAAGCAGTCGCTGTCAACGCTAGCCTACGGCGCTTATTGCAATACACGGCACATGCTTGCATGGTTTAGGCCCCCTCAAGGCACATGCAGGTTTGGCTCTGCTCACAGAGTGCAGCAAAACCACGTCAGCAGCGCTGGCTTCTCTTCTGGTCCTAAGTGATAATCGCCCGCCGCTCTGGGTCCGAAGGCGCAGTGGTACTGGACTGCAGATATCCTTTGTGAGCACAGCGCCAGGAACGTCAGCATACGGCACTCGGCCAGTATCCCTGCAAGAGCGACACAAACTCAAGGTGGCAAGTAGCAAAGCTCAAAACCTCTGGGCCATCAAGCATTAGAGACCCTGCTACAGCATGAAAGGCGCACGGATCCCATCAGCCCTTCACAGGATACCACGCGGTACTGCGTGGTGCGCACAGATTCATTTATTTCCCGAACGCTGTGGTCAGCAAACATATGGAGTGCGTATGACCACTTCGCATTACTAGCATGTCTACCTCGTCACGCTCTGCCCTGGAGGTAGTCTACCTTGCACTCAGCCTAAGATGATGTCGACGAATCACAAGCCGTAGCATGGATGAGGAGTCTCGCGGATGGCAGGGGCCTTTTCGAGGCGGACACAGTAGCACGTGGAGCTGTTTGTGCAGGCCACAAAGTGTCTATGCCCTTGCTGAAGCTGATCAGAGATGTCCATGGTAGAGGAAGGAAGAAATACCGCCAGAAAGCCATATCTTGGCAGTTTGTCAAAGGCCGATCGAGGGACGACCTTCACGTTTTAGGTGGTAGACCTATGTCTCGCCATGTGGACCGCCATACTTTCCTATTAGTTCCTTCATGATACTCACAGCGCCGCTCCTATACCCACCACCAAACAAAGCATGATGATTCAAATGGTGGTATAACTCGTACAACCTGACCCGATCCTCGTACTCCTCAACCGGCTCAGTCTTTGGCACTAACCCATGATACTCCTTCTCGAACTCCGACCCAAACCCACCAAACATTCTCATGATGCCGAGCTCAAATTCCGAGTGCGCGTAGCAAGCAGACGAATCGAAGACCACGTCCTCTGGTTCTGACATGCCCGGTAGCTTACCCACAGAAGCATTGCCGGACCACAGGTCTCCATGGATGACGACTGGCGTTACTGGCTTGCCATTGTTGAGGTGATCATCGCCTATCAGCCGCGGAACGACTTGGGTGCAAGTCTGCTCAACCAGAGACTCGAGTTGCTTATCCGGACCATTGGACGCTTTGGACTGGTTCGTGATGAAGCGCAGCCGTCTGTTGGCATAAAAGTCCGCCCAAGAGGAGGAGTAGGTGTTGTCTTGGGGCGTGTCACCACAGCACGTCGTCGCAGGGAAGCCAAATTGTGGCTTGTCGTAACCCTCGGGGACTGGTGCAGGCGTCGTATGCAGCTTTGCTAACTTCTCAGCTAAGCCCGTTCCCGTGGAAGCTCGACTGCCTTTAAATCGACCGGACAGATTCAAGTAATCTGTGACCAGGAATGATTTTCCCGTAGAATCTGCGAACTTGCCATGGCCGAATGTATTCGGGCAAAGAGTCGGGACAGCGTTGTGAATCGCAGTGAGAGATTGATGTTCGCCTTCGAACATCATTTCAGCTTCTTTGCCTTTACCGGTCTTCATGAAGTATTTCATTTCATCTCCATTTGGTAGCTTCGTGGTACAAGTAATCTGGTAGGTGGACGCTGATGACATGCCCCCTCCGCCAGCCGAAGAGACGGAAGTTTGCTCTGGGTCGAGGCCTAGAAGAGATGCTACTGCTGAGTCGAGTTTCATTTTGCCGTTTCTAGTGTTGATGAGTCTTTTGGCGGCCAACATCGACTACATGTACCGACGGTGATTGCAGTATCATAGCATGTCTGTATATACACACATGTACTAGTATGTGTAACAGTAAAGAGACACATGTATTCCGCAGTCCTAAGGCTGACGTCACATTTGCTATTCCACCACGGAGGCAGACCTCAGGTACGCCAAATTCATACACATGTAAAATCCATGTTCATCTTTCTCTGCCAAATCTACAGACGGGTTATCATACCCCACAAGAATATCAAAAGTCAATGAATCGAGTCAGTGACACACAGTGATGAGTTCTGAATCAAGCATCGACGCCATCGATGAGTACTGTTCAATCAACCGCCGACGAATCATCCAGCAACCTATCGATCAGCACCAATCTCCCGACCATTCACCCAGAGGACTGCAGCACCAGACCCCGATTCGATCACTTAGGACAACCCATGCCCCAACCGAAGCTATCTTTCTTAGTAGAACAGCAATCCGCCCCCTATAAAGACCGTCAATAAGCACCCGTCAGAACACCCCAACCATGTCCACCTCGCCAAGGAAGAGGAAGCACTTACACACATCAACCTCGTCACCTTATTCTGCGAGCAAAAGTTTTCTAGCTCCCCACCATTATTATTGCACACGTTGTCCCCCCCCCCAAACGTCTGCTTTTGTCGCGCGCACGCTTTCTCGTTGGCACCTTGATAATTACTGCCCCTCTCGCGGCCGCCCCAGCAGCAATCGGACGCGCAGCGGTTGCCGATACAGCACTGTTTGAGGAGCGCGCATTAGAGTCATGTCCGTGCAGGGGGTCAACAAGAGAGGGAATGAGTACCTCGGAGGCGGCAGCCGTGGATGTCATGGCCGCCAGTACTATTGCTACCTGGATGGTCCATTATCGGAAGGATCGCTATCCAGCGGTCTGGACGCACGCACTCAAAGGGCGGAGATTGCAGGCGACGGGAGATGCAAATGCTCTGTGAGACCTGACCGGTCACCGGACCTCTTGGTTGACAGGATTTGGACACTTCAGATGTCAGTCGTTAGCGTAGTTGGCATTCTATAATCATGTTGGCTAAGCTTGGCAATTTATGATCATGTGGCTAAGCGCCTTGGGGAGGCTGTAGACCGATTGCAGCTAGTCATTCCGGTTCTGGTATGTTTCCGAGCCCTGGTCAAGCGTGCTCCGTACAGATCAAGGGATACAGACTCACGTTATACTCCACAGAGCTCACAGAGCGCACGATGCACTTCGCGCATGACAGGTCCTGTTGCCGTTTGAGTGGAGACGAGCAAGCCGTGATGTCGCTTGACACCGCCTGACGCCGATTGCCTGGTCCAAAGGCATCGATAAAATCATCAGTGTGATTACGTTTGAGACATTTGAGGATTCAGCCGCGTATTCTCCAAAAAGTCCTCGTGTCTGTGGTGCCACACACCAAGTCGGCGGCGACCCTTAGCAGGCTGTATTCCAGTGAATGCTGTCATAACCCTGCCGCAGAACAACAACGACGGACCGGCCAAGAGCTGCTCAACGCCACCCAAGTCCCAAAGGCCAAGAGACGCGACGAGCCTGCATCAGGACCATGCCCTCTGACGTCTTCGCAAAGGCGCCGGAATGACTGCTGCTGCTATGATACCAATGCTACACAGCATCGATCGACTAAATACCTATACATCGATTCTCCCTACCCCTTTTCACGGGCTGCCCAAGCTCAAGCTGGGAAAGGTTCAGTGTACAACGCATATTAGTACTGAAGAGGCCGACCGCTAGTTGCTTTTCCAGACCCTACCCCACTGGCGAAAATGGGTATCTTTCGTTTCGCGCACTGGCACGCGCACGTCTAAAGACGCACGATTAATCCATTCAAGCAATGCAATTATACGACGCACGGATTGCTTCCGCTCCTTCTTCCGTAGGTCGAGGCGCTGGAACACTTGGCTCTTACACACGAGCTCATCTCGAAGATCTGCCGCCTAGAAGACGTACTAATGATAGCGCGAGCATGGTCAGCAAATCTTTTGGGCTGTGCATGACATGAGAGTACTCACCGGAATAAAAAGATACGGCACCCTCTTCTCATACTCGACCCATGCCTCCCCATACTTCTCCTTGCACCTCTGTATATCCCTGTAAGCTCGATGCACGATCATCAACCCAAAGAACACTGGGTAGAACCACGGAAACGGCGAATTGAAGCCAGTGATGAGACCCCAAGTGAGCGCAAAGTACATGTCGCAGGTGTAGTGAATCTTCCGGGCATATTTGTACCAGCCGTCCACGAGGAGAGAGTCACCTGTGGCGGTCTTGATGTGCTGCGGGTTCTTGATCTCCTTCCATGGGAGTTGCGGGAAGCTGTAGCGCTCGATAGCAGTGTTGCGCTCACGCATGCGGAACTTGTTCTTCTGTGAGCCGCAAGTATCCCACACCCAGTAGGCAAAGAGGTAGCTGGCGAATAAGAATACGAGAATGGGCTTGGACCATCTGTATGTGGGCGGGTCGTGGTTGGCAAGATAGATGGTGCAGTGGCAGTATGACAGTGGCACACCGGCCATGTTCCAGAAGATGAGCATGAAACCCCACTTTTCGTAGTACATGTCCCAGGTCGGCGGGATCATCTCCTCGCCTTTGCAGCACGCATTGGCGTACAGAAAGTGCGCCATGAGCAAGAACAGGACTTCGCCAGTGACGTAGCCATATTGCTCATATTGTCGTGCAGCGGCGGAGGCGGTGGTGAGGAAGAGGATGAACCACGGAACGCGAACTTCGTAGAACATCTTGAAGTCGAGCCAGTCGAAGAGACGTGGATTCAGCTCGGCGCCCATGAAGAAGTCGTAGATGTGGGAGCCGGTCATGCGGTGTTGCGCGCCGCGCATGAGTGCGGAGGCATAGGCGACAATGCTGACGAGAAACCCTGAGATGATCGCCACGCTCATGATCGGCCCGAACTCATCGATCAAAGTGTATAGCTTGAAGATGCCGGTGACATGGAGGAGAGCCGCCACCACGATGGTGAGGTAGAAGGAAGTCACACCATTGCAGTAGTACCTCAACTGCTTGCCACCTTCGTGAGGCAGAGGCTTGCCAGTCGAGTACACGCCAGGCATCGTCAGGTACAGCACTCCTTGTGCCACCATAAAGACCCAGTACACTGCCCACGCCTTCAGATGTGGAAACGAGCCGGTGTAGGCGAGATGGAACAAATGCTTGCCGAACTCGCTCCAAGTCATATTCGGCTCAGAGGGGACCTTTCCATCGTAGTACGTCGCGCCAATCCACATATACCACATCAACAGCGGGAAACCAATCATCATCGCCGTCACACCGGGCGTGCCTGCAAAGTCGTAATGAGGATGGTGGTCGACCTTGGGATCCGAGCCGACGACCCACCCATCGATGACTTTGCCCTTCGGCGCGCCATTTGCATGTCCGTTTGCAGTCTTTGCAAGATCCCGTTGCGCCTTCTTGATCTCGGCAGGTTGGACAGCGACAACGGGTTCCGTCTTGATCGTCGCTGTTTCGCTGGGCGAGACGGAACGTTCAGGGTCGACACCAGATTTGCGCGAGGAGCGACGTCGCGTCGAAGGTGTTTCTACGAAGCCATCGGGGAGGGACTTTCTGTCACGATGACCCGGCGCATCAGCATGGATGTGTTTGTTGTGCGACACACACGTGCCATTGGATCGTCTGTGCAGTGCAGTCAACGAAGGTACTCACTTGGGCGTCTTGCCCGTCTGCGAGCGGGTGACGCGCTCCGACATGGTCGCTGACTGGTCGCGGAGAGCTTGATACTATCGCCGGGTGGCGGAGGACGGCATGGAGGGGTTCGAGGGAGAGGGAACAAGGGGGAGGGGGGTGGTGTGTGTTGAGGATGGGGGACGATGGCGCGCGACCTACGTGTTGACACAACACCTCCCGCTTGCAAAGTCAATTGTTGTAGGTGAAGAAGAAGCACTTGCGATCCGAACCGGCCGCGCGAAGAAGAGCCACTCGCGTCCTCTGGATCATTATTATTATTATTTCGATCCCCTATGATTCCCTCGCACGACCCTCCTATGTCTTCTGTCTTCCAATGTATCTCTCGATGCTTTCGAGGGACCATGTGCCATGATCGCAATGTGTTGCTTGAGGGCCGCAGCCGACAGCCGCGCGCTGATCGACCTCCTCTCCCTCCCATCAAGATTCTACCGCCAAGGAACGATCATGGTCCTCCCATGCACGAACAGGGACCCGGGAAAAGCTCACAACGCGGTCTCTGACCTAAGACTGTACATGTCTGATGAGACTCTGATCGAGACCAAGTCGAACACATATTCCAATGGCCCATCATCTGCCGGTCGATGAAGAATCAATCAAACAAGGTCTGCAGCGACAGGTCCATGAACCCACCTAAAACCATGACCGTAAAGTAAGGTAGTGACAAGGCAACCTGGCCGACCAGCGCTCCGACGCGGCTTCTCATCCTTCCAGCTTCGGACCCAGCCTCTTTCCCGATGCCCGTCGAGGCTCCTACAGGTACCCTCCTCCCCCAATGCAACACCCGGCATCGGTAGGCGTCTTCAGAGCAGGTTTGCACTTTTCAAACAGACAGCAAGATTCGAGCGAGCATCAGCATCTAGGATTGTATTACTGTCGCGGGCGGAAGGATATTTCGTCGAACAGGGAACAGACATCTATTGCGATTACAGTTCTTGTGACTATCTCAAGAGCGGCCTCTTGGCGGGCTGACCTCAGCATAACAGCACCACCAGCACGTCGACCAGCGGCTGCATCATGGCGGACCAATCGCCCTCCCCAAACGGTGACGCCTCGCCAGTGATGATAAGCAGTACGCGCCAAAGGACGAACACGATTGCCAGCGTGGCGCAAAGTGTGCGCTCGGTGACAAGTCCCATACAGTCTGTCGCGACCGACTTGCTGCAAAGGGACCCGCCGGTAGGCTTTTTTGCCGCCACAGCTGCGACAGTGGCTCATGCTCCGACTGTCGGAGAGATTCGCCGGGGTAGTTATGGCGATAAGGGGTGGCGAGTCGAAGAGCAAAGGCAGCGCCGCCGCCCGTCGCAACAGACGTGCGCATCGCCCGTGTCAGATAGGGAACTTGTGCAATCCCCGTCGATCAAGGCATTCTCGGCATTGCACGAGGAGCCGGACCACGCGGGTGGTACGGTGGATGGTGCGACTGCGTTGCCGCGAGAGCAAGACCCACCCCCGGCCATCCAGCAATGCACTGACCAGGACCGGATACAGAACATCACAAAAGATCGCAGAGTCTATTCCTCAGGCTACGTCCCACCACCTGTCGTGCCCTGGACCACATCCACCTGGATAGGTTTGAAAGCATTCTGGAAATGGTTCCTCACTCCCTTGGGCTTTCTCGTCACGTTTTACGGTCTCAACGTCGTGGCATGGGGAGGCATGCTATTTTTGCTGCTTTGTAATGCCTCGAAACCAATGTGCTGGGCTCCTGTGCCAGGATCGTATGCGGGCGGCGAGAGATCTTCAGCTGCATCGTTGGCATTGAACGACGGAAGATACCCGCGTTACCACAATTGCAACGACATTAACTCGCCTCGGCGCATCTGGATCGAGATTGACAGCCAAATTCTGAATGCGCTGTTCTGCGTCACTGGATTTGGCTTGATCCCGTGGCGGTTCAGAGATCTATACTACCTTTTACGCTTCCGCCTCACGCGTGTGCGGCGGGCAGGCTATGAGAGGAAGATGTACGGTCTTCGCGTCCTGGCTGGAATCTACCGCGGGTGGTTTCGCCTTCCGGGCTCCGACACCCTCAATACGATGTCCTCGGTCGAGTACCGGCGCTCCCTAGTCACGACAGGCGTCGAAAACAACCTTGCAGCTCTCACAGACACTGTCGAGCACGGTGCGGGCGACTCTCACAACTCTTTGCCGGAAGACACGCGTGTACCCATACCCGTGACCAAGCGTCCCGACGACCCTCTGACATGCGTGCGGGCACCACCAACCGCAACGTGGAAACTCGATTTTTTCATCTGGTGTCAAGTGGGTAACACCCTCTTCCAAGCCGTGCTTTGTGGGTTCATGTGGGGCATGACAAGGTACAACAGGCCTCCGTGGGCTACGGGGCTGTTCATCGCTTTGGGCTGTGCGATCGCTGGGATAGGAGGACTGGTGAGCTTCCTGGAAGGCAAGAAGGTGAAGAGGGTGGAGGGCGTAAGCCCGGCTGGCTTGAAAGAGGGCGGGTGCGAAGGGGAGAAGCTGGAATATGAACTTGGGCAGATGAGGACGGGCGAGGAGAGTTTGCGCATCAGTGTGAAGGGAAATTGACGGGACAGCTAAATGACTAGGTACAGTAATTTGCATTGATTCACGTTGACAAGGATGGATATGACAAGCATTGCTCGGAAGAGGTTATGAATCTACTTGGCGAACAGGCCCGCTCCAGGTGTGCAGTGCCGGTGTGCTGACGTGACAATGGCGAGATGCGATGTCTGAAGTGCAAAGTGCATACCCTATGATTAACAATAATATCCGGATTCCTATGTAGGTCGAGGGATCAGCAGCCCGCTCGAGGGCGAGCACGATGGATGCACGACAACTACACGTCCTCCAATCACAGCAGCTTGCGCCAAGGCGTGCTTCTATGAACTCTCTGCTTTGGGGTCGATGACACCCGTCTCTGCGACTATAAGGTGTCCCAAGTTGTGTTTGGACAATAATCTTATGCAGGTTGCAAGATGACCAGAACTCTGGAGCACATATAGCCAGGTCGCATAGGTCCATCGGGGCATAGCTGGGCAATATGACCCTTTGGCGAGCAGCATGCGCCGTCGGATCTTGCGGATGATGTGCAAGGTTGGGAGGTAAGGGAGGTTCGTATCGTACTGTATATATATAATAATATGCTCGTGGGCAGGAGCAGGGGTGCACCTTGGGATCCGTTGAAAGCCCCGTCTTTGCCCAAGCGGATTAGCAACCTCTCACTGATCAGATCTTCTGAAAAGCAGTGTACCACGGCAAGATGTACAACCCAGCACTACTAGCTCTGGCAGCAAGCTCGCTGGCTACCAATACGCAAGCTCTAGTTGGGGAGAAACGACAAGCACCTTCAGGAGTACCGGATTTTGTCACGAAATATGCCCCGATTGTCTACCTCTACTCCGGAGACCCATTCTTCCCATCAGACATCGGTGCTCAGCTCAAAAACACTCAGCCCGAGGTCAACTTCGCCGTCGTCTCTGGGGCACCGAGCCCTCTGACTCTGGACAATCTCAACGAGCTGAACAACCAAGGCAGCAACAGTGTGTACCTGACCTCGATCCAAGATCCCACAACCAATCCCATGCCGGCCTACCTGTATGGCGTTAGGCCAGACAGCAGTGGCAAGACCGACGGCGCAGTATCCTGCGCTATCATTGTCAACGACCACGGTTCTGGCCTTGTGGATGCCTTCTACATGTACTTTTACGCCTTCAACTATGGCGGCCGCTATGGCATTGGTGATATCAGGTACATCATTGGTGACCATGTCGGTGATTGGGAGCACAATATGGTTCGCTTCGAGAATGGGATGCCAACAGCTGTGTGGTACTCGCAGCACAGTAATGGTCAGGCTTTCACCTACCAGGCCGTGAACAAAACTTCCGATGGCATTCGCGTAAGTTTCTGTTTTGAAGGGAAGGCTTGAGCGATACTGACATGTCCATGCAGCCTGTCGTCCTCTCCGCCAACGGCTCGCACGCCAACTACGCAATAGGCGGCAAGCACGACCACACCATCCCTGACCTGAACCTTCCAGATGGGTTCCTCCTCGACTACACGGACTTTGGCCCTATGTGGGACCCCACGCTCTCTGCTCACTACTACAGTTACGACGCCGCGACCAAGACATTCAAGGCCTATGACTCGAGTTCACCGGTCAATTGGCTGTATTATCTTGGCCACTGGGGAGACCAGCAGTATCCTGAGTCTGACCGCAGACAGCGCTGCGTTCCTGTGCTTAGCAAGATTACGGACGCCCTGTGCAAGTACACGGATGGGCCAACGGGACCGATTTATAAGAAGTTGGATCGGAAGCAAGTGTGTCCAGACAATGACGATTTGTGTATCGTGCGGACTGAGTTGGGACCGTAGTGAATCAAACGGATAACCTGCTGAACGTGGTTGAGTGCTTCACCAACAACTCGAGCCTACGACCAGTCAAAGGTCTGTATCGATCATGTGATAGCTTTGCCAAAAGACACTGTGGCCAATCCGACGCTCTCGGGCTATCACAGCCAGACCGTCGACTGCCTTGAGTCGGACCTCATCACGGCCTAACAGACCTCATGACTGCCGTACCAAGTCTCTGTAAGCTGGCGAACAGTCTTGTGGTCAGCAATAGCAGTTTCGCCGCGTGACGGGCCCTCCAGGTCGAGTATGCAACGCCGCCACCACAAGCTGGCATTGCGCTCCTCCAGTTGTAGCTCCCGTGAATGAGATCTGAGCGAGTAAAGATTATCGCGGCACAGTGCAAGAGAACCTGACTATTCTAATCGAAGCGCACAGACATGGCGCTAAGAAAGCTACTACAGTACACTTTCTAACAGCCGTCACCCTCAGACACCCACACTGCAACCAACTCATACGTTACCTCACTCCAATTGTTCGATGATAGTGCAGGCCAGAGCCTAGGTGGTGCTCGTTTCAAAGATCTGCGTCATTCGCTGATACTCCTAAGGTGCTAATCTTGCATTCTCCGCTCCTCAAAAAGTTCCTGAAGACCGACAGGCGGCTCCCGACTCCGAGAGTTGTTGTATTCAGTACCATCAACCGACTCTTCAATGTGGTCGAGTGCAGGAGCCGAGATTGCGCCCTTGAACCCTCGGATTCTCCTCACTGCTGCGTAGAGCGCTGTCCTGCTGTCAGTAGGACGCGCAACTGCGCGGCAGGTCTCGCCAGCAAGATGAACAACCACATGGGTCCCGGCGCCAGCCAGCCGCCATCATACCCGCCCATGCCAATGCATCCTCATCAGCACCAATCTCGCCGACAGCAGGAGTACCACGCTTACCAACAGATGCAGCCTCACTCTCCTATGCACGCGCCGCCCTACGCGCAGTGGAACCAACAATATTATGGCTACCCGGCACCGCACCCATATCAACAGCCGCAATGGCGGCCGCACAACCCATATGTGCCGCAGTATATGCCGCAGCAGCAGCCGCCTATGGGATACCCGCCGCGGTCGCCGATGGTTGTCAGTTCGCAAACCAATGGGCCCGTCACACGACACACGCCAATGCCACTGCCGCCCCAGCAGGTCGCGCCGTCGCCAAGACCGATCCCACAGCATTTGCAACACCATCCACACACGCCTGTCGCGCCCCCTTCGCCCGCACCGACGCCTAAGCAGGAGCAGGTGCCACGTGATCAAGAGGACGAGCAAGAGCTGGAGCAGCGACAAGAAGAGCAAGAAGAGAAAGCACCTGCATCCGCTCAGACTGAGGCGCAGCAGTCAAAGAGTCCATCTTCTCCACAGTCGCGAAGACAGTCTGCAGCACAGCAGAATCCACTGTCGTTGTCGCCCGAGACCAAGACACCATACTACCCGAAGTTGCCTTGGTACTCGATCCCTGAGAAGTCCTTTCCACGGCGGGAGGTAGCGCGGAAAGCGAGGAGGCAGCACACTACCAAAAGTAAGAACAGCGAGATGGTGGCACTGCCGACGCGAGAGGGTACGACGGAGCCGGAAAGCCAGTCTGAGGAGCTGACAGGCGGCCAAGAGCTGGTTTCCGAGGCATCCACCATAGCTGCTCCTTCTGAGCCCGAGACTCCCGCCACGAGCCAGGCTCCATCTGAAAGCGAGTGCAACACGCAGGCCTCGACGCCGGCCACGCCAGCGCAGGCTGTTTTGGACGACGCGAAGGTCACACCGACTCAAACCCATGCAAGACGGGACACGAAGTCGGCCATCGCTGTCCCCAACATTGGTGCAGCACCCAGGTCGCGCACAACGCCGCCGATACAATCATCTGAAGACGCTGCGACTCCGACGCCCACTGTACAGGCAGCAGGCGAGAAGACCGAGCAAACATCTTCGGGCGAGGTCGTCATCCCGAAGTCACCGCCAAAACCAGGTCCGCCGAAATCATGGGCAGACATGTTCCGCATTAAGGCAACATCTGGCGTGGCCACCAACACTGGTGGCGCAACTGCTAATGGAACATCTGTGCCAAAGACTGCATCCCTCACGGAAGCGCTCAAGCAATACAACGTTGAGCGGGACATCAAGTTGGCTTTCATCGAGCCGCGTGGACTCAAGAACATGGGCTTGACGTGTTACATGAATTCGGTAAGTCTTGGCGCAGGCATCGGACCATTGGCGCCTGTCTTGATCTTTGGACGCTTCAGATAGTTTTGGACTCCCACTAACGCTTCCCAGATTCTCCAAGTCCTCATGTACTGCACACCTTTCTACAGCTTCCTCGATTTGATCCGGCAGCGCACGGTGCAGAATATGAAGAGCGAAACGCCCCTGATCGACGCGATGGTCATGCTGACCAACGAGTTCAAAGTCTTGGCTTGTGCTGATTCTGTCGAGAGTCTGCGCAAGCAGCTTAAGCCTCAGCAACTGGAGCAATTTGGCGAACAGATCGTGCCAAAGTTTTTCTATGATACGCTTAGGCAGCTACCACGTTTTAAAGGTATGAAGCTCGTTGGGGAGCAGCAGGACGCCGAAGAGTTTCTTGGATTCCTTTTAGAAGGTCTTCACGCCGAGTGCGCTTCAGTCATACTGTCAGAAGGGGGTGACAAGCCACAAAGCGAATCTGCTGCCGCAGACGTTGGCGTCGATCATGATGATGGCTGGATGGAGGTGCAAAAGAAACAAAAGGCGGCTGTAACGCGTACAGCTGGGCACTCCGAGGCACCGACACCTATCACCAGGATCTTTGGCGGCTACCTGCGTTCAGAGATAAGAGCTCCCGGTTCCAAGGACTCTGTGACGCGGGAGTTATTCGAGCGGTTACAGCTTGATATCGGCGCGACGCACGTCACGAATATCGTCGAAGCCCTCAAAGGCATTACTCGGCTGGAGCCCATCGCGGACTTTGGTCAGCCAGGTGTCACCGCAAAGAAGCAGGTCTTTGTGGACAGCTTGCCTCCCGTGCTCGTTCTGCACCTGAAGCGCTTTGAATATGACAGTAGTGTGGGCAGGACGCAGAAAATCTGGAAGAAGGTTGGATATCCACTTGACCTCGAAGTCCCGAAAGAGGTGTTCCCGCCGAGCAAAAGGGGAGGATTTGCCGCGAAGGGTGGCCTACCAAGGTACCGTCTGATTGGCGTCGTGTACCATCATGGCAAGACAGCCGCTGGAGGTCATTACACCGTCGATGTCAGGCGTCAGGACGGTGAGGAATGGATCCGCATCGACGACACCATCATTCGCCGCATCAGGAAAGAAGATGTCGCCGAAGGGGGTTCCGAGGAAGACCCAAAGATTCTGGCGCAAGCGCTAGAACAACACAAGGCTGATCAAGAGCTGCAGAGGCAGCGCAATATGTATCAAGGCCTCGATGAGGCCGACAAGGAGCCTGAAGCTGAGGGTCCTTGGTCACAGGTCAATGGTAGCGTCTCCGGCCACAAGAAAAATTACAGTGTGGCAGCTACCACCAACGGCGCTTCGACGCCCCGCACGCCTGCTGCCAAGGCCGGTGTGAAGGATGACAAAGTGGCCTACATTCTTATGTACGAAAAGGTCTGACATAGTTTGTATGACATGGGGGCGAGGCCTTGCGGAGCGATCTGCGGCATAGGAATAGGAGAAGAGTGTGTCCCTGCATGGATAGAGCAGCCGTCAACGCATGGACTAGTAGAGAGCGGCGGCGGATAGGTCCAAACCACATTGCGGGATACGTCTTTGCTCAAGAGCACTTTCGAGGCACTCTATCAGTCTGAAATGGAAGGCAAGCCTGATGTTGCTGAGGATGGAAGCTTGGATAACACCTTTGGTGTCCTTCAGCGGTTGCCTCGTTCCGAAGTCATTTCCATTCGACCGGGCCGATTCGCTGGCGAATGTGATGCTGGAGTAAATCTAGTCCTGAACGCATGATCTGGCCTGCCCAACGTTACTGGTTGCATCGATAACGATGAATGGTGGCCGGCATGTTTGTTCGGCGAGAAAGAAGTTAAGGGAAGCTTGTGGGCTGAAGTCTGGTGTTCAAGCCAACGATGAAGAGGCGATGAAAGCAGAGCAAGTTGGCGGCTTCTGCTGCGGACGAGCAAAAGAAGCGCAAATACTTTGCTCTGCCGGATTGTTTTCCAACTTCACCTGCTGGTCAACTGAGATCGTCGCGTCTTGGCGAGTCGAGGATGGGACGTCCCTGCGAACGAGATGTGCTGGGGCCACGCCGCAAATTGACAAGCGCGACTCAAGGTGACTCTATGTATGCCTTCAGTACACGCCTGGTGTCGAGACGGAGGGTCGTAGTGCATGGCGGCTGCTGCTACTTAATGCTCGGCCCTGCAGCATCTCCTTGACCCCTGTCTGGTTTAGCAGATCGATGGACTCGAATGTGGGAGAAGTATCGCATGAGTGGACATGTACGGGACGGACCACAAAAAGTGTAGAGAGGTATGAATGTATTATTCTGCGGCTTCGTAGTGCATGTATCATATCGTGAACTGAAGTCGTACCGCATTCAATCAAGGAGAGAGTCAAGATGGAAGCTGATAAAGGCCGCAGTACATTGGAGATCATGGCTCATCCTTGAAGGATTGGTCAACGAAACTCGTAAAAGTGCGCTCGGGTGGGCCTTCTTCTGCCCGCAAGTACATAGGTCTTGTGCTCATAATAAACATTCAGCACGCCATCAACCACACCTCATAGTAACCGAGTAACGCTTATGTACTCGTTTCCAAAGCTCTTTGCCTTTCTGACCGCGCATTTTTTTGCCAGCGCACCGGATCCTCCTTGTTCGCGCCTGCCGCGACAGATCTTCACATGCTGTCCTGCAGGGAGAGCTCGCCTGCCACAGCGTGTCTGATGATACAGCATCGGGGACCAAGCATTCCTTCGCCGAACGCCAATCTGCAGCCGGCGAACTACGCGGGCTCTCGTCCGACACGCTCGGCAATCAGTGACGAGATTGCCGGAGCGAACAGGAGCGCTTTAGGGACCGGATGTGGTGTGAGCCTGGCGCGCATCCCTTTGGCGAGGAACTGGTGTTGAGCAGACTGTCGTGGTGGCAGTGTAAGTCGTGATATCCTTATTAACCCAAGGGGACCAAGTGGAGTCGGCGCAGGTGCGGGCCGTCCAGGGGACCCACCTCGATCACGTCTTTGAGACATTTGTCTGAGGCGAATCAAGAGCGGCAGACATTTATGCGTCTGCGAGACACACAACAACCAGAAAGCTCATACAGATCGCGATCTTCGGGAGGAGCGCTATCATTCTGCACGCAGCAGAATCTTTGAGACCCAATTTAGTGGAGAACAGCGCAAGCAAACCTAGATGCCACACCACCTACCTCCACCACATGCTTTCAGACAAGCGAAGGACCTGCGCCACCAGATCCGACACCTGTTTGACAGCCCCAGTGGGCCGGCCACGCGGAGGCCATTGACCACTGGGACTGCCGCTGCCGCCAATGATGGCTGCAGGCATGTGCTACCTACCTGGTACGGAGGGAACCCGAACAGGTCGTTATCATGCTCTTCGGGGACCCAAATCGTGGCAGGGTGGGCTGCACGAGTAGCTATAGCTGCTATCAATCCTCTATGTCCTGCCAGGTCCTTCACGTCCTTCGCAACCTCGTCACTCACAAGCGCAGCTAAGAGAAGGCAAAGACCACTTTTAGTATCAGAACTCATGCCTGCAATCACGAAGAAGGCCCTGGGGAGAAGTAACGCCACGATGGCTGGACCATATGGCTGCCCAGACGAGTACGCTGCTGTCGTCGTGGGAGCTGGACCAGCTGGTGTCACAGTCGTAGGCAACCTCCTGGAGCGTAAGGTCGAGCCGATCCTGTGGGTCGACGACGGATTCGATGGCGGCCGCGTGAACAGGAAGTACCGGGAGGTGCCTTCCAACACCAAAGTCGCTCTCTTCATTGACTTTGCGACCGCTGTCGCACCATTCCGAAAAATTGTCTCTGGTGTTCCGTCGAGATCACGATGGGAGGAGCCTTCTGCATCGGATGGTGTGCCTGTCAGTGGCAAGGACGATAAGCTGCAGGACCTGAGGTCGTTGGACCAAGGGAAGGGTTGCCAGTTGAGCCACGCGGCCGATATGGTGTTGATGCTCACAGAAGGGCTGAAACGAACGCCGGGTGTCGTTACGCAGCAGGGCAAGGTGGTTGAAGCAGTGCTGGATGAGGCATCGGGAAAATGGGATGTCAAGATTGACCCGTCGAATGCATCTGCACAAGACGTCACCAATGCCAGAGCCAAAAGGGTGGTACTGTGCACTGGGTCTTCGCCATCAACACAGCCTTTTCCCGAGACCGCTGCGGACGCTAAGCCTTTGGATTTGGACGAAGCTCTTTCACCTACTAAGCTATCAAAGCTTCTTTCGCCACTGGGACCAACGACAGTCTCAGTTATTGGCGCATCGCACTCCGCCATTCTCGTCCTACGTAACCTCTACAACCTAGCCTCATCCAGCAAACCTGATCTTAAGATTCGTTGGTTCACGCGCCATGCCCTTCGATATGCAGAGTACATGGACGGCTGGATCCTGCGCGACAACACCGGACTAAAAGGTGAGGTTGCTGCTTGGGCGAAACAGCATCTGGAGCCAGAGGTCTTCCCCGACAGCCCTGTAAGCCAGTATATCGAGGCAATTTCGTACGACAAGCAGAAGGAGCAGGAGACGTTCCACGAGAGGCTGCCCGGGAGTGATTTCATCTGCCAGGCTATCGGCTACAACAGAGACCCGATTCCGAGCTTGAAAACTTGGAGTGGCAAAAACATCACTCCGCACTACGACCATGAGAAAGGGAACTTCACCTACGTCAAGGAGTCTGATTGTGGCACTATTGGGAACCTCGCGCCGCTGCCGGGTGTCTACGGCGCGGGTATTGCTTGGCCAGAAAGGGTCAAGGACCCGCATGGGAATGTTGAATATGCTGTGGGTTTCTTCAAGTTTATGAAGTATATCAAGCGTGTGTCGCCGGAGTGGAACTAGAGACGTGGGCATGTACGTATCGCATTGATGGCTAGTTTCTGCATGGCACGGCGCTGGAGGAGTACTTGCGGCTAGTACAACGATGATATGAGCCAGTCAACCGCACTCTTTCTTTTTTCATCGTGATAGATTGTTTTTTCCATACAAGGCATCCTGATTCCTGCTTACTTCCTGTGGATCAATGCTCACCCAAGGGTCTCGACCAGATCGCCTGCCGACGCTGAGCCGAGAAACACTCACGTGCTTGGGGCAAAGCACGGCTCAACGGGCGTTCCCGGCGTAGGAAACCGCGGGGAAACATGGGGCAGCTGGGCAGGAGCTCTCTCAAGCTTGTCAAGCGAAGTAGAAGGTACATGTGTGAAGAGGAGGTGCTGCGTGACTGCTGAGATTCGACCGAGACGCTACTGGGCACTGCTTCTTGGCGTACAAGCATTGTCGACGATCAACGACCTTCACTGCGAACGACTACGACGCGTGGCGTCGCCAGGAGAGCCCACGACAGGAGACAGCACTGCAGGTCACACACGCCCAATATGATTCCGCGGCGTCTGGCAGCTCGTATGAGCGGCTGCTCAGCAACATCGTCGACACCCATCCGCGCCTTCAGCAGCACACAGTGGCCACAGGCATCTCGCGCACCCGCGCTATCAGACGTCCCTCCCGACCAAGCTGCGGCCTTCGACGCCAAGCAAAAGGAATTCCGCACCAACCTGGCAGAATTGAATCGCAGGAAGAAAGAGCAAGAACGTCAGTCTCAGCAGTCCGAAGCCGCTAAGTCTTCTTCCTCCTCCTCCTCCTCCTCCTCTTCTTCTTCTGTTACCGCTGAGTATCTTGACAAACATGGCATGGGCTCACTCTCACTTTCTGCAGGCGAGGCGCAACGTCAACGCGACGAAGCGAACAATGGGAAGAAGAAGGGCATGCTATCGTCTTTGATCCATGGCACCGAGGAGGGGAGAGAGATGGATCGCGAGATTGAGAGGAGCTTCAGTCAGGTTCTGGCGAGAGGAAAGTACGTGCACAGTATTGTGTTCCACGAGGTGAAGCCGGATAAGGTGGACGAATATGTGGAGTTGGTGGGTAGTTGGTACCCCAAGGTCGCAGCAGATGAGAAGAACAAGGTGCACCTGGTGGGCAGCTGGAGGACGGAGGTTGGAGACTGCGATACATTCGGTGGGTTTGTGTCATGCTGTCTGCCTGGCAGATTGCTAACTCTGCTCTAGTCCACATCTGGGAGTATCAGCGGTACTCCGGCTATCATGCATCACTGCACTCCATCCAGCACCATCCCGAGTTCGCCGAGTTCGATCGCAGACTGAAGCAGCTCGTCCACAGCAAGAAGACTTCGCTTATGCAAGAGTTCCGCTTTTGGCCTACCAGCCCTCCGCGCAAGCTCGGTGGTGTCTTCGAGCTGCGATCGTACACTCTCCACCCTGGTAATTTGCTTGAGTGGGAGACACACTGGCAGAAGGGGCTGGCGGCCAGGAGGGAGGTCATGGAAGGTCAGTCGCACGACTTGCTGGTACATATCATCACTAGACTAACCATCGTTATATAGGCGTCGGTGCCTGGTTCGTGCAGATCGGCGACCTGAATGTCGTCCATCACCTCTGGCAGTTTGCCGACCTCGAGGAACGCCGGGCGAGGCGTGAGCAGAGCTGGGGCATCCCAGGCTGGGGTGAGACGGTGCACAGGACTGTGCCGCTCATTCAGAACATGAAGAGCAAGATTATGATTCCAATGCCGTGGAGTCCAATTGGTTAGAAGGTGAATTGAGCAGACAATTGTGCTCTCGCCCAGAGATTGGCGGACATGGTCTTTGCAAGGAGACATCCATGCGATGGATCGAGACTTAGTTCGAGGTCGTAAACCTAGGACCGTGTGGGAGGCACGTTTCGCCTTTTACCTTAGGTCTCAGCTGCTTTACAGGACGTCGCGTGGCGTTGCGTTTGTGACATGGACCGTCGACGCCGAGTACAATAGTGATAGCAACGGATACCCAGATCATGCTATGAATCCTCAAGACCTGTTTTCTGCGCTTCTCCCGTGCTCTCTAATCTCTGCAGGTGTTTGTCCGCCGACACACGCTACGTCATGGCGTCGCGAGCGCGTCGGGGCTTTGTGAGAACGGCTTGGCCGCTCGTAACTTTTGCTGGCAGCAACGAGAGTTCCTGCTTTCCTTTGGCTTTATACTCAGACTTTGTGGGTACAGCTGGACGACGACAAAAGTAGCAGCTCCATTTCAGCCAGCGGTTTCACATCTCAGATCTAGGGTCGAATCACCTTATCAATTGACGCGCAAAAACGCGCCAAACACTGCCAACATGGGCTACATACGCGCACAACAATTGGATCGTCTAAAGGAATACAAGTACTCCGGCGTGGACCACAGCCTCATCTCTCGATATGTCCTAAAACCCTACTGGTGGTCCCAAGTCATCAAGCTCTTCCCGCTCTCCATGGCTCCAAACGCCATCACGCTCTCCGGCTTCGGCTTCGTCATCCTCAACATCTTCACCCTCCTCTACTACTGTCCCGGCCTGGACGTCGAATGTCCCCCATGGGTCTATGCGAGCTGGGCCGTCGGCTTGTTCTTGTACCAGACGTTCGACGCCATTGATGGCACGCAGGCGCGACGGACGAGGCAGTCGGGACCGCTGGGGGAGTTGTTCGATCATGGTGTCGACGCGCTGAATACGAGCTTGGAGGTCTTGCTGTTCGCTGCGACGATGAAGTTTGGGCAGGGGTGGAAGACGGTGCTGGTGCTTTTCGCGAGTCTGTTGACGTTTTATGTGCAGACGTGGGATGAGTATCACACCAAGACTTTGACGCTGGGCTTGGTGTCCGGGCCAGTGGAGGGCATTCTGACTTTGGTGGTTGTCTATGCGATTACGGCGGTGAAGGGGGGTGGATGGTATTGGCAGCAGCCGATGTTGGACACGCTCGGAGTCCCAAGATTTGGCTGGATGCCTGAGATGGCGTATGAAATGGATTTTGGCGAGTTCTACATGCTCTATGGTGGTGTTGTGCTTCTGTTCAATACATCCGAGAGGTATGTGCTGCAACCAGTGCCCTTCACAATGACGAGCTAACTGCATGTCTCAGCGCCCTCAACGTGATGAAAGCTCGTCGCGCTCGCAACGAGCCAGCTTTCGAAGCCCTCCTCGGCCTGCTGCCCTTCGCTGGCACATGGGTCTTGATTGCTTCCTACCTCGCATTGCAACCGACGATTCTGAACGGCCATCTGGTTCCATTCGTCTTCTACGTGGGCCTCGTCAACGCATATTCCGTCGGCCTCATGATCACAGCCCATCTCACCAAGTCGGAATTTCCGTACCACAACGTCATTGCTCTGCCGCTCCTCTACGGCATCGTCGACTCGCTCGGGCCGGTCCTTCAGCAGCACCTCGGCTTTGGCTGGCCAAGTGCTCTTGGCGATGGCGTCTACCAAGTCGCTTTCGCCTTTACCTTGCTGGGACTGGCCGTTGGCGTGCACGGGAGCTTTGTGGTTGACGTGATTGTCACTATTTGTGATTATCTCGACATCTGGTGCTTGACGATCAAGCACCCTTACACTGCTGAGACCGAGGAAACTGCTGATAAGAAGGTCAAGACGAAGTGAAGACTGCGAGGCCCGACACTTGACAAAGCATCCTTGAGTTATTAGGGTGTACCTTGCGCCTGCTGAGCTGGATTCCAAGCTTTACATACCGACCCGATCCGAACTGGTCCGATCTCAAATCCCGAGACAAAACAGGAAGAGCTCTGCTTCGGGATGTTCTGGGCATCGGTCTATCCGTTCAAGGCTCGCTGTGAGTTTGGAAAGTCGTTAGGTCCTTGATCTCGAGACCAAACACCAAGGGAAAGCCAAGGATACAATGGGTGGTGCTGCTGTTGGCAACTTTCGCGTTCACCCGGGACGACTAAGAAGAGCTTCGATTGTCTGCGTGAGCCCATAGACCGATGAACATCCAAAAGTGCAATCGATTCTGAAAGTTTTCAAGAATAGGAATTGCTCGGCCGGATTCCGCAGACGTGATGACGAGCCCAGTTCCACACACCAACCTAACCATGCGGGGCACAAGGATATCCACGTGCCGCCGTACGAAATGCCCGCCATGCTTCATAACAAACACACTGCAGTACAACCGGGCTCCGTTGAGCCGATGGCTTCCTTTCGACTTGAGCTAAGGTTTGCGGGTGGATTGGCGGTAAAGTAGCTGGGGCACCTTGATCCGCAATGGCAAGTCACACATTCTGCATTGATCAGCCGACGTAGAACATGGTGCTCGGTCCGAAGAAGTGCAGGCATCAGGTATCTGAAGAGCTTGTTGCTGACGGAAGGTGTATAATAATATAGAGCGACACGCTGTGGCTCGTATTGCTTTCCATCAAGGACATTCTCTTCTCGCGCCGAAAGGTCAAGACTGGTCTGAGCATTCGACCTGGTGTGCCCAGCGATATGTCGAACAATGTCGCCCACCCTGCCAACGGGCTGAATGGCCACACCAATGGAGACACCACTCGGGTCTCTCGTTTCGACCCTCACTTCACGGACAATGTCGTCCGAGCTACTGGTCCCAAGGCCAACCCACGATTGAGGCAGGTATTCGGCAGTCTGGTCCGTCATCTGCACGACTTCTGCCGAGAGAACGAGATCACAGTGGATGAGTATATGCAGGCCATCGACATGGTAATGGTGCTCCCCATGCGACCGTCGGGGAATCATGCTGACCGTCGACCAAGATCAACTGGGCCGGCCAGATGTCGACCGACCAGCGCAACGAGGGTCAGCTGCTGACCGACATCCTCGGCCTGGAGTCGCTGGTGGACGAAATCACCTACAAGCTGGCCGACGAGGCCCAAGACGCCCCGACCGCCACCGCGATCCTCGGACCCTTCTGGCGGAAAGACGCGCCCATCCGCAAGAACGGCGACTCGATCATCCTCAACGACATCCCCGACGGCGACCACACCTCGATGCACGGCCGGGTGCTGGACTTCACCACCGGCCGGCCGATCCCGGGCGCCGAGATCGACGTCTGGCACACGGCCCCCAACGGCCTCTACGAGCAACAGGACCCCCACCAGCCCGACTTCAACCTGCGCGGCCGCTTCTACACCGACGCCGACGGCGGCTACAGCTTCTACTGCCTCCGCCCGACCTCCTATCCCATCCCCATGGACGGCCCCGCGGGCAAGCTGCTGCAGCTGCTCGACCGCCACCCGATGAGGCCGGCGCACATCCACTTCATCATCTCCGCGCCCGGGTACAAGCCGATCGTGACGCAGATCTTTGACCGCCGCGACGAGCACATCACGGACGACTCGGTGTTCGCGGTCAAGGATAGTCTGATTGTCGATTTTGTGCCCAAGGAGGGCGATCCGAAGGCGCAGTTTGACTTGGCGTATGATTTTAAGCTGGCGAGTTTCGAGAGTGCAGAGAAGAAGCGGGGCGGAAAGGGGCCTACTGAAGTGGCGCTGTGATAGCTGATTGTTTGAGTATGAGAAAACGATTTTTGTCCGCTGATGTCTCCCCTGATGTCCTCGAACAGTCCACATTCTATCCGAGCACACTTCTTGAGAAGAGGTTTATAAGACGTACGACCTCTAACTATGATGAACATGTACAAGATGTTGTTTCTTTGAACGATGTCTGCCGCGAGGCAAATTTCGAGTCTCCATCAACCTCAAGGCACACAACAGCGCCTGAAAGCGAATGTCTGACATTTGGTATACTTTGTACTCGCGAAGTTATATATACTTTGTACTCGCGGAGTTATATAAGGTAATGGCTGAACGCTCAGACTTGTAAGGCGTGCGTTAGTGTCGCAGCACTGCGGTTGTAACATAAGCAACGACGAAGAAGCAACTAGCATTTAGTCAGAATCTTGACTCTTTTGCAGCAACCCGCAAGACTGCACACACACACGTGACGACGTCCATTCGCTTGGCTCATGGAGACTCCTTCAACACCAGCTTCTTCGCTGCTGTCCGGACTCGCGTTGATTTCCAATTTTTGTTGATGATCATTGTCACGTCCGAAGACTCCTGCGGAATCCGGACGTGACCGTCCCCATTATCGCCAGTTCTGGGCTGGAATCGAGCCAGGAGATCTTCTGCTCTATGTGAAACTCTCGCCGCTTCTGGGCTTGGCGCATCCGACGGAGAGGATGACAGACTAGACGCTCTTTCCACCTCCCAGCCCTGAAGCAGACTCTCTGTACTGCGCCGCATGGTATTTTCTGGACTATGCAGTGGTCGGATCGAGCTCTGTCGCGACGACGATTGGAGTGCAACAGTGTTGACGTCTCCTTCCGACTTCATGTCTGAGAGCGAGACACCATTGTTTTGGTCGGCGACACTGCCTTGCGGAAACACTTCTCGGCACTCATGGACGCCGTCTTCAGGAACGAATTTCGCATTTCTCGAGCGCTTCCAGTATGATGCGTCGCCAGTCTTGCCTAACAGTTCGTGTCCATGGACGACGTCGAGCATTGGTTGGTTGGTGGAACCTCTGGCTATGCTCTGCTCGGCGTGGTCGACTGCTGGACGTCCTGATTGGTCTTGAGTAGCGCACCCGTGGCCGGACCTCCTCCGCTTTGACAGGATGTTCTTCCTAGCAGTCTGGGCCCTGCTCGGTTCCCTCACTGGGAGCGCAATATCGGAGACATGTTCGCCCCCGACTAGAGTAGCGGTCGACGTCATGGAGCTTTCCCGCTCAAGTGCTGGCAGTCTTGGCCCGCATGTTGGGTGTCTGGAGCCTAAGCAAAAGTCAGTCCCGGCGTGGGCTACGGCGTGTGTCGCTCCACTGACCTTCACGTCTAGCACTGTCGCTGGTCATAAGACCATGGCCAGCGTTGAGCCCGAGGACAAGGCTTCGGCCATCTGGTGCTGGCCTGATGACCGGCGTCGAGCGCGCAAGGTCTTCCACACGTGCAGCCAGAGCTCTATGATTACTTGTCAGCCTGACTGAAGTAGCATATCTGAAGCCCTTTTTGCGCTTACTGATGGTTCCTTCTCATGGAGTCGATGTCTTGTGACAGTCGCTCCTGCCTCACTCTAAGCGCCTGTGTCTCTTTGTTGTTGCTGCCAAGCTTTGCCTCGATGTCGTCGACGCGTTCTCTCCTCGTGCCGAGTTCGGTGTCGACCGCTCGCTTGATGGCTTCACGCAAAGCCACCATGATGTCGTCCATGATGGGCGCGATGCTTCCAGGTCCTGTGGAGCCGGAGTACAGGTAGGTAGATGTAGCAGGCACGAGCAACCTGAAAAGCTCAAAGGTTCCGTTTCTGAACGTCGTGCGCCTTTCGACTAGTAGGAGAAGAGGCAGGTGCGCGAATTGACGGGTCGCGACTGCCTTGCACGTTGAAGCTAGCTAGCTACATGCGTGATCAAGGTATCTACATGTACATCCCTACAACAGGCAGGTTCGATCCGCTACCTTATAGATGGCAATGCGGTACATGTCGCTTCCATGACATGTACCTCACTTGATCCAGTGACGCACGTGAAAACGCGGTTGACCCCCTCAGGCCATCATCGATTGATCGACCGCTTGATCGATCAAGTAGTCGAGGAGTCGAGTCAGCCAGCCATGGCCCGCTGTACCACAATCGTCGGCAGAGCCTGGAGGCAGCCAGCCGGACTGATAGGACAATGATGTTAGAGGACACCTCCAGTAGACAGACAGCAACGGTCCTCAGGTCTGCCTCCATCTGAACGATCCCTACTTTGACAGCAATGCGCCCGACTCCAGCATCATGCATCGCTTTCCATAGTATCCTTTCGTACGACCACGTCATCACTCGCGTTGCGACATGCTACGAGCTGACCTGCAAACTCGCCTTCCTGCTCCTGTCCAGTGGTGCAATCATCGGTCTGCCATGACGGGCCTGCACGCTCCTGAAGGCCTCGGTCATGATCGGAGAGCTTTCTGTTCGAATCGTCGAGCCGATAGACATGAAAAACCTGCATCGTCGACTCTCGTCAGTCCTGAACGCAGAAGAGAGATTCAGGACATGTGTACCCAAACGTAGCTGCGGAGCCCAACATATACTGCCCGAGGGTCCTCATCATGCCATTGGGACCCGGGCCAAATCGAATAATGTTTGTTGCGCCAAAGATGAATCCGATGATCAATCCGACAGCTGCAGTGACGGATCAGCAAGATGGCTGCACATCTTCCCGCACCCAGAATACGCACAACTACCCATCATCGCGCCCATCTTGACTGCCTCCCGTTAGCCGCCATCCTCCACACTCGCCGCATGATTGCTCTCACGTACGCTTATCGAACGTCGAGGGGCCGGTGACGCCGCCGGCGCCTGCAGGCATGGGAGGCATCGTTGCGGTGGCTCACGCTGGGCAATATCGATAAATGGTGGTCGTGAACATGATGTGTGGAGGAAGTCTGCAAGCTCGCTCTGACAAGCTCGGCTCGCGTTGCTTCTCACGTAAGACCTGACCAATCACATGGCGCAATGCGAAAGCCAACGTCGTCGTAGCCAAGCGGGTTCCGTGTGTCCAAGTACGGATGACGGCACCTCAGGAGAAAGAGCTGTGCCCTCCACTCCCATCATCCACGCATTGTGCTCGCTCATCGGCGACGAAGGCATAACGCCAGAATAGAGAGGTCGAGATCGAGTGTTTTGGACACCTCAGGCTTGGTATGAGCCGGGGCCCAGATTGGTGCGCTCCGCGTCCGAGTCCCTTCCAGGTTCTGCGGCCGATCATCTCCTTTCACCACGACTGAGGATCGCACAATACCCGCCAACCAGGCCTCGACGCGCAGCTCGCTCGACACTCACCAGACAGCATCACGCTCAGAATATCGCGCCGAGATACGGGGCCACCGACAGCGACGCATCAACCGTGCCCTGCGGCGTCTGGGCGTCCTTCCGACCAGGCACACGACCACCTGATCCGTGCACGCACGGCCATCGACCCGAACGACTCTTCATGAGTGGCAGAGCCGGCCAGACGAGGACGATTGTATCATTAGCACACGACGGCGCCCGCGGTCAGGAAGGAGCGAGGCACAAAGCGCGACGACACCCGACACAACCACACCAGTGCCCGCTCTCTCAATGACTGCAGTCGCTGCTCCGCTGAGCTTCGCACCAAACACCCGCTTGGGAGGTTGGAGCTCTAATGGCTTTGGCGCCATGAACTCGGAGGACGTGAGCAAGATGTTCTCGACCGCTGGTCCACGCAAGACCATCCAGCGCCAAAACTCCTCGTCATCAGTGTCATCGTCCAACTCGTCGACCTCGACCATATCGGCATCGTCCACAGCCTCGACCAACGGCACGAGTGCGGGCTCGTCAGAGGCGGGCAGCTGGGCGGGGCGGAAAAAGGCCGCGCGTGGATTGTGGCCGCCAGGGAAGGCAGAGCCGAGCACGGGCATCGACACAAGTCGGCCGCAGCCCGTCACTACGACGAGGTCCGGCCCCACCGCCTCTTCCGCCATATCAGCCTTGAATGTGCCGCAGCTGCTACCTTCACAGCAGATGGCTAATGGCCACGGCCAGTCGAACGGCGTGGCGCGAAATCAAGCGCATGGCGAACCAGCCGCGATCCTTCATCTCCTGCCCATGAATGGTACCTTTGAGCGCAAAACCATCACCGTGCCATACTACCCAGAAGTCATTAGGATTGGCCGCCAGACAAATCAGAAGACGATTCCGACTCCTGCGAATGGGTTCTTCGATAGCAAGGTGCTTTCGCGTCAACATGCAGAGGTCTGGGCAGACCGGCAAGGTCGCATCTTCATACGAGATGTCAAATCGAGCAACGGCACGTTTGTGAACGGAATGCGATTGAGTCAAGAGAACAAGGAGAGCGAGCCGCGGGAACTGCACGAGCAGGATGTGCTGGAGCTGGGTATCGACATTGTGAGCGAAGATCAGAAGACGGTGGTGCATCACAAGGTCGCCGCCAAGGTGGAGCATGCTGGCATCTATGGGCAAGGTAACAATGACCCGCTGAATTTTGGCGACCTGGACCCGAGCATGAATGGTGGTCTCATGGCGGCTCCGCATCCGGTGAAGAGGCCTGGCAACCAGGGACCCATCAACGTTCAGGGTCGGATGGGCGCAGGAGGTATGGGACAGGTCGGCGGCAATGGCGCAGCTTTGGCGCAGATGCCGCCGATGAGGCCCATTGCGCCGCCAACGATGGAGCAGATAATGAAGAAGATCAACGTGAGTGTGCTCTTATAGACTGGTCTCTCGAAAATACTGACAGTCGCAGGCGGAGATGAGGATTGCCATGCAGCAATCACAGGACATCGCTCGAGCTCGACAGATGATCGAGCACGTGCTTGGCGCAAAGGTCGAGTCGCCCAGCAAGGAGTCAAAGTCGAGCTCAGATCGATCAAGAGCCTCGCCAACGAAGTCGAAGATCGATCTCAAGTCACATTTCTCTGAACCACCAGCGCCACCTCCACAGGCGCCACTGCCAGAGAAACCAGACGTCGCACGAGCACTGGCGGATCCAGTAATCCGACCTTTGCTCCGACGAGATGAGACTGCACTGCAGCCGCATCCAGCTGCCAGCTCACCTACCCGTACTGACCACTCGAGCGATATACTGAGGCTGTGCGAAGAGCTCAAGCTTGCCAAAGGTGAGCTTAGCAGCCAGAATGAGAGGATGAGGAGCCTGGAAAATGAGCTTGCACAAGAGCGGAGCGCAAGAGAACGGGCCGAAGAGCAGGCACGGAACGCGGAGAAACGAGGAGCGCCCGTGGAAGCTGGAGGAGAGCCTACATTGTCGGAAGAACAACTAGACCCCTCCCCTCTCGACTTGCAGAGCCAGCTGGAGAGGCTGAGGGCTAGCATGGATGAAATGAAGATACAGATGGAGTCCTACAAGCGACGTGCGGAGTCTGCCGAGGCCGAACGTGACGAGGCACGGCAGAGCTTGGCGCAGTTGGTGGAAACGAAGAGGAAGGAAAACTCCGAGCAGATCAGCTCGCGGTCGACGTCCAAGTCGAGGAAGATGGTGCCTAGGAGATCACCCAAGCTCGATGGAAAGGCGGCGGAACCCAATGGGCATGCCGTCGCGCCTAGCCCTGAACCCTCGACGACGAGTGAGACACTACTCGAGCGGGCTGGGGTCGAAGAAGGGCAGCCGATCACATTGGAACAGGCGAGACTCATGACGCAGTTACTGTCCACGGAAATCTTACACCCGAAAAGCCCCGGCGACGAAGGAAGTCGACTCGCATATTACGGCCGCCCCTACGGAAGTGCAGCTGCGGTGGTCCTTCTCGGCGTGCTGGTCATGACTTGGGTGAACTCTTGGCCAAAGGTCGAGCGATGATGTGGTGATTACGCATGACGAGAAGGCAAGCACCATGAGACCTAAAGCCCAGGACATTGGGGCTGAGAGGACTGCCGCGACGGACGGGTCTGCTGCCCTTGGATTGGCCTATGCTGACGGTATGGCACGCCCCAGTTCAAGCAGCTTGACACATCGTGCCAGACCTCGGCGAAATCCGGTTTGCTGCGCTGGCCGGATAGTGCAACAAGCGTCGAGCACATGCGGCGAAGACGGCGATACGCGCTTGCCTCCCCCCGCCAAACTTCGCAAGATGGGAGGAAAGGTTAGCGGCATGCCCCAATACATTTATACAGTGAACGCAAGCAGCAACTGCCAGGCATCATGGCAATAGCATAGCGTTCGGATGAGATTCTGTTTGGTCTTTTGCGAGGGTTTGGTTCACTCGACGGTCGTTACATCAGGTCTTTTGGATGAGTTGGGCCTGATGGGCTTGCATATCAGGGTGTCTGAGCGGCGGGTACGGTCATGCATACAGCGAGGGCGCAGACTGGCGTCTGATTTCTTTGTGTGGTTCAATATCTCTAGGGGTCAATCACGGCCATCGAGCGTCGAGGGTGTACATAGGAGTGAAATGGTATTCTATGTGACGATTGAATATGAGTTCGCTGTTGCACATCTTGGAATCATGGCAGAAGAAGATCTGGACTGTGAGCTGGCATGAGAGCGTGTAGTCACGGGAATAGTGGACTCTTGGTCATTTGCACGTGATCGGTCAACAACCCCCGTGCCGGACTTAGACGGGCGGAGTAAGATCCCTGTCTATCAATTCTATGCACCTTCTCCCTTTGTATAATAACATCAACATTAAGACTTATTCATCTTTACTGGCTGATGGTCGACCCAGAACTTGACGCGCCCACAATGACATTGGAATAACTCGTTCACCACAATCTCGAGATCCTCAGGCCTCAGCGACACCATCTGCATCCATGGCGCCTAGTTCGATGGCGGTCATTTCAGGCCACGACCCGCCACCAGACGCGTTCAGACTACTCCACGAGTTGCCGGAAGAATTATTACAAGACGTGCTAGCTCGCCTGGATCATGCATCGTTTGTCAATCTGTCGTCAACGTCTAAGTCGTGCTACGGACGTTCTATTCCTCATCTATGGAAAAACGTCGTCCTGACTGATTGCGAGACGCATTACCCTCCGGAGGCGGTGCAACGGGAGAGGGCAGTCTCGGTGGATCAACATGATGATACGCCACTCATCAGGAAATTAGTGATCCTGGCTACCCGGCCAAACATTGCCGCTTGTGTCCAGACGCTCGAGCATCGATGCCATGTGCCGCCTCCCGCCATCTTCCATGAACTGCCACGAGCTTTCTTCAGTGCGCAGACACTTTCTACAGATCCGCGGACGATCCGACTTGTGCAATCGGCCGTCAGACAGATGACGAGAGTCAGCACGCTGAGAATAGTCTTCGGGCATCCGGGGTTGGTTGACGCGCTAGTGAGGGGATTCTTCGATGTGGGCCGAGAGAGGGTAAGCCCGATCCGTCGACTGTGGTTGGAGAATTGCAGGATCAGTGCCGCGTGCGACCTGAGCATTGCGCAACATCCATACGGGCTCCCATTGCGCTTGGACTTTGATGGACTAGAAAGCCTGCGGATCAGGAGAATGCCCCTCAGGCCGAGAAGCGATCCCCCTCCTCACCACTGGGTCAACGCCCGGGGCGGGCGGTTCTGGGATATGACAGACGGTGCGGGTGGGCTGTTTGCCGCCACGGTGATTGACTTGAAGGAGGAGCAGCTGGCGGGTGTCGCGCATCAGCAGTGGCTATCATTGTTCCGAGATGGGGATTACGAGCCTCATGCGGAGGAGGTGAGTCCACTAGAGTATGTATACGAGCAAGTCAATTTGTGGGATGATACCATATACGAAACCATCGCGGCGACGGATGACTTACGGGATTGCGAGAAGCAGGCGCTGTGTGCTGGACACGTGGCGGATCACCGGACGAGGTCCACGATGGCCTACCGGGGCGGCTTATTGGACCCATCACCTGAGGAACTGGCGGATGCTACTCCGGACGCCTTGTGGCTCCGGGAGAGGATGCCTTCCACGGATGTGGCGCTCGGTCTGTTTGCCAGCGCGAGTCGGACACTGACATCGTTAACGCTGGACTGGATTCTCTCAGTGCCCAGCGTGCTGAACTCTGCACATAACCACCAGGCACAGCGGTCCTGGGTCGCATTCTTCCTCGGCATCTTCGACCTTCGCTTCCCACATCTCCGGGCTTTCCAGTTGCGCAACGCTGTTTCCTTGGAGACCCGGATTCCCAAAGGCTTTTTTCTCCTCGATCATGCTACAATACAGACACGGAACGACCATCCCGATGACTCCACTGATGCTGACATGGATGCAGAGCAATGCAAGAGGCTGGACCTGGCTAGTCTGCGCTTCATGGAGGCACACCAGAACCTGCAGTGTCTGGCTTGGCCGATGGATCATTTCTTCTCTGAGCGGCCCTTACGGAGTGATATTGCTCGGAGAGTGGCCGCCGTGATCGAGAGTCTCGGCAGGACACTCGTCGACCTCCGAGTAGATTCGCTGTATGCTCGCGTAAGCGAGTCCAAGAGTGAGAGTGTCTATAGCCCCAGCCCGGCAGCACGGGAGCGTCGACGACGCTTCATCGAGGAGTTCGCGCCAAAGATGCAGCGACTGGAAAGCGTCAAGATAGAGGGTGGGATTCCTCGGGACGAGCGGAGAGAGGTCATCCGAGCTTTGCACCGTTGTCCGCTCAAGAAGTTGGTGATGATTGGTGTGTCCTGTCCCATCGGCAACACGTGGGGTCACGAAGGGAGAGATCTCCAAGAACAAGTGCCACCCGATGAGCTGGAAGGACTGGAAGGGGAAGACAAGGACGAAATCTGGAGACTCGGCATGAAGGACCCTCTGCCTATCAGCCATGACTTCCGCTTCGAAGCACAGTACGGCTGGCCGCCGAGCGCACCGATGATCTCCACACTCGCTTCGCACCACGCCGCCACGATCGAGGAGCTCAAATTCTGCGGCTACAAAGGCTCACCGTCCCTGCTCGAGCCGACGCCGATCACGGCTCCCATGCTGCAGCCGCTCAAGCACTTCCACCACTTGAAGTCCCTCATCATGTCCTTCTGGCTCGCCACGTACTACGAAGGTGCGGCGCAGGACGCCGAGATCATCCGGTACTGGCTGCACGCGCGCTCGCCCGCGTCGACCGCGCTCGTGCGCATCACGGACGAGGAGCCGGAGGGGTGGGAGAAGAAGATCCGGACCGAGTATGCCCCGGATGCGTTGGCGTGGAGGATGACGAGTTTCCTGGGGCCGTACCTGAGTGAGACCGCAAAGGCGAGGAAGGGGGGCGTGCACGTCCGAGGGAGTGTGTGTGTGGGCGATTGGGGTGGCATCTTTGATGTCGACCTGAGGATTGGGAAAGGCGTCTTGGGGAGTGATGTGTGCTTTGGGTTTACGGGGCCGAGGGGCGAATTGGAGCCGCAGAGGCGGAGGGAGAAGATGGAGGCACGGGGATGGTTCTGATGGTCGGTCGGTCTGTCGATGAAGGTGTGGCTGACTACCAGAATATCTCGCTCGTAGCTCTTGAAAAGCAATGTCCACAGGAGCACAATATCAGACGTATCTTGCATGGTAGCTCTCTCTAAGGCATCTAGTCCCATCACAACCCAGCGACATCATTCCCATCGTAACTCGTTGGCATCATCACTGGGCGTTTCGTTCGCCCGAGCACTCAGGCGTAACTCCCAACTGCGTGCTGAGCTTGCTTGGGAACGTTGCAGGCGACCCCGATGATCAACAGCCAGGACAAGACCCAAAAGATGGGCACTATGTAGTGGTGGATCCAGAGGAAGAACCAGAGAACGAGCAAGCTGGCAAAGAGCGCGAATTCCACCCACAGGAAGACGTCGAGGAAGCGGCGGCCCTACACCAACACGTCAGCCCGCACCCCAGCGGTCTCTCACCCCTAGACAAAGACCCCATCTCACAAACGTGATCCCCCACCACCTCCGGGACCCGCGCGCCTCGCCGACGATGGCGATGATCCAGGGCCCCGTCGTCATCGTCAACGCCGCCAGGACCGAGCCGACGACCATGGCGGTGACGTAGCGGGTGTAGCTCCGGATCAGGCGGTACTGCTCGAACTCGAACTCGATGTCGTAGTCGTCGTAGGCGAGGAAGAGGAGCTCCAGGACGGCGACGACGAACTGTGTGAGGAGCACGAGCCACATGCTTATGCGTCGGGCTCTGGTGTGGCCCGGGTGGGACCACTTGAGCGTCAGCCTGGAAATTTTTTTGAATTTTTTTCTTGTTTATATTGACGATATGGCTTGGGGGAGGGGGGAGGTTGCATGGGGTTGAGGGATTCTGACTGACAGGAGGGCGCCTCTGGCCTTGAGACTCCATGCGGAGAGGGTGAAGCGGAGGCAGCTGCGGCCGTTGCGGCCGCCGTCGTCGGGGGCGGCGGCGGCGGGGGGCGGGTGGGTGCGGCTGGGGAGCTCGGTGGGGAAGGTGGTCTCGTGGATGGGCGGGTGGGGTGCCATGGTGAGGGAGGAGGTCGTCGTCACGGGAGGTGATGAGTTGGGCGCGGTGGGTGGACTTGGGGTTTAGATGAGAGGGGTGAGGTGAGGTGTGCACAGCTTGTTTTTTTTTTTGAAAAGAGTTGCCGGATGTGTTGGTCATTGGTGCTGTGCCTGCGTGGTGGGAAGATCGGATGGATGGGGCCGGTGTTGACCGGCGGGACCTGGTCGACATGTCTCTCCCTTGGCGGGGGTGGTCTTGGCTGTGATGGCTGATGGGTGAAGTGTGATAAGGTGAAGACAGACATACAACAACATGTCATCAAGATGGTCCTCGCCGCGATAGATGGACGAGACCTACGCGGACGCACTGCGGCCAAATGCATGTCGCCATGGCCCCAGTCCGCACCAGCGACTCCTCATCACATCGAGTCGTGCACCTCGACGGTAGAAGAACTCAATACGACATCACTGAACAGCGTGACGGAGTATCGACCATGTCCATCCAACCATCCCTCCCCGACCCCTCCGACTTCGACGACGCCACCCACGGCCTCATCGCCCCCTTCCCCCCGGGCGTCATCCAGACCTCCTCGGGCAAGACGGTCTGGAGTCTCCCAGACTACGCCTTCCTCCAGCAGCCATGTCCGGACACGGCGAATCCCAAGCTCTGGCGGCAGTCCCAACTCTGCGCCCAACAGGGACTCTTCCACGTCTGTCCGGGCATCTATCAGGTGCGGGCCCTCGATCTGTCCAACGTCACGTTCGTGGAGAGCAGCAACGGGGTCGTGGTCATTGATCCCCTCATCTCGGTCGAGTGCGCCGCGGCGGCGTGGCGGCTGTACCAAGAGCATCGGGGCACGCGAGCGATCAAGGGCATGATTTACAGTCATTCGCATGGGTTCGTAGACACCAATCCAATCTCTCTGACGCCTACTGATGATTCAATATCAAGCGACCACTACATGGGAGCAAAGGGCGTGCTCGACGACGGCTATGAACCCGACATGCCCATCCTGGCCCCCGAGAGCTTCATCGAGGCCATCATGAGCGAGAGCATCCTGGCCGGCCCCGCCATGAGACAGCGCGCCGCGTACATGTACGGCAACGCGATCCCGCGAGGTCCCAGAGGTCAGATCGGCACCGGTCTCGGCCTCGCATCGTCCGTCGGCAGCACCTCTCTCATCCCACCCAACGACCTGATCACGGCGACGGGAGAAGAGCGCACGATCGATGGCGTCCGGATCGTCTTCCAGATGGTCCCTGACACCGAGGCGCCGAGCGAGATGAACTTCTACTTCCCCGACCACAGGGCGCTGCTGATCGCCGAGTGCGCCGTCCATTCCATGCACAACATCGTCACGCTCCGCGGAGCACAAGTGCGAGACGCGAAAGCGTGGTCTCGGTATCTCGACGAGAGTCTGGTGCTGTACGGCGATCGATCCGAGACCCTCTTCTCCAGCCATCACTGGCCGACCTTCGGGCGGGACCGACTCGTGCAGAGACTGGAGGAGCAGCGAGACCTGTACGCCTACCTCCACGACCAGACCGTCCGGCTCATGAATCTGGGCCTGAACGGGACCGAGATCGCCGAGCGGATCCGATTACCTCGCGGCCTCGCCAAGGCCTGGCATTGTCAGGGATTCTATGGCTCCGTCAGCCACAACGTGAAGGGCATCTACCAGAAGTACATGACCTGGTTCGACGGCAACGCGGCCAACCTCTGGAGACATCCGCCCGCCGAAGAAGGCAAGAGATACGTCGACTGCATGGGCGGCGTCGACAGCGTCTGCTCGCAAGCGGCATCGTACCTCCACGCCCGGGATCTGAGGTTCGCGGCGACGCTGCTCGACCACGCGCTCGCGGCGTCCCCTGATCATGCCCGAGCCAAGGATCTGCAGGCCACCGTCTTCGAGCAGCTAGGCTATGGAGCCGAGAATGCCACGTGGCGGAACTTCTACCTGACGGCGGCGCAGGTCCTGCGCATCGGCCAGACGGCGGGCATGGTGGCGGGAGGCCGGACGCCGTTGGGTCCCACGCTGAGTGTGGATCAATGGCTGGACATCAAGGCCGTGCAGCTCGATGGCGAGAGGGCGGGTGAGGATCGCTTCTCGATCGACGTCATGGTCGTCGGCGAGGACGAGGAATCACGGCACGGTGAGTGGCGGGTCCATCTGAGTCATGGAGCGTTGACCTACAGACGTGATGCGCGGCAGGTGGGAGCGGCGGCCGATCTGACGATGACGGTGACGAGACAGCAGTTACTCGAGGGCCTGAGGGGGGACGGCTTGCGCACGGTGCGGCAGGAAGGTGACGCTGGGGTGTGGGAGCGCCTGTTGGATCTCACGTCCGTGCCGCAGGGGTCGAGGAGAGGTCCGAGCCAGCTATGAACATCGACGGTCAAGCTCTCATCATATCATGACATCCTACATCTACTCCACACGAACTTCATGACCCCACCATACATCCCCCCTACTCCTCCTTCCCGACCGCCCTCTTCCGAAAAAACCGACTCGTGTCGCCCATGGGGAAACTAAACCGCAACGCCTCCTGACACATCAGATTGCCCACGGTATAATACCCCAGCATGCCGCTGGCGAACGCGCAGGCGCCACCGGCGACCTTGACCGCCTCGGCCTGCGCCGTCTTGCCGTCGGCCGTCAGGAAGTACGACGCGGCCACCAGCGTGAACGCCAGCTGCACGGTGAAGAAGATGCCGATGTAGACCAGGTTCAGCGGCAGGCTGCCGATCAGGAAGCAGAGGTTGAAGACGGACCACACTAATCATCATCTCAGTCAAACCACCGCCCTCCTGAAGGAAGAAGAAGAAGAAGAAGAAGAAGAAGAAGAAAAACTCACTCAACACAAAAAACCCCACCGCATTATTATACTCCACGCTCCCGGACCCCCCATACGCCTCCGCCACCCCGAACGTCGGCGTCACGATGAACCCGAATCCCAGGTAGAACAGCCCGAACGCCGACAACACGGTATACGCGTACGTGTTCCCCAACACCATCTCCCACTGCGCCGTGATCACCATCCCGATGCCCGCGACGGCGAAGAAATCCCCGATGAAGGCGTTGGTGACGCGGACGTTGCGCCAGCCCATGAGGGCGAAGGAGAGGGTGGTCAGGGTCGTGGCGAAGGCGCCGATGGCGAGGGCGGTGGGGGAGCCGAGTTGGGATTTTAGGGTGAGGGGGATGGGGATGTAGTGGGGTTGTGCTGGGGGTGCTGCGGCGTTGTTGGTGAGGGTGGAGGAGGCGGGGGAGGTGGAGGAGGGGGCGAGGAGGGCGATCTTGCCGGCGGCGAGGTGGTCGTAGATGGTGCTGGGGTGGGAGGTGGGGATGTTCCTGAGGTCTTCGAGTTGCTCGACGCGGTTGGCGTGGTGGGTGGTGGCCATGGAGTCAGTCAGGGATACTCCTCCCCCTTCAACCCTCAAAAATCAAGCAGTGTGATATAACCAAGAAAGAAAGAGTGGCCGGACCACTCCCCGCTTCAACAACAGTAGCACAGCGGAAGAAGGAGACGAAACGTGCGACATATGTACCTACAGCCCTTATACAACCACCCTCCCATCGACTGTAGCTACCCCCCCATACATCTGCCGACTCCAACCCTCTCCACCAGCCCATCCACTCACGACCGCGCACGCCCGACGCCCTAAAAATGCAGTCAATTCGATCTGGAAGCACGCAATGAAGTGAAAAAGAAAAAGACACCAACCGTCTCTCCAGCTCCCGAGGTTCTGGGGTTGAAAGAACTGTACACAGGGTCCGCTGCTGATCGCGGGGAATGACACCATCGACAAGCTTTTGATGCACAGAACCCGTTGCCGACTTTCGGATGTCATGTGAATGTTGTGTCGCGTATGTTGATGGATTCGTAATAAATAGCGTGGTGGTGGGATGAGCCGGATGTGTCAAGACGCGCGATATCATCAATTACTGTGATCCTCAATGCCGCTACATCGCTCAACTACATCTCAACCGCCAGAAATTCCTACATGGACGCATCAAGCACCACGTCGAGCAGTCGTGCTCATCAACGTGATCTTGTTCTTCTTCTTGCCCTTCTTCCCACCGCTTTTCGGGGTCGATGAGTGGACCGCACCCTCCAGACTCATCCCCTCGACCGCCTTGTTGACGGCCTCCGCGTCCTGCGGATCCATCAAATCTTTCTCCCACCCTTGCAGCCAGCCGTCGTCACGCTGCGCCCATTGATCGTCCGAGATCAGGGCCTCGTCTGACTCGGTCGGCGCGACGGCGGTCGTACCCCAGACAGTCCTCCTCGTATTTGGAGAGGTCGAAGGCGAGGCGAGAGAGGCGAAACCACTGCCAGTCCTCTTGCGCCAGGGCGGACTCGCGGCCCCACCAATCTCCTGCAACGATGATGAAGGTGGGAGTGCCTCCCACTCACCGGTGGAAAAGACGGGGTCGTCCGCCACGCTCACACGTTTCCGCCGGATATGCGCCAACTCACGCTCTTCAGCCTTCTCGATCCTGATCCGATCCTTCTCTTCTCGTGCCTCTTTCTCGTCGTGACGTTTCCTCCTTCGCTCGAGCATAGGCCTGAATTCTTCGAGAACGTGAGGAGGCACGGTATCAGTCCAGTCGCATTCCAAAAATGCCACCTCACACCCATAAGGTAAATGTCCGAGATACTTGACGCGCTTTCTCAACTCGTCGTCGACGATGTGGCCGGTCGACGCTCGTTCGACGCGTGGGAGGATGCTCGAAGGGAAGTGCTGATACGATCCGAATGCCGACTTGAGGATACGAATATCTAGGGGCGAGAGGTAGTAGTGTTGTAAAGCTTGGTAGAAGAGGTACTCGCTTGGTTGAGGTTTCTCGAATTGTCGCTGTCGCATTTCGTGAATCGTCTTTGGAATCGCAGAGGCTTGACCCGTCGTCTCGTCCGACACATCTGCGCCCTCTGCAGCGATGGGCGCCGACGGAGCAGCGGCAGCCTGCTTGTGGAGGTACATGTCGGGCACTCCATCACTGTCGTGAAACTGTATCGGCGGTCTTTCGTCCACCCGTTTCTCGACCGCCGACACTTCGGGCTTCTTCGGCTGCGCGGGCGGGTTGCCCATGCCCTTGACCGTTTCCTTGGCCTCCCTGAGCATGCGCACGGCTCGGCCGGTCCACTCGGCGTCCTCACCAAACATCAGCTCATCCTCCTTCTCGGTCTGCTGGATGGCGGCGATGGCTTGGTCGAACTGCGCCAGCATGTACTCCTCGCTGCCCTTCATGATGCGGGCGTAGTCCATGACCTCGGCGGCGAAGTACCAGGGGATCGCCTCTCCCTTGGCCACGGTGTCGGCGCTCTCGCGCGGCATGGCCATGGTCGAGCCGGTCTTCCGTTTGACCAGTCGCAAGACGACGTCGCCGCCTTCACGTGGCGGATCCAGCTCTTGTCCGGCATACCAGCGCACGGGCCGGGTCTCGGAGATGTAGATGCTGTCGTAGCAGATGGGACACTTCTTCCACCGGGCCTTCTTCTCTGGCGGCGCCTTGTCCCCGTCGTCCGAGTGCATGTAGCGGATGAGACACGGCAGGCAGAAGATGTGGCCGCACTTGGCCATGCGCGGGGCGGTGGGGTCGCCCAGACAGATGGGACACGAGGCGTGCTGCGTCTTCTCGGACGCGATGATCTGCAACACGTGATTCCAGTCCAGGTGGACGTCGGCGTCGGCGGCGTGGGCGTGGTAGTCGCCCTGGGGATTCACGATGAAGCGGTAGTTGGCGTGGATGTAGCGTGCCTTGTCCACGGCGTGGTATCCACTCCCCAGTCCCCACGTGGCATTGTACCGCGCTCCTCCCCCTCCACCTCGCCCGCCCCTCGGCCCGTCGTAGCTGTGACGGTGGTACTGGCCGTGGGTCGGGGGCCGCGGGGGCAGGGCGATGTTCATGAGATGGGTGATGTCGGCGGTCTTGCCACGGCGGCCGATGTTGTGCATGGCGACGCGCTCATCGTCGTCCAGCACGTGGAACTTCTTGGCGTGTCTGTGCTTGGGCTTGCCGGCCTGGCTGCCCTTGGGCGTGGCGGCGACGGCGCGCGGGGTGGAGAAGTACTGCTGCGTCTGGGACGAGGAAGGCGCGACGGAGCTGGAATTGCTACTGCCGTTATTGCCGAGCGACGCGGGTTTGTTGGAAGTCGCGTTGACCTTGGACGCGGCAGGTGGCACGCTCATCCTCGCCGAACTGGAAGTCGACGGGTGGTGACTGCCTGAAGTCACCGCACCTGACTCAGTGAAGAGCAGGGACGACGGCCGATGCTTGACGGGAGTGGAGCGGAGCGGAGAGCCGGGTGGGGGCGGGGTGGGGGGGGGGGGGGGGGGGGGGGTGAGTGGTGTGTAATCAGACGGCGTGGTGAATGAGTATCTTTAGAGACAAGCCCATGGGCAGGTCTGGGAGAGGAGGAGGATGAGGGATGATGGGCAGCTTCATGTGTGTCATCGAGGGGCACATCATCGTCACGTGCAACACAATGCCCGAACTAAACACCGAAACTATATCATTACCCAAATGGAAACACCAAGTACACTTCAAATTCATCCCGCCACCCATCAATTCCCACCATCAAAATGTTAATCACCGAATCCCACCTCGACGTGCCCACCCAGGCCGGAGGCGATATGCGTGAGCCCTTGACCATGACCACCCATTGATCCTCCCACGCTAAGTCTGACACCACCCCACTACGTAGGCATCTTCCTCTTCCACCCCACCATCCCCAACTACCCCCAAGCCAAGTTCCCCGGCGTCGTCCTCTTTAGCGAGATCTACCAAGGTGAGCCATCATACTCCGCCCGTCATCATCATTGACATCTCTATCCCTTCCAAATCCATCCCGAACAATCCTCGCTTCCCTCCCCCACCACCCCAACTAACCCCCCTTTCCCCCCCAAGTCACCGGCCCAGTCCAACGCTTCGCCCGCCAAATCGCCAGCCACGGCTACATCGTCGCAGCCCCCTCCTCCTACCACGAATGTACGTCCTTTCCCCCCCTCCCCATCCCCCCCAAACACTCACCCACCCCTACCCAACGCCCACAGTCCACCCCCCCAACCCCCCCCCCCCACCCCTCCC
>JABBMZ010000062.1:0-164815 GCA_013403795.1 Teratosphaeria pseudoeucalypti
AGAGTCGAGTGTACACCTCCTCCCCCCCCCCCCCCTCCTCCTCCATCACTCGGCCCATGCTGATGACAAAACACGCAGCGGACAAGCGCGAATTCCTCCGCATCAGCCAAGCCGTCGGCATGGGCTTCCTGATCATGGGCGTCATCGGCTACGTCGTCAAACTGAGTACGTGTCCCTACAATCATTCATATCACAAGACTTGGGTGCGCGAGAGGATGGGAGGGGGGGGGGAGGGTTTGTGCTGATCGAGACGCTTCAGTCCATATCCCCGTCAACAATATCCTGGTCGGCGGCGCGTAGCGAGGGGAGATTTGAGACTGCGGAGAGGGGCGGCGCGTGGCGTGCACGGGGATGCGATTTCGGGATGGATAGCGCGTAGGGAGGGGGGAGGAAGAGACCAAAAAAAAAATTGGCAGGGAGGTGGACGTGGGGGCATAGCGCGGGCGTTTTCAGGGCGGGGGTAGGGTTAATAAGGACAGTGGGTAGAAGAAGCGAGAGAGAGAGAAAGCTATGGAAGAGATCAGGAGGACATCCTGAGCGGCTCTGCGGAGGCTCGTCGTTGTCAAATCATATTTACAGATGGCAGACATCGAGCTAAGAGCCACCATTTTGATCCCCAGAAAATACACGTCCGCTGTCGTCGGTAGTCGCGCTGTCGTTCACCACTCGCGGAACGCCAACCCGTATCGTGGGAATCAGTATGCCGCCGAACCAGCCACCAACCCCCTCCTCACCTGAACCCACTCACAGGAAACACCCCAAAGGTCCCCCCAAACATCTCACCTCCATCATCCCCCTCAACGCCAACCCCAAGTCAGTCATCATCCTCATCCCCATCCTCCATCCCCCACAACCCCGCCATACCCATCCGATTCCTCAGCCTCGTCCTCCGCCCCCCCTGCTGCGCAGCCCGCTGCGTCCCATAGAACCTCTCATCGTGCCGCAACTGCGCCGTGACCCTCGCCCCCATAGGACTACTGCCCAGACTGCCCGCCCTCGCGAACACCTCCCCGTCCCTCGTGTCCACGCCCCCCGTGATCTCATCCTCATCCGCCCCGTCGTTCCACGAGTGCACGGTACACGTCCCCAGACCGTGGTCCCAGCCGTTCCAGGACGTGGCGGCGATGACGGGCGCCGAGGGGTGCCACGAGGCGTCGCGGACGATGGTCTTCCAGATGCCGCCGCGGCCGTAGTAGTCGTAGCGGTCGACGAGGCGCTCGTCCGAGGCGGGGCGGCTGTTCTTGGTGGCGGCGAGCACGTTGATGGGTTCGCTGGCTCGGGTGCCGTCGAGGTTCCAGACGTAGATCTTGCCGTCGTGCGAGCCCGAGTAGATGTAGCGGCCGTCCGTGGAGCCGGGGGGCGAGAAGTGGCAGCGGATGAGGGTCTTGAGGACGCGGTGGCCGCGGAATGTGACGAGCGAGCAGTCGTGGGGGTGAGGCCGGTGCTCTTCGGTGTCGTAGGGGGAGAAGCGGTAATCGAAGTTGGTGGTGTAGTCCTGGACCAGGTCAGTTCTGATCGTCTCGGATCTGCCATGAGATGGCGTACCTGTGGATTGATCTTCTCGCCATCGTCGGTGTTGATCATCTTCCTCAAATCCCAAAGCTTGCAGGTCTGGTCTTTGGCGTTCGAGATCACATATCGTCCATCGCCCTTGCTGTCAATGTAAGTCAGACCCTCCGTATGCCCCAAGAACATGCCGGCGGGTCGCATGGAAGCCAGGGACCTCCGATCCCAGACCTTGAGTGTGGTATCGTCGGATCCGGAGTACAGAATGTGCGGGCTCATCTTGTCACCGAAGCAGACCGCGTTGACATCCTCGCTGTGACCGGGTATGCTCAAGATGGATCTTTGGCTCTCCAGGTCGTAGACATAGACGCTCCGATCTGATGTCCCCGCCACAATCTCATTGCCGTCACCCGAGAATCGCAGCGACCATATACCAAAGTGGCCTCTGCTCCTCCCCCAGCCTCCTCCGCCGCCAAAGCCGTGTCCGCCACCGCCCATGTCGGAAAAGTCCAGCAATCGCGGTTCCGAGTTGTCTCCTTGCTCCGTGTTGGCCAAGCAGATCTGACTCCGGATGGACGAGTAGGCCAGCAATTTATTGTCCGGTGAGAGGGAGGCGTCGGTGATGGTCCATTGTCCGCCGTAGTAGTGGACGGTCTTGTAATACTTCCAGTCGTATGGATTCGAGGTGTCGTACATGCGCACTTTGAAGTCCTGGCCGCAAGCGAAGAAGAAGGAGCCATCCTCCGAGAACTGTCCGGAGTAACACCGTGCGTTCAGGTTGACGATCAGATCAGCCTTGGACGATGGGATCAGAGGTTGAGCCGCAAGTGAGGTAAGTGCTCGGTGGCGACCGCGAGCATCGATAGCCATTTCTCGGTCCAAGAGCCGTCTTGTCAGCTTTCGCCGCTTGCGCTGGGTGGCGTCTGAAAGTGGTTGACCACAAGCGGTATGATCGCAGTAGTCGTTCGTGCCAAACAGACCGCTCTCCATGAGCCTCCTGCCCTCGTCGGACGGAATCTTCGGGTATCGGTCGCGACTGAAATGTCGTCTGGGTCTTCGCCTCCGTGCACCGTAGCCGCCCAGATAGGCATCACTCATGTCGTCGTCGTCTTCGTCCTCTCCTTCCTCACCCCCAGCGATCGCCACATTCCCTACAATACTTCCTCGAGCTTGAGATCTGGTCGTTGCGCCTCCCGGTCGGAAGATGCCTCTGATGCCGGCCGATGATAAGAGTTGCAATATCTGCTGCTGGGTTACTGTACCGCAGCGGAAGTGGGCACCCATCAGCGACTGTACATTGTCATCAAATCACTTACATGAGAATGAGTTGCAGAGCTCAGCCGACCAAGCCAAGACGGTCGGTGGGGATGGCTGGGTGTTGCAGATGAGGACATACCGGTGATGGTCTGGGCGGCACGCTGTGGTTGGGCGTCTGTTTCTGTTGCTGCTGCTGCTGCTGGCTGTGGCGTTCTTGTGCCCTCCTCTTCATCCTGTTCCTCTTCCGGCTCATCCTCATATTCATCATCATCGTCGTCGTCGTCGTTGGATCCCAGGGATTCGAACGAGTCCTCCTCGCCCATCTCCACTGTCACCGGGTCGCCGTCTTCGTCGACAAATGTGCCTTCCTCGGCGTCGAAGTAGATGTTGGTCTCGCCGACATCCTCGTCGTCGTCGCCAATGCCATCGGATGTCCCAGATTCCGCGAGCTGTTTTGTTCATGTCAACAATGCTGGCGCCTCTCGTATAACGTAGGAGGTGGTGTGGGATGTGCATACTTCGAACTGCATATCGTCTCCACTGAGATTGCTGGATGACTCGCGCGAGGACGACATGTTGACCAGATCGTCGCCGATGGTATAACAATCAATCGTATAAGGGAGAGGAGGTGATGAGAGTCGAGAGCTGGAGCTGCCCTGTCGATGATCATCACATGGAGCTGGAGCTTAACATTGAAGCCGAGGACCGGCGTTAAGTGGGGGGCAAAGTCCGGCCGACGACATTACCGATCGATCTCTTAAAATGTTATTATTACTATCACTTACGATAAGACAACCCTTCGTTCCCTTGGATATCGACCGTAATAATAGCCAATCTAATTAAGCACAGTATCGACCCTAGTATAATAAATACCTTTAGAGCTCGAATGTCTACTAGATATTAGTTAAGCCCGTTAGTCCTACGCTATACTAAGCCGCCTACCTAAATACCTATCTATCCATCAATTGATTAATTGACCCTCTCATCACTTGCATAGCACGACAAACATTAAACCTCCCTCTATATGTCCCGCCAGCCAATCTGCTATATGACTCTTCCATCCTCACACCCGGACGCTCAGCTCTCTCCATTCTCCAAACGGCGTGGCCGATACCATTCTCTCCCACAGGAGGATTTGCAGCGCCTGGCGTCTCAAGGATGAGTTATATTCAACTCCGTCTCCGTCTCTATCAAAGCTATGGAAAAGAACACTCCTCTCCAAATCTCCCCTCCCCCCCCCCGCTCAAAAATAACTCTCATACGCATTCAACGCCACCTGCCCCCCCAGATGCACGAACAAGACATTCCCCGCCACGCTCCCCTCCCTCACCAACCCCACCAACCCCGCCATACTCTTCCCCTCATACACCGGATCCGTGATCAACGCCTCCGTCCGCGCCGCCAACCGCATCGCCTCCAGCGTCCCCTCCCCCGGCACCCCATACACCCCCTCATGGAACCGCTCATCCAACACCACCGCCTCCTCCGGCACCACCAACCCGGGATCCAACAACGCCGCCGTCCGCCGCGCGATCCGCACGACCTGCTCCCGCGTCTCCCCCGGCCGCCCCGACGCATCGATCCCGATCACCTTCCGCCCCTTCCCCTCCGCCACCGCCCCGACCACCAACCCCGCCATCGACGACCCCGTCACCGCACACACCACCAACGTCCCAAAAAACACCCCCAGCTCCCCCTCCTGCGCCGCCAACTCCGCCACGAACCCCACGAACCCCAACCCCCCCAGCGCGTGATCCGACGCCCCGGCCGGCACGTAGTACGGCCGCCCGCCCGCCCGCTCCACCTCCGCCATCGCCTCCCTCGTCGCCTCCCGATGCCCGATCGAGAACCCCGCCGCGTCCATCCGCACGTCCCCGCCCATCAGCCGCGACAGCAGGATGTTCCCCGTGCGATCGTACCCCGGCGGCGCGAGGGGCACCCACGCCTGCTGGACCGTGACGGCCCGCAGGCCCGTCGCGGCCGCCACGGCCGTCACCGCGCGCGTGTGGTTGCTCTGCACGCCGCCGACGGTGACGAGGTGCGTGGCGTGCTGCGCCAGGGCGTCCGCGACCAGGTACTCGAGTTTGCGGACTTTGTTGCCGCCGTACGCGAGGCCGCTGTCGGCGTCAGCAAAACACATTCTCGGGAGGTTTAGTTGGTAAGGGGGAAGGGGGAATGTTACCTATTGCAGTCGTCTCTCTTGGCCCAGATTTGGAGGTTGTTGGAGGAGGAGTCACCGACGAGGGCTTCGGTGAGGCGGGGGAGGCGTTGGAGGGGTGAGGGCCCGAAGAGGAGGGGGTGTTTGGGGATGGAGTGGAGTTTTTGGAGGTATGGGGGGAGGGAGTCTTGGGACATTGTGTTTTTTGGTTTTGTTTTGTTCTTTCCTTTTCTGTTCGGATAGGGTTCATGTAGTGGTTGAGGGGAATGCTAGTCCTAGTCGTCCGGGTCGTAGGAGGTAGGTAGACTTGAGATCGACCTACCTGCAGGAGACGACAAGCATAGAAATAGGAGGGTGTTCAGTCCTCTTATAGCTGTGAGTGCCGTGACACACCTCCGATATCGTTATGCGCCGAGCCCTTGGAGCCCGTCGTCTTCGAGCCGTCTCGGCGGGACATCCTCGGCGTGTGGAGGTGCGGGCAACCTCAAGCTCCAGTCATCATCGGGCAAGCTGAGCGGGCGACGGCAAGTGCCTGTCCTGCATTGTCACAATCAAGGAAGGTGCGTCGATAGCACCTCCTAATGCTTGCGCGTACGACGACAGGTGATGGTGCGACAGAGGCATTGAAACCGATGGATTGATTAATAGCGCGGGAGGGCATTCACTGGGAGGAGGTGGATGGGCGGTCACGTGTCCGGTCGAGGCAGGCAGGACTCGTCCCTTCAATGGCTCGCTACCGACCTTACCTCATTCTATGTGGATATCATGGCTTTTCCTCTCGTACAACATGGGCCGTGCAAGCGGCATTCCTCGTGAACATGGACCCTCGTGCCCAACTCAGCATTCATGGTCTAACGACGCGCGTGCTCTCCACACATCCGCCTCACTTGCACCGCCTCTCGACGATACTCGCGCCAAACTCCTTGTACTCGTGCCGCGGCACCCACATCTGATGAAAGGTGCCCAGACTGGCCAGCACGGAGCCCCCGATCCAGCTGCCGTACTTCCGCTCCACCGAGTTCGACGTGGCGATGACCCGGACGCGCGGGTTGGGATTGAGGGCCTGCAGGTCGGCCTGCAGGCGGTCGGCGAACTTCTCGATCAGCGAGCCGGCGCCGGTCAGGATGACGTTGGCCAGCAGGGTGGGTCGGGCGTCGACGTCGACGTTCTGCAGGGCGCGGTGCACGAGGCTGGACACGCTGTCTTCGCTCTTGGGGGCGGGCAGGTCCGGGCTGGTGTAGGCCTGCTTGGTGTCGAAGAAGGGCTCGACGACACGGAAGCGGTCGAGGCCGAAGACGGTGTTCCAGCCGTCGGGCATCTCGAAGGGGCGGGCGGGGTAGGCGCGGGCGGCGTCGAGGTTGGCCTCGAGGCGGCCGGGGCCGTGCCAGCACTGGACGACGCTCTCCTTGAAGGCGGTGAGGACGCGCTCCTCCTCCAGGCGGCGGAAGGAGTCCTTGGGCGGGGTGGCGAAGTCGGCGTAGACGGCGTTGGCGGGGGCGTTGGCGTCGACGGGCGTCTTGGTGCGGACCATGTAGTGCGGGACGAGCGGGACGGGCGGCGTGGTCTGGGCGAACATGAGCCGCAGCTGGTCGGACAGGTAGGCGCCGGCGACGGGGCTGGCCAGGACGCTCTTCTTCAGCGTCATGCCTTCCCAGACGGCGGTGACGCAGGTCTGGGCGTGCCCCACATCCACGACCAACGCGGTTGCCTTGCCGTTGGCGTAGGCGGCCAGCTTGCCGCTCTTCTCCAGGAAGAAGGCAGGCACGCCCCACTCCTCCATCATGACTTCCACCATCTTCTCCCGGTGCCGCGCGGGGTTGCCGCCGGGCTCGCTCATCAACAGCGGGTACTCGCCCAGCACCTTGTCCAGCTCGTCGCGCTCCGCGTCGTCGGTGCGCTCCGCCATCGCCACGTCCCCGTCCCCGTCCCCGTCCCCGTCCCCGTCCCCGTCCGTCCCTCCCGTGTCCCCCCTCGGCCCGTTCGTGCGCCGCGCCGATGAGGAGGTGGGCTTGGCGCCGGTCAGACGCGACGTGATGCTGTACTCCCACAGCCGCGCCGCCGTGTCCCAGTCCTCCACCAGGCCGTCGCGGTCGTAGGGGCTGCGGATGTCCATGTCGCCGCGCGGGATGTGCAGGCCGTTCTCGCCGTACACGTGCCGGCCGTCGTCCAGCACGCCGTACTGGCTGGGCACCACCGACTTGGGCGTGTCCTCCCCCGCGAACCCCGCCCGGATGCTGTGGCTGCCCGCGTCCAGCACCAGCGCCCCGATCTCGTCGCCCGCGTACTCTTGCCCCGCCGGCGCTTGCGTGGGCGCCAGCGTCGACGCCATGGCCGTCGCGATGGCCACCGCCGTCAATGTCTCGTCAATGTCTCGTCAATGTCTCGTCAATTCGTTGTCGAGGACTGCGCAATGATTGATGGACAATTGATCAATCGCCGTGATGTCCGACTGCGCAATGATTGATTGACAATTGATCAATCCCCGTGATGTCCTGCTCGTTGCAGTTCTGCCAGGCACAAACCGAATCTATGTGTAGGAGGTAAGGTATCAATGCCGTCGCATCCAAGTCCAATCACGAACCTGTCGCGCTTCCCAACCCTCACCTGCAAAACCCCCGAGACACCTCGGCCAACCACCCACCTCGCCTCCCCTTCCACATCCTGTACATCCACACGCCACCTCCTACACATCCCTCCGCCAACCCCCAACATGTGAACATCCCCCACCCCCACCATGACCCTCAAATCCCTCTTCAACGTCGAAACCCTCGACACCCGCTTCGCCCCCAAGGACCCCTCCTCCTCCGGCCCCCTCCCCAACACCCAACCCTCCAGATGGAACACCCCCGAATACTACCTCTACTACTTCTTCTTCCTCACCATCCCCCCCTTGATGTTCAAAGCCGTCTACGACGTCTCCCAGCCCTCCCACCCCGGCTTCAAGCACTACGAGCACATGCTGGAGCCCGGCTGGATTCCCGGACGTCTGGTCGATAATAGTGATGCCCAGTACCGGGGGTTCCGGGAGAACATCCCGTATATGTTGTTACTGCTGGGCTTGCATCCGTTGCTGAGGAGGGCGTGGGAGAGGGTGGCGGGTGGAGGGGAGGAGGGGAGGGTGAGGAGGAGAGTCGATTTCGATGTGGCGTTCGCCGCCGTGTTTCTGGTGGCGTTGCATGGCGTGTCCGCGGTGAAGATCTTGGTCATCCTCTGCGTCAATTGGCAGCTCGCCACCGCGTTGCCCAAGCGCTATGTGTCCGCCGCGACGTGGGCGTTTAATGTCTCTCTGCTGTTCGCGAACGAGCTGTGTCATGGCTATCCGTTTGCGGAGGTCGCAAAGTACATCTTGCCACCGCAGACGACGGCGGCCGGCGAGGAGGCTGCGGCGACGCAGGACTGGGGCACGTGGCTGGATAGCTATGGCGGTCTGATCCCTCGATGGGAGATCTTGTTCAACATCACCGTGCTGCGGTTGATCGCCTTCAACTTTGACTACATCTGGAGTCTGGACCGCCGGGCGAGCAGTCCGATAGAGGTATCCACCCTCAGATGTGTGAATCATACAAAACAGAATCGCTTACGCTGACGACCGCCAGAAGAAAAACCTCGATCCCTCGGCCCTCCCCGAACGTGAACGCGTCGCCATCGGCGCGCGACCCGACGACTTCACCTTCCGCAACTACCTCGCCTACATCCTCTACTCCCCCCTCTACCTCGCCGGCCCCATCATCACCTTCAACGACTACATCGCGCAGACCCGCTGCCCCCTCCCCTCCATCACCCGCCAGCGCATCGTCCCCTACGCCGTCCGCTTCGCCCTCTGCCTCCTCACCATGGAACTCGTCCTGCACCACCTCTACGCCGTCGCCATCTGCGCCTCCCGCCCGGACTGGACCCTCTACACCCCCTTCCAGCTCTCCATGCTCGGCTACTTCAACCTGCACGTCATCTGGCTCAAACTCCTCCTCCCCTGGCGCTTCTTCCGCCTCTGGAGCCTGTGCGACGCCGTCGACCCGCCCGAGAACATGGTCCGCTGCATGTCCAACAACCCCTCCACCCTCGCCTTCTGGCGCGCCTGGCACCGCAGCTACAACCGTTGGATCGTCCGCTACATCTACGTGCCCCTCGGCGGCTCCGGCCCCGCCGTCCCCCGCTGGCGCGCCGCCCTCAACTACGCCGCCGTCTTCACCTTCGTCGCCCTCTGGCACGACATCAACCTGCGCCTCCTGATCTGGGGCTGGCTCATCGTCCTCTTCGTCGCCCCCGAAGCCCTCGCCCGCGCCCTGTTCCCGCCCCAGAACTTCCGCCACCGCCCCAACACCTACCGCTGGCTCGCCGGCGTCGGCGCCGTCGGCAACATCCTCATGATGATGGCCGCCAACCTCGTCGGGTTCGCCATCGGCGTCGACGGGGTCAAGGGTCTGGCCGGCGCCCTCGTGCAGACGCCCGGCGGACGCCTGTTCTTCGTCGCCGCCTGCGCGACCTTGTTTGTGGGCAGCATGGTCATGTTTGAGTGGCGGGAGAGCGAGAGGCGGAGGGGCATCGATATGAAGTGTTAGGTTTCATTGTATGGAAGATTTGCGTCTTGTCGTTCATGTGCATTGTGGGGTTTTGGGTGGTGTGTTGGTGAGATCTCTATGCTGTGAGTGCTCTCGCGTGGTTCTTTGGCTGATTTCGCCCGAGACTGGTCTCACTCCTTCCTGATTCGGCACTGTTATCGTTCCTTCCCTATCTGCCCCCGTTCTCGCTCCTTCCTGATTAGGCGGGCGATGTGCTGATGCGGGGCTCAAATCCGTACAGCGCGTGTGCCACGGATCCTTCCAGCCCTTCCGCAGCGAACGGTGGAATCACCTCGCTGACCGGGAACCTCACGCATCCCGTAAGTATAGTGTACCTCACCTCCCGCGACAACAGCCACTCACACCCGCTCGCTCATCGCGGCAGAAACCTAACAAGAAAAAACCGGCGCCCGCACACCCGCCGCCGCTCGCAAGCAAAGGACCTAGTCCTCAAGACGTTACGGCAGCTCCAGACATATCGGTCGAGATGCGACACCATCTCCTCGATTACAAAGACGCCGAATCAACTTCCACGTGTCTTCATGGACCACATGACACGCTACCGGAGCCTCCTACCCAAACCGAGTCCCAAAAAAAAGCCCTTAAGACCTCAAACACCACCCCACGGCTCACAACTCTGGCAGCCACATGAGGAACTGCACCTCCGCCGTATCAACCACGACTGGACCGCCTGGCGACGAAATCTCTGTGAAGAACCACGTACCCGCTGCCGACGAACCATCCTGTAGCCAACCCACCGCCGCCTTCCACTCAGAGGCCATAGATAGCAACAGCTACGTCAAAGTGATGCAGGCATACAGGCAGAGGCTGCTCTTTAAGCGCACCGCCTCTGGATATAATATACGTCCATATAGAGACTAATACCTCTGGACTATCTTCCTAGCATCCGTCACCGTTACAGGAGCCTGTCCGGTATCAGAAGCCATCGTTTCCTGGCGCGCCGCCCACGGCCTCCCTCCCGTATCTTCGCGCGTGGGAAAGCACGCAGCGGCACCTCACCAGGATGTGTGCATGTAGACGACACGACCGTCTGGAGCCCTGGCGGAAGGAGGACCTAGGACGTCAAGCGATTACAGGGGCGTAGACTGAGGCGGTCGTCGTGGAGGAAGAGGAAGAGGAGGCACAAAAACGGGTGTGGCTTGGAGGACGAGAAGGAGGAGGGTCGACGGGCGAGGATGATGACAAGGAGGAGGAGGGTCAAAGGGCGAAGGAAGCGAAAATGTGTATCAGTACCGCCCTTTCGGTCGTGTTATGGCGGTTGGTTGGAGTTGGTCGAAATAAGCACAGTAGGTAGATGAGGTCCTATAGAGATGTGCCAGGGTCGTCGGCCGCGAAGACTGCACCGGTACCTCACGTGATTCACCTCCCATCTGGGGATGCTCGCTGCTCGGGAGGACAAAGATGGTCTTTGTTGTTGTCGAGATTGGATGATCAGTGTGCAGTGCTAGCTAGCATGACTGATGCCGTATTCCCCATCAAAGACATTTGATGACCGGCTGCTTTTGAAGAGCGCGACGTCGCATTGCCACCATGATGATCGGAGGAGGAAAATACATGTAGTCAAGTCGACATACTATACGGTTTTATATTATTTATCGAGCTTTAGTTCCTGCACCGCGCCGTCCCATAGCGCTCGCGCTAGACATACCCCTATCGCGGAGATATCATCATCGCGGCCCCTTGCATGAAACGCGGACCCTTCTGTCTCCACCGAGGACGAGGTCGTTCACCTTCACTGACACCACCACCATCATCACTTACGGCCGCCCGTCCGCAGTCATTCTTTTGGGAGCACCCGCTCACCGTAGTCACTCCTTCACCACTGCATCAACAGCAGCGCCATCTTGCGCATCTCGGCGGGCCGGAGTGGGTGATATCGACGGAACCGACGACATTTCCATCCACAGACACCTCAGGAACACACCGGAAACAGCCTGCAACGACCAGACATGGTCCGCCGCGCCGCCCTCCCTGTCGCGCTCCTGGCGGCGACCGTCGCTGCACAGACATCTACAAAATGCAACCCCCTCAACAGCACATGCCCCGACGATGCGGCATTGGGCACCACATACAATGAGACCTTCACGGCCTCGACCACCGAGCTCAACCCCAACCTCTGGAATGTCACGGCCGGGACCGAGAACATCCAATTCACATCCGAAGGCGCCGAACTCGTCATCTCCAAGTCGGGCGACTCGGTCACGGCAGAGAGCGCGTTCTACATCTTCTGGGGCACCGTCGAGATCATCATGAAAGCCGCGAACGGCACGGGCATCATCTCGACGTTCGATCTGCTGTCCGATGACCTGGACGAGATCGACGTGGAGATCATGGGGGGCAACACCACGGCCATCGAGACGAATTGGTACGGATGGGGCAACACGAGCCAGTACAACTCCAAGTACCTGGCCGTCGACGGGCCGCAGGAGGGCTTCCACAACTACACGATCGTCTGGGGCAGCACGGGCCTGCAATGGTGGATCGACGGGCAGGTCGGTCGGGACCTGCCGTACGCCCAGCCCGGCCAGTACCCGCAGACGCCGTCCCGACTCAAGTTCGGCATCTGGGCCGGCGGCGACAGCACCGAGCCCGAAGGCACGAGGGAGTGGGCTGGCGGCGACACCGACTGGAGCAAAGGGTACGTCCGATTAACACCTCGACACCATTATCAGCCTTCTACTAACAACCCCCCGCGTGCAGCCCCTTCACCATGACCATCCAATCCATCAAAATCACCGACGGCACCACCAACGCCTCCACCTACGCCTACACCGACAAGACCGGCGGCTACACCTCCATCACCACCACCCCGGGCGAATCCCAAGCCTACCAGACCATCCACCAAGAATCCACCACCGACGAGCTCCAAACCCACTGGCGCGGCCTGTCCACCGGCGCCAAGATCGGCGTCGCCTGCGGCGTCGTCGGCGGCCTCGCCCTCGCCGCCCTCGCCTTCTTCGTCTTCTTCTGCGTCCAGCGCCGCAAGGGCGCCAAGATGGCCCGCCTGGAGGCGAGCGAGTGGGAGGCCAACCAGGCCGAGCTGATGGAGTATAAGAAGCAGATGGCCAAGGGCCAGTTCGCCGTCAGTAGCATGGGGCATGGGTCGCGGTATTAGGCTTCCTGGTCTTTTTTGTCATGTGTCATGATACCACTGTTGTTAGCGGGTTTTTGCTTTGCTGTTCAAGTCGAGAGTATCTACATCCTCTGCACAGGAGCGCCGGGCGCGCAGATCTCAAGATCACGACTGTTGTTTTTGTGGCGGCATCTCCTTCGAGCGTCTCACACCCACGTTTTCAAGCCGTGCCAGTCTTCTGATCAGAATGTCCCGTGGCAAGGAAGCGGAATCCGTAAACTGAAAGCTCGGAGTAACAAGAGGTAGACACGCCGAGTAGATTCTCATTATTTACGACCCACAGATCTCGAGTGAAGAGCACCATGCCAAGAATCTCGCGGCTCTCCAATCATCCCACGCCCGAGGCCGCCAAGCTCTCCCCAGCCTCACACGCCCACTCCTCTCCCCCTTCACAACCCACGGCCCCCACCCAACACGATCCTCTGATCCACCTCCCTCCCCCCCAAAGGCGCCAACGGCGTCAGCTGCACCACCTTCTTCTCCGGCCAACGGAAATCCCTCGCACTCCCCGACTTGCACCCCTGATCCGCATCCAGCCCCTCGGCGGCCCTCTCCAACACCCGACCATCCACCGCGACCGGCACATAGCCGTAGTGCCTCCCGCGCCCGCTCTGCGCGATCGAAGTCCGTAACGCCTGCACGTGGTCCTCCTCCGGCCCCTCGCGCGCGCCAAACGCGACGGTGGCGCGCGCGGGCACGCGGTCGAGGATCTGCGCCAGCAGACGCCGGCTGGATGCTTCGACGTCGATCGCGCGGTCGAGGTTGAAGAGGATGACGATGCGGATCTCCTTCACGGCCGTCAGGAGCTGGAGGTCCCGCCAGTCGCAGTGGATGGGGTTCTTCAGGAAGCTGTGATGGGTGCCGACGGCGTCCACCGCCAGCATGACGGATTTCAGTCGCGCGAGCATGGCCGGCGGGAGCTGGCTGATCATGGACTGGTTCATCGTCGAGCCGTACACGAGCTGACTGTTGACGTAGAACGTGTTGTTTTCGTAGATGACCTCCTTGGCTTCCTGGTATATTAGACGACACGTGCGCAGTAGGGCTGGCGTGAGGTTGGTAGGTGACAGTCCGGTAATCAGATGCTTTTCGTGACAGGCGCTTGCGAAGACGATGCCGGACCTAATGGCGATGTAGCCTGTTGGCGAGAAGAGCTCCCGATACACACAGACACGAAGCTCTGGTGGTAGATCCATGAAGCGGAATGGAAGCTTAGGTCTACACTCGGACTCCGCCTGCTCCGCAGCTGAAACCCATTCATCGTCTGTATCGTCAAGGTCCGGCTCTTGATCCACGTCCGAAGGCAAATAATCGGTGTTGTTCGCGACCTGAGCAGGTGCTTTCGTGCTCAGATTGTCGCGATAGACGGCATCGTGCACGCACTCGACCAGCGCGTTGACCAGCTCCGTTGCATCAGGGTGATAGCGATGGACGCTTAAAGCTTTTCCCAGGCACTCCTGCGCAATTGACACTCTCGATCCACCGCCACTGATCTTGCTTGCAGCGCGATCAGCCCAAGTCTGCGCATCGACGAAGCGGCCGCCATGAGACAGCACTTTCTTTTGCAAGATCTCCTTAAATTTGGCGACAATGCCCTTGAATGCAGGGCTGCCATTCTCAAATGTCGGGACGCCGAGGGCAGTAGGTGCCGAGCCGCCTGAAGACCCCGACCCTGATGTTGACGAGGTCGGCGCGGTGAGCGTGACACCAGCGGCCTGAGCGAGTAGATGATTGACAAACGACCGGGCTAACGGATTGCTGCCGAGCACACTGCGGATTTCCTTGGACAACTGTGCAGCCTTGGTTTGATCATCCCCGTCGACCAGCACATCGCTCATGAAACCTCCGAGTACTTCGTCGACCTTCATTTCGGTCTTGCCGAATATGGCAGGTCTCCCATGCACGGCCCGGCGAAGACCTTCCATCAGCGCATCGCCGCTTGGAGTGGTAGCGAGTGCCGCCTTCTCGTCACTGACCAGATCAGTGCTCGCCGATAGATGCTGCGAGTCAGATGCGCTGGTAGACCCAGGTGGCGAGGTGAATGATGGAGGAGTGCGGAAGGGTGAGCCCAGGTTGCCAGCGAACGATGACGAGCCAAACGAGGCACTGCTACGTGACGTGCGGCCCGGTGAGGTAGCGAAGGCGGCGAACGAGCCCGCTGGCTTCAGAGGCGGCGGCTTGCCATTGAACTCGAACGGCATGCTGAGATGCAGGTGGTGGAAGTATAGATGCGACGCTCGTGTTGAGCCCGTCCGTTCCGCGGTGGTTATGTTTATAGCAGAATTCGTGCAGTCGGTGTTGCCGGGAGGATGACAGGGTGGGAGGACGAAGTGAAGAAATTCTCAATCTTGCACCAGACGCGTGAATTGATCGTGTCATCTGTAGGAAAACCGCGAATCGAGCCGAATGCGCTCCACTTTCACATGCTACTTACGAGAGTCCCATCACGTGTCAGTGGACTCGCCGCTTCCTAGCTTGCCATGGGCACCTGACGTCTTCGGAACGACTTTCAAAGAGAAGTCGACGTGCTTGGTGCCTTGATGGATGCTGGACGAGCTGATGATATCGATATCGTCACACACGTAGTCCGCCACATTCTCCTCCGTGAGGCCGCCAGACACTTCGATCAGGTATTTGCCGCGGCCCCAGCGGTCTTTCAGGCTCTTGGATGCTACGCGAACGCCTTCGGGAGTGAAGTTATCAAGCATGACCACATCGGCGCCCGCTTGGATGGCCGTCTCTGCTTCTGCTTCGCTCTGGCACTCAACCTCGACCTTGATCGCGAAGCCCCCCGCTGCCTTTGCTGCTGCGACTGCCGAAGGTATGCTACCACCGCAGGCCCAGATGTGGTTGTCCTTCAGCATCGTCATGGCACTGAGATCCTGCCGGTGGGGATCACAGCCTCCAACGAGCATGCCATATTTCTCCACGAGACGAAAACCTGGTGTAGTCTTGCGCGTGCCCGCTAAGGTATTCTTGTATCCGGCTTTCCGGAGCAGCGACAGCAGCGAGCGGGATTTGGATGCAATGCCAGAACATCTCGAAATGGTATTCAACGCTACTCGCTCTCCCAGCAAAAGATTCTTGACCGGTCCCTTGACCGTAGCAATGTGCTGCTTCTTCTCTTTGCCAACCTCCTCGCCCTCTTTCACATGCCACTCGACGGTGCAATCAAGCTGCTTGAAGACCTCATCGAAGAAAGGAACTCCAGCGAGAATGCCTTGGCTTTTTGCAAGCAGCCGAGCTTCTGCTGGCCCGTCCCCGACCACAAATCCACCGTAGTCGAAGCTGGGTGTATCCTCCTCCAGCCAAGCTCCTACTGTCCTCTTCCACGAAGGTGGGAGGAGATTGGCCGGGTTGCCGTGAACTGGTGCTCCTTCCCTGATCGACATATTGCTTGCTCTTGACAGTCCTCAGAATTGCTTGTGAACTATAGAAGAAGTGAAGCCAGAAGAAGAGCTTCTGGTCGGATGAAGCCGAGCTATCGATGACGCTTCTGTTGGAGCTTACATGAGGGTCACCTACATGTACATGAACGTCCCATGGGATCTGTAGACGGATGGAACACTTGGGTACATATGTTTATAGAGAAGAGTGTCGGGACGGGATTTTGCCAAGTACCTCAAGATGCAATCACGGACCGCGCACCTTCTTCTTCACATGCTACGTTGTGGCCGGATAACCTAATAATGCATCAAAGAGCACAATGGAGGTAGAGGTCTCGAGCCGAGGCAACGAACATAAGTATTATTTGCGAATGCAAAAGTGCCAAGACCCTTGCAGTGATTCACTTTTATGCTTGTCCTCCAACTGTCACACCCAACTTGGCAGAGCTATCAGTTCCTGAGGTTTCAGAATACGGTATCTGCCGCTCAGTCTTTGGGCGCAACCTCCTTTTGCCTGCTCACATCTCCATGCATCTCTCGCCAATTGGTCGTCAGCTCATCGCTCTCAAAACTCATGACCGTCGTAAGCGCCTTATCCAAATCCTTCACGATCTCCGTGGGCCTCCCTTTCTCACCCTCGACCAGACTGTCCTGCCATCCGTTGCCTTCTCGATCAACTTAAATGCTGTTCAAACCCGCAGCTCTTGCACCCACCACATCAAATGGGTTGCCAGAAACAAGCCAAATCTGTTCGAGCTGCTTCTTGTCATTGGGGTCCTTCCCGACCTTGTGCGCGAGATGCATATATGTCTCTTTGGCCGGCTTGAACTTCTTCACTTCCTCCACCACCACGATATCCTGGAAGATATTTGCGTGCTTCGAGAGGTCCGGCGAGCTCTTGACACTGGTAGACACCATCTGGTGTGTACCGTTCGAGAAGACGACGGCTTTGATGTCCGGTGTAGACTTCAAGCCGTTCATGGTTCGTTCGACGTCGGGGAAGCAGGTAAGGGAGTCGTAGGCTCCCATCATCTCTTCCGTGCTCTTCTCATCGAGCTTGACGGACGACTCGGCGAGAGCATGCTTCAGCGAACGGCGCGTGACTGCTGAGAAGTCCTCATAGTAGCCTGCCTGCAAATCAGCAGGATCTTATACATGGCGTAGCCCGACTTACCCATGCCGTTGAGTCTCCAGGTGTATTCGAGCTGGTACTTGCGCCATGTCGCCGCGATTGTCTTTGCCTTTCCCTCTCCAAAGTGAGCAGCTAGCTTTTGTGCGATCGACTGAGTAGAGAGGAGAGTGCCATAGGCGTCAAAAGCGAGCACGATGCGCGGATTGTCGTTACCCATGGTGCTGAATATGTGCGTTCTACTATAAGAGAGACAATGTAGGTACTTAGCCGGTCAACAAAATGCCTCCACAAAGCTCTAACCGCTGTTGATTCTGGTCATCGAAGCGCAGGTAAGATGTGGAAATCAGTGCAAAAACCGACCGTCTGGATTCTGGGAGCGGGAGACCGACAATGAGATCAGCTCTCCACATGGAGATCGAAGCTTGTTCCTGAGCGAAAGACGACGTCATCTCCATTCAGTCGCACAGGCGTTGCGAAAGGGATAGCTGGGAAGGATCACATGCGCTTCTTACCTTCCAGGTCAAAGACCAGAGACATGTCATGACCGCTGAAAATGAAACTACGAGCTTCAGCGCATTTCAAGATGCACTGTCAATCACTATCATTGCCAAGCTTGCGCCTGAGACGAGCAAGAGGAAGAAAGCAGTCAAAGGTCGGAAAAAAGAGATCAAACCAGTCATCAGCGCTGAGAGCGACAGTCTTGGTGATGCAGCAGACCTATCCGAATTCGTTGAAGTGAGTCGGAACTCGTAGGCATTGATGCCAATCCATTCTGACGCTTGAAAATAGTACATTGCTGAAGAAATATTTGTGTCCCTGCCAGATGAGCTTAGGTTGCTCTCATACTCCGCCGTACAGGATGATCCATCGCTGTCTGAGAAGTACGATCTGCCCTTGGACACCGTCATTTTGGATCAAGTCGTCGAGCATTTGCCACCAACTGTTTCCGACTCGTTGTCTACCTACGGACTCATCAAGAGCGACTTGTCGAACCTGGACCGGTTTATCGAGCCCGTCATATCGACCTACATAGAGTCCACGACCGTGACGCCACCAGAGTTCGCCCCGGCGTTGACGGCCGCTCGTCCAGACGGCTGCGAAATCTGCTCTCGAGAGCATCTCCCGCTTACCTATCATCATTTGATCCCAAGACAAATGCATGACAAGGCTGTCAAGCGTGGATGGCATAAGGAGTGGGAGTTGCAGAAGGTTGCTTGGTTGTGCAGGGCTTGTCACAGCTACGTACACCGCATACTATCGAATGAGGAATTGGCGCGGGAATGGTATGAGATCGCCAAGCTGTTGGAGAGAGAAGATATGCAGAAGTGGGCCGTATGGGTCTCGAAGATTCGTTGGAAAGCGAGATGATCTAGACGATTTCGCTGGTAAGTTTGGTGGACAGATATAATGTGATGGAGATGAACGTCATGTAGATGGCGCGTTGGGTGGCCGACAAATGCGGCAGTGCACGTTGGTAGTGCAGCCACACACCACCACCGTGTCATCAGACAACGCCGTCACGATTATCATCCCACTTCGACAATGCTAGTAGTGAAGTCGCAATAGCGTACGGTCGTGTCCGATAGGGCTGCGCATAGCTAGGTTCCGCAGGACCTGCGGTTAATCGATGACGAAACAGTCGACAAGTCTTTCCCATGTTGGGTTGCGTTAGTCCAAGCAGGTTTACGTACGAAGTGTTTGATCTCTTGCGAGAGCCCTCCAGCTCCTGAAAGACCTTTTGCAAGACAATGCCATATGATCCTGAAGTATTGGCAGCAGTGATGAATCATAAGAAGCCCTGCCGCCAGTCGAGCGTTACATGAGCTGATGCATATTCGATCCATCGCGTTGTCTGGTGCTAGAGCTGCCTTGTATGCAACTAGCAGGTAAACTTCAGAGCTGATCATGATTACCACATGGGCAATTGGAACCTGGGGTGCATGTGATCGACCAATAATGGCGGATGGGAAGGAGCCAGGCGGAGGTCTAAGTGGCTGGTGTAAGTGCATTCGACTGCCTCCAGAAGACCTTGAGAAGTTCCATGGAAAAGCTTGATCATGAGCTACTGTAGCGGATCGTGATGCCTTACTCGGTCATTTGCGTCTTATTGCATTCTGCTATCTGCGCGGCTGGCAAGCTTCAGCCTCTGCTTTTTGCTCAGTGGAGCTCTTAGCTACACCATGCGGTCGCCGACGATGTGCAGCCATGCATGCAGGCCGGCAAAGTGCTGAAGTCAGAATAGATATCGATGCAGCGCTGCCACGGCTGCCACGGCTGTTAATAGGTGCCATTCAGCAAGCCATGACCAAGCTGGGGGCAGGAGAGTTGTGGCTGAAAAGTCGACCCCGAGTTGGATGGTCGCGTTCCCGGGCAGAGTGCCAAGTTGGCTCCTATCGAGCGGGTAGAACATCCAAATGGGCTAGCGTGTCCATTTCGAGGAGGATGGCAGCGTGGCATCAGGCGATTCGGGAGCGCGGTCATACAATTTGCACGTGGCGGATGTCCTGCAAGACTGCAAGGTCCAGTCGTCGCTTCGTTCATTACTGGTCGCATCATAAGCTGCAATAATGCGTCTTGGTGAGCCACAGGGAAACGGGTTCGCACGCGAGATGCAGCCTTCCCGCAGTCGGGGATGCCGTGTAGAGCGCCGCTACCAGACTAAGCGATGCGTCCCGGAAGTCAATGTTCCTGTATGGCATGCATAGCCTGATGTCTTTGCTGGCACACTATTGCGAGGTGACGTGATGAAGGAATTGAGGGCTCCTTATTAGCAGATGGCAGGTGAAGTCGCTCGATGGTGCGCTGGGTTGTGATCGTCCCGCTTCTGCGGAGGTACCAGGAGATCCCGTCCATATCGCGAGCCAGGCGCTCGGACCAGCCACCAGCCTGCTGCTGAGAGAGAGATGACCCCTCCTCCACGCATGTCCGTCGGGCTTGAAGGCCTTGAGAACACTAACAACGCCTCGCTGCACCCCTGGGAAAGCATACATGTAGCGAGACTCGCGAAAAGACTGAAGCCCACCTCAGGAGTCGCGTGGTGTCGTACCAACATTGACACGGCGACTACTCTTGCTGCTGCCACCCTAAGCGACTGCGCACGCACGCACGAACCCTGGACCACGGCTCAGCCTCCCCACTGACCACGAGTCCACGATCTACCCTCCACTACCACCACCACTAATCTTGGCGTGTGCATACTACCTGACCGCCGCGACCTCGCGTGCAGAGAGAGATATTGGAGGCAGGGACACAGCCGGCGACATAAAGCACCTCCAGCCCACCGCAACGAGAAGTGATCAGCATCTGGCGCCGAGCCGCCAACAGCACGAGATTGAAGTCATACATTCCAAGATCGCACCCGACGGCTGGCTGGGATGTCGTACTATCCAGGTCAAGGCTACCACAATCAGCATCAAGGGGGCTATCCGCCACAGCAGCAATACGGCGGGTATCCTCCACCACAGCAATACCCTCCGCAAGGACAATACCCGTACGCAGCCATGTCATGACCCCGACGCAAGGCAGCCACACTGACATTGACTTCGCAGGCCTCACGGTAACCCTTCACCTCAACCAGCCTACAATGGAGGTTACAGCGCACCACCGGCTCCGCAGTATGGTAATGGGTACCAGCAGCCCCCGCCGCCCATCCCGAACGGCTACGCAGGCCCACCACCATCTGGCCCTCCTCCACCGCAGCAATATCAGCAGGCGTTCCAGCAGGGCACAGGATATGGCAGGCCGCCACCACCTCCGCAGCAGATGCAGTCCTTCGGGCCGAATGCGCCTCAAGGGTACTCCTTCCAGTACTCGAACTGCTCCGGCAGGCGGAAAGCGCTTCTTATAGGCATCAACTATTTTGGGCAGAGGGGCCAGTTGAGAGGGTGCATCAACGACGTGAAGAACATGTCAACATACTTGAATCAACATTTCAACTACAAGAGGGAGGATATGGTCATCTTGACGGACGACCAGCAGAACCCTATGAGCCAGCCTACCAAGGCCAATATACTGCGGGCCATGCACTGGCTGGTCAAAGATGCAAGACCGAATGACTCGCTCTTTTTCCACTATTCCGGACACGGCGGTCAGACGCCAGATCTGGATGGAGACGAAGAGGATGGATATGACGAGGTCATCTACCCAGTCGACTTTAGGCAATCAGGACACATTGTAGATGACGAGATGCACCGCATCATGTAAGTAACGCACGTGTTGTCTTCACGCGATGATGGCCTGACGCGAATCAGGGTGCAACCATTGCAACCGGGTGTCCGGCTCACGGCCATTTTCGACTCTTGTCATTCCGGGTCCGCTCTGGACTTGCCGTACATCTACAGCACACAGGGTGTGCTCAAGGAGCCCAATCTTGCCAAAGAAGCTGGTCAAGGTCTTTTGGGCATTGTGTCGTCGTATGCTCGTGGAGACCTTGGCGGCATGGCATCGACAGCCATGGGCCTTTTCAAGAAGGCTACCTCTGGAGGAGACACCTACGAACGAAACCTGCGGACCAAGACATCGCCCGCGGATGTCATTATGTGGAGCGGGTCCAAAGACTCTCAGACATCGTATGTTGACCCCCCAATCTCTGAAGATTCAAAACTCTTGCCCTTTAATGCTGCGCTTCTTGCACCCCACCTGGAAACATACATCTCACGAGACACATCCTTTGCTCCGCGCCATGAGGAATATCATTCAGTCCCTGAGATGTGGTTTGTTCCACACAAGGACATCAATGGCGCGATTCTGATTTGATTTGAGCCGCATCGTTGCAGCTCAGCAGGGCGTTCATGGCGATGAGGTGCATGACATGACAGCGAGCCATGGAATGGAAAAAGTTGTTAGCTATAGTGCTTCAAACGTATACCTCTTTACGTCCTTTCGTCTCCAAGGGCCCATAGTGGCTGCTTCAGGACGAGGGGACGACGAGTTGCGTTCGCACTATGGCGCGACTACCGCTGCAGCCCTGCATTTTCGGCCCGCACCACTCCTTTTGGAACACATGTAAGGGCGCATGGGCTGACTTATTGCACTCTGATGTAGTGCCGACGCGAACATCGCTGGACAGGCTACTGGAGCCATGTCATGGGCTTTTATTGCCGCGCTGAAAAAGAATCCTCAACAGTCTTACGTGCAACTTCTCAACTCCATTCGAGATGAATTGGAGGCAAAGTACAGCCAAAAGCCGCAGCTAAGCTGCTCGCATCCATTGGGTAGGCCTCAGACAGCCATCAAGCTTGAAAGCTAGATCGTCAAGAAAAGTTTGTCTCTGATACTTGATTTTCTGTACAGATACCAATCTCCTATACGTGATGTAAAGGGCAGCCACGATGCCAAGATCGCGAGACATGGAACGAGCGGCAACGAGACTCGAACTGTTGGATACGCAGCATCCCAACGCGGGGAAGGCGAGAAATGATAGGGAACCATAGGTCGGTCACGATGGCGCTGGACATAGTGCATGGCGCGAGTCGCGGCAGCGTAGGATTGGACGCGGGATGGCGGGTGACGACCGTTGCGAGAATCAGGGATTGCGATAGAGACGAGGGGGCTTCAGGTCCTTGCATGTACTGGTGAAGCTAGGTATTATGGAAGTCGTCTAGCCTTGCGCCATAGAAATTGTGGCTTCGATGCTCCTGATATTGCTGCACAGATGAAGGCGTTTATTAGGCTCTTGTGCATAGTACGCAATGCGCATCTATGCCTTGGCCGGAAGAGCAGAAAAGACGGTTCGAGGCCGAACTTAAGGCCGTCCGTCCATTGGCGTTCGGTGGTGCTGTCAGTACCTTACATTGATAGAGCAGCCGTTGACGGTATGTCTTAGCATGAGTCGCGAGCATGGCCTTGGACATCGCCCACTACTACCATGATGAAGGGCAAGAGAGATAAGTACGGAGTGGTCGGTGGTCCGCTTGCATAGGTAGTGCATACTAATGCACAGTGGATATACGAGGTACGAGCCAAACTGGCCGACTCGGCCTTACCGCTTTGATGCACGAGACCCCGATAATAACAAGTCAGGTCCTCGTCTCCAAGACTGACGAATTATTGTCTTCCTTCGGTAATGAGGTACCTATCTACTACCTACTAGTCGGCATAGCTCCACGAGTCGACACCTCAGTGCGAACGAGGAACGCAGCCGTGTGGTGGCCACGTCCCGGGTCATCCCCCGACGGCCCTACGGGAGCGGACGACGTAAAAACACTAAGGTATACATGTAATCAAGGGCTCTCGGCCTCATGTCCTGGGGATGGGTACAGGTACGCGGTGCCATTTGATTAATCTCTACCTAGTCCTATTCCTGCAGTGCTTGCGCTTATGCGGAGAGATTGTGGAGTGTATGACACAACCTAGATCGATCATCCATCAAATCCTCCGGACGATGTACCTTATTTAAGTTATTAGGCTCTTCACATCCGGGAAATCCGTCAATATCAGCTGAGAGACTTATCAGGATTGGTGACAGGTGCACGGCTGTAACAGAGTGAAAGACGAGCATGCACCAGGTCCCGGTATGTCGCCGGTCATGCTCGGGTCTCTACGTGGGAAACTGGTCAAAGTCAAGATCCCAAACGTGTGACTGTTCTTGGCGAGAGCGCGGGCGGGGCCTCCATCATGCATCAAATCACAGCTTATGGAGGTCTGCAGGGTCCTGTCCCATTCCAGCAAGCGATAATACAGTCGCCCGGCTTCCTGCCCATGGTTTCACATCAGAAGCAAGAGTCCACGTTCCAGGCCTATTTGACTCTGCTCAACGTGTCCTCCCTGGAGCAAGCACGCGGTCTGACCTTCACACAACTTCAGAAGGCGAACATCATCCAGGTAGGCCAATCTTCGTATGGAGAGTTCACCTACGGACCAGTGGTCGACGGCAACTTCACTCCAGCACTGCCAGGGGAGCTGCTGCTACACGGACAATATGACCACAATCTGAAAGTCATGGTTGGGCACAATGCCCACGAGGGTCTCCTTTTCACGAATCCATCCATCCAGAATAAGACAGCACTCGCGGGCGCGGTGCTGAGTTTGCTGCCGACTGTTGCGGCTTTGCCTTTGACCATGAGATACATCCTTGAGACTCTTTACCCGCCGATCTTCGATGGCTCTCAAGCTTCGGGCTACACCGATGAGATTACTCGTGCTGCCGCGCTCCTCTCGGATGTCGTATTCGCGTGAGTCTACAGGATCCCCAATGCCATATCGCGGTCTCAGGTACTGACGCAACGGCACAGGTGCAACACGTTCTGGCTCGACAAAGCGTTCGGCAACAAGACCTACGGCTACTACTTCGCTGTACCCCCTGCGCTGCACGGCGGCGATATCCCGTACACCTACTACAATGGCGGCGGCACGTCCCTCATGGTCTTGAGCACCTCCGTAGCCATCACCCTCCAGGAATATATCACGACGTTCGCGGAGACCGGGTCGCCGAACGGGGCGGGCACGCCTTACTTCCAGGTCTACGGCCGCAATGCCACCGTTCAGGACTTGAACATTACCGGCATCAGTCAGATCGTGGATCCCGCTGCCAATTCCAGGTGCGATTGGTGGCAGAAGGCACTTTATGTCTAGTGGGTCCTTCGTGGAAAGGCGTCGGACTATGTGTGCGAGCAAATAGACATGCTTTTCTAGTCAAAGTTCTATCTGATTCGGTGACCGCGAGATGGCACGCTCCAGAGATGACGCTTGGCTTCGACATGGTGTAATGATTTTCATGAAGATCCAAGACCCCTGCCATGTGCGCCGCGAGGCGAAGATTTTCTCGAAAAGAAGATGGCAGCTCGGCGGTGGAAGATACCAGTCGTCCATTTGGCAGAATCATGGAGGACGGTCATGATGGCACACTCCTTGCGCTTAACCCCTTTGCGTCTGCTCTGAGCCGTAGCCTGGTGGCGGGACTTCCAGTGAGACGACAACCCGAGGTTCCGAGTCGCTGTCTTGACCTCGTGCGGCAAGATTCACGGTGGAGTCGATCAAGCTCCGTTATGAATTTCTGAGCGTGCCGGACGTTGTGCCTCCCAGAGGTGACCTACGCTGGACCGCGTTCGCATTGCTCGATCAGCCGAGCGTTGTCCTCGTCGACGTTACACAACGGCCTGCAAGTTGCTAACAGGACTGAAGCATCCAAGATGAATTTCACTCTATAGGCAGGATGTCATGTCCAAGGCTTGAACAGGACTGGCTTCGTCCGCGAAGCGTCTCTGACACACTTGCCAATGCTACTGAGTCGAAATCAGGGCTCCCAAGGCCCGTCAGGGAAACGTATACTTCAGGTGTGCCAAAGGAATCTCAAGACCGAGATCTGGATGGGTGCCTACCACGCTTTCAAACTCCCGATGCTCATTGGGCACACCCGCGGATGTTAGGGGTGACGGCACGCCACTAGAGTGCCAGACCAGCTTTGCTATGGGAGATGCCTGAGTCACGTTTGCGTCGGAGCCAGCCAGTGATGGGCTCAGGATGCAGGATGGGCCGGTTCATTCACGACTGGGTGTGGATTGGGGGAGGTTTGGGAGTCGGTGTGTCTGCGTGGGATACAAGGGTCGGCAGCACTACTGAAGCGCTGTGTGTTGGAGCACGGGCGAAGGTGCCCTTTGCCGGTGCTACGAGCACTGCAGTTGAAGTCAATGTCGAGCTGTTCCTCGGTACGGAGTAGACGTCCCGGCCACGTGCTGCGTTAATGTGCCGCGTGATGAGGCGCCAGTAAACTCTCCCCACAGTTCCCTGCGATCTGTGCTCAAGCTCCGGGTTACGAGATGTTTTCGAGATGGTGATGAGATCAGTGGGTAGTGAAAGGTGAGTTCATGCAACCAGCACTACTGCAGGACGGCAAAGACATGCCCTTCAGTCATCGATACAGTGACTCGCCGAACGCTTCTCAGGAAGCCAGTAGTATCATCATGGTAATGTTACATCTCAAGTTCTCTCACTGTCGTCTCGTGGTGTGTCATCACGATCCTGTTGCTTCCGTACTGTCGCAACCGGCGATCTCGATGCAGGTGTCGTCGAACTCGTCTCACATCTTGCGCTTGACCTCCTCGGCTTTGCCTTTAACCTGGCCAGCCACCTGTCACCGTCATCAGTAGATGTTCCCTGCCAAACCTCCTCGCCAGGTACGCGCTCACCTCGTGTGTCTTGCCCTTGGCCTCACCCTGAAGCTCTGCAGCCTTGCCCTTGGCCTCGCCTGCGTTCATGCCGACGGCCTCCTTGGCGGCTTGCGCTGCCTCCTCTGTATCCCAGATCAGCATCAACGCCCAGGTCGTATGAGTGCAATCTTCTCTAATAAAGACTCACCGCCCTTCTCGATGCCCTTCACAGCCGCCGACGCGACGGACTTGTCCACCGTCTTCGCAGTCTCCTTGGCGGTGTCTACCACGGATTTGCGAACGCAGGGAGAGGTGCTGAAGAGGCGCGCTTGGCGGGCGATGGCTTGGCGAAACATTGTGATGGTTGCAGGGGTGAGTCGTTGTTGGTTTGTGATGATATGGATCGGATTTGGGACGATGTCGAGCTTATTTTGGTAATGGTTGAAGAAGGTGTGGAACGAAGAGAAGTAGGAACATTTACACACACGAGGCTGGTAATGTACATGTATGCAGGCAGGATGACGGCATCGTTACCTATGTATGTCCACAGTGAGGTGCTCCCTCCATTATTATTGCGGGGCTCGACGGCGAACGCGCTTATTAGGAGGAGGAAATATCGCCAGCCGCTCACGCCCTCCTCACATGCACGCAATTGCTCCGTCAAGCAACCTGGAAGTCAATAATGTGTTTGCCGCTGCTGACAACTTCTGCTGCGGGCGGTCGGTAGGATGTTTCCAGGAGCGGCGCTGGCCTCGACGAGGGATCGCACATGGGCGCTATATGGGCCATGATTACTCCGTACAGTACAAGCAACCATCACAGCCTACGACGACTCAAATCCCCCCTGCGTCCCTCCGAGGCGAGACCGTACTCACCCCATGTTCCTCACGCCTCTCATTCCGGGATCTCAAAAAAGCTCCTGCTGTCTCGACTCTCGCACCGCGCATGCGCAATCTAGTCGTCTCGCATCCTCCGTTGTCGCGCACGTAATTGGAGATCATCGGGTTTTCCATCCTGGAGTGCAGGCCTAGCCGACTGAGCTTGTGCGGAATGCTGGACGAGCCACTCCACGAGGCCATGATGTTGGGAAGACGGCGATGTATGGAAACACCTGCGTGCCCGTACCATTGGAACATTTCTAGCCCTTCCCGCCGTTTGGCTCCGGTGAACGGTGAGTCAGGTTCGGTCAGTGGATCCCACTTGCATTCAATAGCCAGCACCACATCCTGGTCTGTCTGGCACGATATTGAGTCACAATGTGTGGTAAAGCCGCGAGCATACGATCGTGTTCGCCACCATTCGGCAATGAGGTTCGGGCCCCTACGGCTCGTATAAGCACTGCAAGCCGTAAAGAATCGCTCCAGCAATGGCTCATCAAACCAAACCATGCAGTCAGTCCAGGACCGTAGGCTAGCGGAAGGAAGACGTCCGTTAGTAGGGACAAGAAAACGAGAAACCCGTCGGTACCATTGGTCCGAACCGAGACCGACTAGAGCTTGTCTCGCATGAAGTCGCGTTGCGATTTTGCCGGCGTCGCCGGGACGCAGTGATGAGGGATCCTGCAATCACACATTGATACCTCGACGTATCAAGCTGCTGTCGAGCTATGAGTGACTGAACAGTGGATTCACATCCAAGTATTGATCATCGCCTAAACTTCTGGCAACATGTCAGTGTCATCGATCTGGTGAGATTGCCACACAGAACCACCCCAGAACTTTTCGAATGCAAGACACAAAACCACTCACGTCGCTCACGGTCTGGTCACTCGCAGTGATTGACCGGCATACGTTCAGCCCTTTCGGCATATTGGGCTATAGACCGAGACCATACCAAGCGGCTAACTACGATGACCTGGCTATGCCAATCCAGTAATATGAGCGACGCCAACCAAACTTGTCCAGTCTTTCTCTAGAATTCGCTCCCATTCTTGGGGACATCGTAGGGATGCTCGGCTGGGCTAGGCAATGTCTCCCACTGACACAAGTGCTTCGATTGAGGAAGGCAGTAGTGCTGGCTTCGACTGGAGCGCCGCGATCCCACTCCAGGACATGATGAATCTGCCCCATACCCGTTGATCACCTCCTCTATAAGAAGGTTCGCAGAGAACGCCCTGGAACATCAACCAGATCTTCACTTGTCTACACAATCGCAGGCCGATCAAGCTCAAACGACCTCACGAATTCAGACACCTACCCGATCACCCACAATCGTCAATATGTACTTCAACTTCGCTGCTCTCGTTGCTCTGCTCCCGGCCCTCGGCGCCGCCACCAGCTACCTCAGGCCCAGTGCAGACGGCGATAGTGGTAACGACGCTATCAACCTCAAGGCCAGGAACGTTGGTAGCGGGGGCCCAGGGCGCAACACTTGCGATGGCGCCAGCTTCAATCCCGTTCTCCAGCCTGATGAAAACAAGCCGCTGGTCGCTGACTGCCAGGACATGCTGAAGGACATCCAGCAGGACCGCGAACGGGTTGTCTCCCAGAACTTCACGAGGACTTTGGTCACCAAGGGCACCTGTACGTCGCAACACATATCCCGCAGTTCACATCCACTCCCATAGCAACGAGCTGACGCATTTTTCTGCTTCTGCAGGCGCTTTCAACGCCATGGTGGAGGGTTTCGTGGGCAACCTCAAGGGCGTCGTCGGCAACCAGGACGTCATCGACATCACCAACGACTCGATCACCAAATTTGGAAGCGATGGCCATGTCGCCGCTTATGGCTCTTTCCGCGTCTTGGTGAACGCCGCGGGCGGTGTGCCGTGCAACATGTTTGGCGATGACACAAAGAAGGTGAATGTGTTCTGGACTCTCGCCAGGGTTGGAGGCACGGTCACGCCGGGCTCGCGATAGGAGGTTTATGAGGACGATGCACATCTTTTGCATCACGAGTGATCGTCGGGCACACGTCTGGAATGGAGAGAGATTATACGGCAGGTTCTGTTATGCCGTCGTGGGATGACATGGACTCAGGCTGCTCAGACATTACAGGATTTGTGTCGTGAGTGTGGGATCTGAAGAAGCGAGCATGTTCGTAGCGCTAGCATTTGTACAGTGTACTCGAGATCAGGGACTCGACCGCTCGACTCGAACACCAATTTCCGATCAGATGCAAAGGTCTCCTCGACCCTTCGAGGCGCAGAGACACTGTCGCGGCGATTTTTTTTTTGTGCTAGTTCAGACACTGCACATACCCGCGCCTTGATGGATCTTGACTCGCAACTTCCCGCCATGGCACAAGTCCGGGCCGGCCACCCACGTGTGCCCTAGGTAGGTCCCTCCCTTAGCCCGCCGAGCTCACCGCACGTGGCAACGCAGGCATCTCCGGACCGCGTCCCAGCCAAGCCAGGTCTTGCCTGTCTATGATCATGGCCACATCGCCGACACATGTTCCCCATCCGGTAATAAGGTAAACGAAGCCACCATGCGATCTTTTTTTCCCCCTTTCTGCTTTCAGCGGCTGCGAGTCCGGCGGCTGCAGACAGATGCTTGGGACAGGGATTGCGGGTGTCGTTCCGAAAAAATTGGACGATACCTGAAGCAGTGGGATTGGGGCACGGAGAAAAGGCGTCTAGCGTGAGGCGTAGAAGAGCAGGTGAGGTGGAAGACGTATATGGGTATCGGGATGCTTATGTGCCGGGTCGTCATAGTGTGCACTGAGTGTTCAGATACCTGCAACACATGTGAAGCACTTTGAGTTGGGTGATGTTTTTTTTTCCGGGGGGTGTGCTGACATGGATTTGGTGGTGGAAGGTTTTTTTTGGGGATGGCTGATATGGATGCCGTTTTGCAGTGCTATAGTAGTTATGATACGATGGAAAATGCGCATTTGGGCGATTGCTGCTACGATGCTGACGCGAAGTTGTATACGGTGGATTTCCTGTCTGGTGCGAGGGTTTTGGTGGGAGAGCTGATGGGTGTTGGTGTCGTGGTGTTGGGATAAGGTTACTTAGGGTTGATGTCAACGACAGTCAGAGATGGATGTTGAGGACGGACGGTCTTCAGCTGGAGGGGTTCCCGGCTCGGATTCATGGTACGATTGAGGAAAATGGGCTCGAGAAGACGGTAGTCATTTTGACGGCATTGCGTCCTTACAAGTTTGCGGTCAGACAATCTGAGCATATGATTCTCGACATGCTCATCTATCCCCACTTCATCTTATTCCTGGCAGCGGCAAACTGCTGCCAAGCCCGCGGCAGTTGCAAGCGTTCCTTGGGGGAATTAGTGTTTGTGCTTCGCCACCTGGGCGGCGTGTCGTCTATCGCCTTGGCAAAGCGCGAGGGATCCGTGAGTGGAAGAAGAATCTCGCCACTTTCTTGACGGCGTTTCTTCCTGCAATGCTCGGTGGCATCAAAGTCGCTCCCATCGAAGTTTGGGACCGAGATGTGGTGCAAGGCGCTGTTTGCGGGAGAGGGTCACACATCGTCGTTGCCCGCCTAGCTAGGCAGGACGGATTGTTCCGACCTTTGATGCCGCGCTCGTCGCGGATCTGTGTCATTGCCAGCCAATGTGTGTCCTCGAAGACAAAAGGCTTCTACTGGGTAGCTGCGGCGATGCATAGCTCTTTCCACAGTTCAAGACCAGCAGCTGCGTGACGAACAGCTCACTGAAACCTGATCATATTCTTCATCCTCTTCATGAAGCCTTGTAGCCACGTCCGGTCTGGCGCCTCGTCGAGCTCGGCCCTCAGATCCACATAATGATTGGGGTTGCTCGCTGGCCGCATCATTTTCTGACCTAGCGGATATTGCTTGGCGTAAGTGTCGTCGAGCAGTAGATATGCAGCGTTGACCTCGGCGGCCTCGTTGCGATAAGGCGTCGGTGGTGTCCGCAGGCGTTTGCGGAGGAGTGATTGGAATTGTCGGTCCTCGGGGCGCAGACGATCGACGGGCCAGCGGCGGACGAGGCGTGAGTAGTGTTGGACGATGTGCTGGGGGGGATCAGTTCTGCGAATAGGTGATACGGTCGCCCATCATACCTGACGAGACATGGTTGTCGTGTAGTTGGATGCGATTGTTGCAAAGACTCGAGCCAGAATGCGGATGTTGTATGTATGTGCTCAAGGTGTAGATGTCTGCATCATGGAGATGGGCGACCAATGAGATGTTTAGTAATGCGGCGACTCCTCCGAGACTACTGTGCCTACCCCATTGGGAATTTGTGCATGGCTCCTGTGTCCTTCATTCGGCACGTGAGAGGTTCGTGGAAGAAGTATGCGAAGGTCGCGTGTGCTGAAGGTAGGCAGCCTTGGAGACGGTGTCGCACAGTCATTGATCGCTAACCATCTGGTCTCAGAGGACGTCCGAGATATGCCTCTTCTGCAGATTGAATCTCGCGCCTGCATCATTTCTCAATGACCGACGACCGCTCAGCACGAACGAGGTACACCGACAACAGGGCGCTGCCGCTGCCGCTGCCGCTGAGCCTGACGACGATGTCGCATCATCATCACCATCACCACCAACCCCGGCGGCGGCGGCCCCAGCGGAAGATTTGAGTGAAGACTGGGTCGATGGACGCCAGTTTCTGCCTCAGGAACAGCAATGGAAAGAACGCGCGCGGCAGGCACGACTGGCCAGAGAGCAGCAGGAGAAGCAACTGGAGGAGCTGAAGCGCAAGCAGGCAAGCGCCGCCGAGCAGGCGAGCCGGGAACAAGAGAGAAGGAAGCTCGCGCGACATACGCAACAATGGAAGCTGGAGCGAGCTGGAAAGCAGAGCCCCGCTAGAGCTCCCATGCCGGAGCAGGAGTCCGGGAAGGAGCAGGGCAGAGGAGGCAAGAGCGACCGAGATGAGCCGAAGCGCGGGAAAGAAGAGGCAGGTGCGACGAACGTTGGCCTACGACGTACTTTCCGGAAAATTGGCACCGAGGCGGGTGATCATCAGTCTGGCGCCAGCGTCAGAGGGTCATTCAGCGAACGTGATGCAAAGGTGCGCAACCCACAGGGGGAAGCGTTCGAGTCAACAAGGGCGCAACAAAGGAGACCACGAGATCAACACAACAGCCGCCCCCAACAACAGAGGCGAGAGCGTGTGGACGATCCATTCGCAGGCCATGGCAGGCAGACCCTTGAGAAGGTGGCAATGCCGGTGTTTGGAAGCAGCCCAGCAAGCACCCCTCTCGTCCCTAAGCCTGCAGGCGACGGATGGGGCAGTGGTCCGGTACAGCGGGCGAAACTGGTGTACGGTGACGCGCCTGTCGTGCCAAAGATCGAAACCGCAGCTACTGATGACCTGCAGCCGGAGTCGCAGGAGAGCAACGTGCAGGAGGACCTGGTTGCGTCTCGCGAGTCAGATCGCCCGCAGCCATTCAACCAGAGTGTTGCAGGTGCTCAGCCTGAAGATGTGGATCATGCTGTCGAAGACGCATCGCCAGGTCACGATCTAGCGGAGGCGCCGCCACCCGAGATATCCACCGAAGAGGACCGTTCAGGCCATACTGCGGACGACGGACGGGGTCCTCACTCCGCGCCGAAAGCACCCTTGACGTCCAACACTGGATTACCGGCGCAAGATGTCGACCGAGAGATCGCTAATGAGCTCCATGGCGCTAGGCAAGGCGCGGAAGAGGCACCAGCTGCTGAGACCGCGCCGGAACCTGTTTCGACTAGTACAATGCAGCCCAGCCTGGACCTATCGCGAGAAAGCGCGCATGAGACCTCAAGCCCTGAAGTCCAGGAGCAAGTGCAGTCACAAGCATTCGAGCAGTCTCCCGCGGTATCGACTGAGTCGCCAATCGGGACCACAGATACAGGAGCATCTGAGCATCATCAGAGTAAGTCTGCTGAGCCCGCTGCCGTGCGAGATACAGCGGAGTCGGAACTCATCGAGTCGCCGTCCAAGCGGGAAGAAGACCAGCGAAAAGAGCCCTCGGCAGCCCCTAACACTGAATGTGCTCCTCGACCACTTCCAGCTGGACCACGTCACGATGAGCCACGTTCGCACGAACAGCCCAATCCTCCAGACGATCAATACACGAATGCGCCAACAGCGCCGGCGACGAGGCCAGACGGCACTGGCTCTGCTTTCATTGATGGTATCATGGCCAAGTTGTCGGGTATGAGTGTTGAGGAGCAGCGGGCCGTTGCTAAACTGTTCGGAGTTGCGGCCCCTACGGCGACACATCCTGTGCAGACTCACCAACATTCAGAACGCCAAGAGCCTCAGAATCCAGCATATAAAGAAGCTTGGCAGCGATCACAGCAATATTCCTCCCCCCCCCCGCCGCCGCCGCCGCCGTCGCCGTTTGGACGACAGGGTAAGGTTGAAAGTGCATCGGCCTCAAGCGAAGTTTGGGATGCGCAATCTCCGGTGACTCGCAATGGCGGTGGATGGGGCTTAGATGAGCAAGAGTCAACCCTCCCCTCCGTCATCAGTCAGCGGACAGATCAACAGCGGAACCCGTCCGCGCTACCATCGCAGCAGGCGAAGCAAGACCAGCTATCGCGAGCTGGCGAGACTGGCTATTATGCGACCATTTTCGATCCTCAGGAGGAATACCGGCAGCAGCAAATCGGTGCCGACGACGACGTATCGGCGAACTGGCAACACCTTCGTCGCCAGGCAACGCAGCGGCTCCCAGCGCAACAGCAGGAGCCAGCGGCCGCTGCGTCGCGTCCAGTGCAGGCCCAACCCGAGGAGCAATTTAGTACCGACACGATTGACCGCATGTTTCAGAAGCACAAGGAGTCGCGGGCTCCACCACAACAGCCCAGCAGCCCTACACAGGCACGGCCGACTTACAGCAGCCCTTTTGATGTCCCACAAGTGCCGCAGGTGTCTATTTACGATCGACCCAGCGTTTTAAAGGACATCGTATGTGGTCGCTGTCAGCAAAAGGGTCATCGTGCCAGAGATTGTCCTGGACCCGTGTTGAAGCAGCAGGAGCGGCGATCGCAGAACCAAGGAAGTCAACGCCAGCAGTCCAGCCAGCAGCCCGAGGAGCAACGCGGCCACCAATCCAGGTTTGGTCAACCCCAGCAACAGCGCCAGACGAGGGACAGTCAATCCAGCAATTCTTTCCAGGAGATGAGAGATACGAGGACACCAGATCCTTTTGCTCCTGAGCCAGGTCATGGCGGTCGGCAGCGGTCCGTCAACCCTTTCGCTGCTCCATCCGCAGACATGGACAACTCGCAGTCGTTCAGCAATGCCGCGGATGAGGCTGAGCGAAACGCCCCTTTTGCACCCATGTACGATACTTCAACCGAGAAGTCTATCAGGGGAGGCAGGTACCGAGATCGGGCTGAGGCAGATCAAGAATTCAACAAGCCTGCAAGAAAGGGCAGGTTCAGAGCAGCTGTTGACGAAGAAGACGACGACGCGATGTCAGATATTGCCAACCGAGTCCTGCGACGTTCCAGATCTTCTAATGAAGACGACGAAATTGAGCAACGGGGGGGTCGCAGTCGTGATCAAGGCCGCAAGCCTCGGGGTCGACAGCGAGATGACGATGATGAGGACGATGATGCCGCGGCTGCTAGGGAGGAGCGGAACCTTCGGAAGAGAGAGCGGCAAGCTCGTGAAAGGGAGGCCAGAGAGTTAAAGGCGGCAGAGACAAAGGCTCGGCAGGAGGAAGAGAAGCACCAACTAAAGCTGCCAGAGTTCATCAACGTTTCGACGCTTGCTCAGGTGCTGGGCGTACGGTACGAAAGTTTCGTCAGGCATCTGAAAAGACTTGGGTACGATGACATATTCCCTGGAATGGTCCTGAATTCAGAGACTTCTGGCATGATCGCTATGGAATATGACTACGACCCCGTCTTTGAGCCAGCCAATGAGGCCGACGAGAGGGACCTCAAAGCCAGACCAGAACCTGAAGACAAGCAGAATCTGCCAGCCAGACCGCCTGTCGTGACTATTATGGGTCATGTCGATCATGGCAAGACCACGATTCTGGACTACCTGCGCAAGAGCTCAGTCGCAGCCGGCGAAGCTGGAGGCATCACGCAGCATATTGGTGCTTTCAGTGTTCCGCTCGCGAGCAGTGGAAAGACAATCACCTTCTTGGACACTCCAGGCCACGCTGCATTTTTGGCAATGCGACAGCGTGGTGCTAATGTCACCGACATTGTCATTCTGGTCGTGGCGGCTGACGACTCTGTCAAGCCGCAGACCCTCGAAGCGTTAAAACATGCTCAGGCCGCCAAGGTACCGATCATAGTCGCCGTCAACAAGATCGACAAGCCGGAAGCCGATTTGCAACGCGTGAAGCAAGATCTCGCTCGCCATGGCGTTGAGATCGAGGACTTTGGCGGTGAGACGCAAGTCGTGCCTGTCAGCGGCAAGACCGGTGAAGGTATGGATATGCTTGAGGAAAATATTGTGACGCTTTCTGAGATCCTGGATCACCGTGCCGAGACCGATGGACCAGTCGAAGGCTGGATCCTTGAGGCCACGACGAAGAAACTGGGCCGTGTCGCCACTGTGCTCGTACGTCGCGGCACGCTCAAGATTGGAACCGTCATTGTCGCTGGCAGAACTTGGGGCCGAGTTCGCAGTCTGCATAACGAGGCTGGCCAGGCTGTTGAGTCAGCTGGGCCTGGCATCCCCGTCGAAGTTGACGGCTGGCGTGAGCAACCTGTCGCTGGAGATGAAGTGCTAGAGGCGCCGACTGAACAGAAAGCTACCGGCGTGGTTGAATACAGGCTCGAACAGCTCGAGCGAGAGAAAACTGCAGTCGATATGGAAGCTATCAATGTCACGCGCAAAGCTGAGCAAGAGAAGCGAGAGAAGGAGCGCGCAGCACAACGAGCCGCCAAGTATGCGGCTTACAGCGATTTCTTCGAGGCTGCTGCCGATCCAGGTGAACATGATGATTCTGCCGGATCGCAGGAGGAGCAGAGCAGTGGACCAAAGAACGTGCCGTTCATCATCAAGGCCGACGTCTCCGGCTCTGCTGAGGCTGTTACGGCGTACATTCTCTCCATCTCCTCTCCCCTCGTCACGCCCCGCATCCTCAAGTCAGAAGTCGGCCCCATCAATCCCAGCGACGTCGACCTGGCGGATGCAGCCCGAGCCCATATCGTCGCTTTCAACCTGCCGCCTGACGAGGGCATCAAAGGTGCCGCCGAGGCGAAAGGGCTGAAAGTCCTGGAGAACAATGTCATCTATCGTGTTCTCGACGATGTCAAAGCTGTGTTGGAAGACGTGCTCCCACCTATCGTTACGCAGCGCGTGCTGGGCGAGGCGGAGATTGGTCAAGCGTTTGAGATTGGCATAGGTGGGCGGAGGAAGATGAAGATTGCCGGGTGTAAGGTCAGGAACGGCGTGGTGGGGAAGAGTCATCGGGTGAGGGTGTTGCGTGAGGGTGAGAAGATCTACGATGGTGAGTACTGTCTCATGTCCCCGTGCTCGCAAGGGGACTCGGTATGCTGACTGTGTGATTCAGGGTCCATTCACTCCCTCAAAAACGTCAAGAAGGACGTGCAGGAGATGCGGAAGGGGACGGAGTGTGGAATGGGTTTTGACAATTGGGAGCTGTTCGAGGTCGGGGATCAGGTGCAGACGTATGAGGAGGTTAGTGAGCCGAGGAAGCTGTAAGACTCGAGCACTTTGATGCCTGGTGGGGCATTGCGATGGTGTAAGGTCGGAAAAGCATCGATGGGCGGAGTTGTACAGATATGTTTGCATGTACGGCACGAGGGGGCTGGGCAAGCGTGATGGTGTACAGCCTGCCTACCTTGCCTATAGTACAGCGCCTCCGGCACGTCCTTGTCCTGAGCGACCTTTCATGCCGTGCCTTCGGGTTGAGAGTCGAGCGCTTGAATTCCAACAGTCTAGGCTGTCGGTGCTTAGGTTGTTCGATCGGGGAGTCGACTTGTTAGAGCCCTCCAACTGTATATATAGCAGAGACGGGGTCAGGATTTCGTAATGTCGGCAAGGATTTCGCGTCCGAGCAAGTGTCGTGGCCGACTGCGCGGAGGAGGGTTGCGGTACGTCGTGTCTACCTGCGCGACTGGGGGTGTGGGTTGACGTACGTACCTAGGTATTTTGAGTTTGTGGCGGTAGTACAGAGAACGCGGTCTTACTTTTATTGCTTTGAGCGATTCGACTGGCGAGCGAGAGACTATCTTGCGCAGCGAAACGACCTGAGATTTCTCGGTTTAGCAACTTAATATCTTAATTACTCCCCCTTTCTATAAGGACGTCCCTAGACTTATACTAAGCCGAATATTAGTAGGAATACTATCGATACTTACTATTATAGCATATATAGCTAAGATATTTAAGGTAGGCGCTAGTTTATAACTACTCTAAAGTAAGAGCTAGTCTAATTTACCTTTACTAATTCTAGAGTATAGTAAGAAGGTACTAATTATTACTTCTTAGTATATATATCTAACCTTCCTTATTTATATAGAGATATATATCTATAGTTATATCTTATTATAGCTTATAATCTCAGTAAATAATAAGCTAGATTTAGTTAGACTTATTTTATATATAAAAGAGCTTATTCTATATCTATATACTATATTTATACTACGTATATTATATATATAGTTAATAGGCTTTATCTATAAGGCTCTTATACTATTTCTATTATTAATTTACAACTATATTTATTATTATACTTAAATAAGTTCTTAGCGTAGTAGTAGTAAGACCCTTATATATAAGTCTTATCCTCTAAAACCTATCTCTTTTATTATAATAATCTACTTCTTACTTACCTCCTACTCTTATTTACTTATTCCTTAGCTTTTAGACTTCTTCTTTAAGATCTTTAAGTCTTCTAGTACTTCTTTACTCTATATTATAACTATAACTATATCTTCTCTATAGCTAGAATTCTTTAGCTAGTTCGATATCTTATATCTCTTTTCTAATATTATTACTTTAATAGATAGATATCTATAGATAGATTAATAATTTAGTCTTAGGCTTACTATTCTAGATAGGCGGCTTCTAGTCTCTAGATCCTATAGCTTCTAGGCTAGTCCCTAGGTATATATCTTAAATTACCTTAGTAAGGGACTTTACTAGGATAGTAATACTTACTTTACTTGTCTTAGCTTATTAGCTATATACTTCTAAGATATTTAATATAGTATATATATATTCTAGCTTATTCTCTATATACTTCTAGCGCTAGAATACTTCTTAGAATATAGTCTTAAGTTTCTTTCTTCGCTTATCTTAGCTTATTAGTTATATACTTCTAAATATTTGATATAGTATATATATATATTTAAGCTTATTCTCTATATACTTCTAGTACTAGAATACTTCTTAGAAGATAGTCTTAAGTTTCTTCTCTAGAGATAGTCTTAGCTATATTTATTCTATAGTATTCTACTAGTTAATACTAGCTTCTATTACTAGATTTAAGGAAGTCCTATAGTATCTTTATAATAATAATCGAACTTAATATTATAAGCGAATAATATATATATTAGAGTTTGTTATAGTATTTAATAAATTTAATAAAGAAGGAAGGCTGATTCTATATAGTCTAAAGAAAAGTATATAGGAGTGCTAAGGCTATATAGGCCTATAGCTAGTATATAATATAGAGCCTACCTCTTATACTTAATTAGTAATAACTAACATCTCTAACTTTTGGCGCGGAAATTATATATCGCGTCTAAACAATGTAGCTAAAAAGAAGGACATGGCAGGTTTTTACAAGTTATTCCGCATTGATCTTCGTCGTAACTCGAGTCCTTGCGACATTCAAAAACCTTTAATTCGTAATTTTCCGCGCAGCGGCAATGATGCCCAGTGTCGCCTGCACACCATATTAAAGGGGCCCAGCTCCACTCTTGATTAACAAGGTTACACCACTCCTATAGACGTAATAGCTGTTAGTATAGTGTCTTAAGTACTAGGAGGCTGCTTAGCATAGACGGGAAAAATCATACGACGTAATGCTTACGCGGACTACACCGCTATTGTCGGATCTAGATGTCAGCAAAATATTATCCTAGAATATTGCATAGACTCAACCTACCCTTTGACCAGCCTGAAGAGCCGGACATGGCTCGTAGTTGTTGGCGACGACTGTAGAGTCCGGGAGCTTGAAAAGTGCCATTATGAGCAGGCATGATTGAAGCTTGAAATTCATCGTTTGGTAGTCGATAGGTCGCGCGGATCAGCGAAGGATAGGTGCTCAGCGATTAATAGGATCTGTCGCGTAGAACTGGCGGGCCGTAGGCGGCGATCGACAGACCGGCGTAGGGATTGAGACGTTGTAGCTAATAAGGCCAAGGTCGATATGTTGTGATCGAAGTGAAGGAGCTTCTTGAGAGATTGGGCGCCTTTTGTAATCACAGCAAAGTAAGCCGTAGGCTACTGGCGGAAGTACTAAGCTTAATGCCTGTCAAGTGTAATAAGCTGACAGCTAGGTACCAGGCCCAAGCATGAAGATAGAATTAGAACGCGAGCATGCTCGCATTCGGGCTCTTGCGTCAATTGTGCACCGTGAAGGCGCGGCCGAAAACCACACAAATGCTTCGCAATCAGGCAGTCGATTCTTGCCATCGCGTTTCATCCGAATAGAGAGCTTCGCAAGAGGCATACAGCCATCGCACGGGCATCGCCCGGCATCTTCGGTGGCCACTAAATGAGCCACAGGCTGCCCTAAGCATGCGCACTCATCAGCGACAGACGACTTGCCTGAAAACGCGCGGGCGAGCCGATCGTTGAACGTGGCGGTGCTTATGCGCTCGACCACAATCGCAAATCTGAGAATACAGGGAGGACGATGAGCTTTAGAACCCGACGCATGCGGCGCAAGATGCTGGAGACCATTGTTCGAGCTCTTGTATTGGATGTAAGAAGAGATGGAAGGCGGGTGATGATGGTTTTTGAGACTGTGTTGTTAAGTATCAGTGCTAAGAAACGAGAGTGATGGAATTGGAGGAGGCGTAACAAAGTGATCACCGCTAGGAGCACCGTCTGATTCCTGGAGCCATCAAGTTTGGACATTGCTCAGTCGACAGATCGGCGATTGCGGATTAGTATACAATCTCGGACTTGATAATGCCCGTTCGGAGTCTGTGGATAGCTAACATGTTGCTACTAAGACAGATCGAGAAGAACTAGTCGGCAATACTAAGCGACCTTGTTATAGATATCCTTTATTATCTATATTATAAACACCTCTAAAATGTCCTTACGTAGGAACTATAGCTTAGTAGCTACTTATATCTACTTTAGAGCTATACTAGTAATTTACTACTCTTTAATAAAGTTCTATACTTATATATAATAGGTACTATAGTAGTTAGTAATAGCTTTGTTATTATCCGAGTTATAATTATAATAGTATAGCTTGCCTCTTAGATAGTATACTAACTATATAGATATAAGAAGATTATATTAATTATCTACTTAAAGATATATTATAAACTTATAGCTATACTTCTTTATCTTCTCAATCTACTATAGAGTATAGCCTAGCTCGCGATATAATAATAGCTACTTTTTATTACTACTACAAGTATAGATATACTTAATATAATATATATAATTTGTATTATCTTAGTTCTTATACTTAATACGCTACTTTGTTGTTTTGAGATTCTATACTTAATACTAGGTAATAGATTTACGTAATAGAAGTAGCTATAGAAGGAATATATTATTAGATATATATCGGAAGATAAATAAACATATTAGGTTAGAGAAGAAAAGAAGGAATCTTCTCTTCTCTCTCCTCTAGAAATACTCCTACTAAGGCTAAGCTTATAGGGCTTAGTTAGAGTACTCCTAAGTTATAAACTAGTATAACTCTCCTTACTCTAACTTAACATTCCTAGTATACGACTACCTACTACTTTTTAATACTCCTACTTAGGTATATACTACTACCTATAGTCTCTACTAACTCTAGGCTACTCCTACTAGCTTCTAACCTCTAGTCTAGAGCCTTATAAGCTTCGTCCTTATAAGAGAGAGTAATAAATTAGAGTGTGTTTACCTTCTTATATAAGGGTAATCTATATATAAAGAGGGGGAGTCGTAAATTAGAGAATGTTTGTTATTTATATATGTCGGTTTACTAGTTTATATAAATGCTCTACTTTTATAGGCAGCTCTAGCTTCGTATAAAGAGCGATCTATATATAAAGAGAGGTTATAAATTAGAGAATGTTTATTATTTATATATATTAGTTAGCTAGTTTATATAAATACTCTGCTTTTATAGGTAGCTCTAGCTTCGCATAAAGTCTTCCTCTTGCCCCTTCTCTACTAATATAACCTCTCTAACATCTTAATATAGCATCGTAGTAGGAAGTCCTACTAATCCTATTAGATAATACTTTACTTAGTAATAAGCTTACTTAGCTTATAGTACTTAGGTATATCTTTCTAGCACATTATCTCTCTAATCGTAGCTAACTATTCTCTTAGCTCTAATGCTATAAGGTACCTAACTCTTAGTTATATATAGCTCTAGGTATATATCTAATTCCTTTACGAGGTATATAACTCTAGTCGCTTTAACTAAGTCCTACCTTCCTTTAAGGGTAACGCGACCTAATTCTATATTACTTATTAGAGTATAACCTTCTCTTATAACCTAGGTCTATAGGAATATAACCTAAATACTCTAACTAGTACTATACTAATTACTACTAGCTTTACGATAGCTAGTATTACCTAGAGCGTAAATTATCTTTAGTATATTATAAAGTCGGGGGGTACTACGTAGGTCTATATAGCTAGTACTACTCTAACTCTAGAAATCCTTACCTCGAGAGTTTATATACTAACTATTTTAGGAAGAATTAGAAGAAGTACTACTTATTATACTCTAGTCTAATAGATAAAGATCCTAATCTAGCAGGTTAGAGTACTATAAGTTAGAGTGCCTTTAGCTAGGATAGGTCGACCTAAGATAAGGTAGGCAACTATAACCTTTAGCCTCGCCTCCCTACTCCTTAGTATAGTAGCCTATCTCTCTAGACGCTAGCTTATTAGAGTTTAGATTAGACTCTAGATCTAGGTCTATAGTATTAGAAGAGTAGGAGTTATAGTTAGAGAGCTATAGATTATTATCTAATTGCGCTAGACTATTATTAGGAGAATAAGTATTATAGGCTACTTACTTACTTTATAGACTATAGCTATAAGGCTTTTCTAGAACCCTACTTAAATCGAGAAGCTAGTAACCTTTTCTCTTTATAGTTCGGAGATAAGACCTTCTAGCTATATAAGCTAAATCTAGTCTAGACTAATCTATCGCTATTTACCTAGAGCGACCTTATTTATTATAGGATTCTAGTCTACCTCTAGTAGGCCGAGATTATCTAATTAGAGCAGAGCATTATTAGGAGGCTATTTACTACTTAGGATTAGGTAACTAACTATAATTTGAATTAGATAAGTAAGAGGATCGAGGCCTTTTTCTATAGGTACCTCGCTAACTAGGCCTTCCTTCTATAGGTTACTAGGCGCACCCTAATTTCTCTACTTATAAAGGAATCTCTATTAAGCGAAGGGATTACTACCCTACTATAATAGCCTCTAGGCTCTATTCCTAATATAGCTTTCTAAGATATAAACCTTAGTTAGAGGCGTTAGAGCTCTAAAGGTCCTATTACTTAGTTACTTAGAGAGAGCTAGGAGTAGGAGAGGTAGGAACAAGCATTATTATCTCGAGGCCCTCTCTCTCTTCTAACTTGTCGCTAACCTTCTAGGTTAGACACCTATATAGCTAGTACTAGTCCTATCTTTCGTAGGAGTCTAAGGAGTTAGCTAGTTAGGAGTGTCTATAGTAGTATTTATTTCCTTTCTCCTACTATAGACAATCTTAACTTTTCGTTCCTTACTAAGCGCTCGCCCTCTAAATATTAGCTATCCTCTAAGGTCGAGCTTAGTCCCTCTAGAGCTAGGCGGTATATAAGTCTATTTCTTACCTATTTAGGCCCTCTTAGCCCTATATAGAGGACTCTAATCTAGCCTTAGGGCTATTAGAATCTACTATATAGTATTACTAAAGCGGATAGAGTAAGGGCTTAGTAAGAGTTCTACGACTAAGAGATTACTAAGACGCCTAATATAGGTCTGTTCTAGCCTAGTAGGAGGCCCTCTAGCTCTTACTACTCTAACTCTCGTCGTAGTAGTTAGAGTTCTTATTATAGGTCTTGCGGATCTAGAAGTAGCTACAAGTAGTATAAGTACTTAGGTAAGGGTTTCTAGGCTTCTAGTAATAAATAAGATTACCTAAGGTAGTAGGTTAGCCTATTAGGTTATAATACTACTTTCTAGTAGTAGCTATAATTATAGTTAGAAATAAAGAGCTACTTCCTTAACTAAAGCTACTCTACTACCTTCTCGAATTAGGGTCCTAGCTTTAGTTTAGTTAGACTGTCGGCGATTATATTAGAGGTCTTAATATAGCTAATAGAGATAATGTCCTTCTTATAGAGGTCTCGCTAGTAATAGTAGGCTATATCGATATACTTTAACCTCTTACTAGTATATATATTCTTCGCTAAGGTAATTACTACTTAATTATCCTCTTATAGCTATACTATTAGTAAGCCTATAGCGAACTTTATCTCTTCTCTAATCTATAGGCTCTAACTAATATACCTCTATATCTTTATGTCTTAGAAGATCTAGTAGAGGAATTGTAACTACTTTGCGTATCTCGCTATTACTATATACTTTGCCTCTATTATTAAGCCTACTACTAACTTTTACTTCTTACTAGCCTATAATACTAGTCCTCTAGTAAGTATAAATATATTCTCTAGTACTAAGATATAGTCTAACTTGTCTATCGTATAGTCTAAGTTAGAGTACCCTACGAGTATATCTTATACCTTCGCGTTATATATAATCCTTAGGTCCTTTAATAAGCGTATATACCTTCTAAGCTTCTTTAGAGCTTACTAGTAGTACTTAGCTAGGTCTAATATATACTAGCTTAGCCTTCTAAGTACAAATATAATATTAGGCCTAGTTAGAATACCTACGTATATCTAGCTACTAATAGCTTCTTAGTACTTCCTCCTATTAACTCTAACGTTGTTAGGTCCTAATAGTCTAATTGTATTATAGCTATCTAGAGGTAATTAGGTTAGATAGGCGCTCTCTACTAATATTATAATCTTGTCTAGTACCTTCTCGATATAGTATATCTAGTCTAGGCGTAAGGTACTAGCTTTCTAATCTCTAATAATTTTAATATTTAGTAGGTAGGTTACTTTGCCTAAGTCCTTAATCTTAAAGAATGTCGCAAACTTTCTCTTAAACTAGTCTACGTCGGCTATACTCTCTACTCCTATTATAATATCGTCTATATATACTAGTACTATTAGTTTCTAGATAGAATACACAAATAGTTAGGAATCTACTCTACTCTAAACAAAACTAATCTTCTTAATCTTTCCTTTATAGAGTTAGTACTAGTCTCGAGCTACTTACTTTAGACTATATAAGCTCTTTTCTAGCTTAAGTACCTTACCTAGGTTAACTCTAATACTAGGTAGTATATATATTAGAATAACTTCCTTAAGAACTAATTCTATAAAAGTATTATTAATATCGACCTAGTATAGTTCCTAGTTATTTATATATACTACGGCTATAAAGAGGCGGATAGTATTATATCTAACTATTAGAGCGAATGTATCTTTAAAGTTAACTCTAAGTACCTAGCTAAATCCTCTATCGACTAGTCGGGCCTTAAACTTATTATCTAATCTATTAGTATTATATTTTATATCGAAGACCTATTTAGACGTAATTAGATTAGCTCCCGCTAGTACGGCTATAGCCCTATAGGTTAGGTTACCCTCTAGCGCGGTAGTTTCTACCTATATAGCTTCTAGCTATAGGTGTCCCTACTTCTTATTAGAGACTACCTACTCGTATGTCTTTAGAATAGGTATTTTCTCTAATAGTCGTATTCTAGCTCCTACTACTACTAGGCCGAGCTCTTCTATATCTGCTATAAATCCGAACTAATTATCTTTATACTAATAGAGCTCTTTCTCTACGTTTATACTTAATATCGTATTATAGATTGTAATAAAGCTTCTAATTATCTCTATAGCTCTTTTTAGCTTATCCTACCTCCTCTTATTACTCTAATCCTAACTCCTCTTACTAGTTACCTTATTTAACTATCTTAGTAAGTCTCTTTCTACTCTAATCTCGCCTAATCTATCTAGTACTATCCTTATTCTCTTACCTAGTACTAGTATAGGAGGTACGCTTAGTACTCCTAGTATAGGTAGTATAATTAGTATAACTAGCGTAGCGTCTAATATTTCTTACTCTAACTAGCTTCGCTCCTTCTCCTACTACTCTAACTTAGTATTAAAGTTTAGGTTATGCCTCTCGACGCTAGTATTAGGTTTTAGTAGCTATAGTAGTTTAATATATATTACTATCCTCTACGTAACGCTAGTATTAGGTTTCGGTAGCTATAGTAGTTCGATATATATTACTACCCTATATATTATATCTTAGGGTAGGTTCCTATTAGGCTTCGGTACTAGGTTTAGGTTAGGCTTTAGTAGACGCCTAACTAGCCTTCGCGTTAGTATAGAACTACTCTAATTCTTCGGAGTAAAGCTAAGTTTAATATTACTCTCCTTACTTTCTTCGAAGAATTTAATAGATTCTATAGTAATAACCTATTTTAAATTAGGTGCCTAGATCTTCTATATCTTAGTAGTACTCTTAATATACCTAACAAACATACTCTTACGCCTCTAATTTATTAGCTTATCCCTCCTCGAGTCTTTAGGCATCGATCTTAGGTCGATATACGAGATAACCTAGTACTCTTAAACGTATATATAGTCGATAGAGGGTTGTTTCTCTAACTAAGCTTCCTCTAGCATTACTAGGAGGTTATTAATCTTAATAGGGTATAGGTTATATACGTATTAGCTCGCTATTAGAGCCTCTAGCTAGAATTCGATTAGGAGTCCTATATCTTCGATTATCGCTCTAACTACCCGCTTAGTATCTCTAATATATTTCTTAGTAATACTATTTACCTAAGAGTTATATGCCTTAGTTAGGTTAAGTTCTATACTATATTCTAATTCTTATTCCTTTAGAATAGATAAGAGCTTACCTATATTATTACTTCTTACTACCTTAGTAAGAACGTATATAATAGGCTATCGATATAAAGGTATATAGTAGCGTATAGAGCCTTAGTCTCTAATAATAGAGTAAGGTTAGAAACTAATTACTATCTTCGTTTAGTTATAAAGCAAAGCGTATAGTATATATATACGTACGTTATATATAGCTTAGCTTACTAGCCTAGCTATCTAAGCCTATAGCTCGACTATCTAGTATTATTTGCCCCCTTCTCCTATAAGGGTCGTCTCGATACTTAGACTACTCTCTACTTACGTAGAGTAAGCGTTAGCCCTTTATAGTCTACTCTATAAGTAGCTTGTCTCTTCTACGAACCTCCCTCTATACTAGGATAGTATTATAAATTATATCTTAGTTATAATCCGCGTAATATAACTTCTTTGTTATTATTACGTAACGCGTGCTATAAATATACTCGACGCCTCTAATTAGTCCTAGTATAGGTTGCCTATAATAATAGGGAGCTTCTATCTATAAGAAGCTTCTATAGTAGAGATATCGTATAGGTATAAAGTTTACTCTATGTACGCTACCTTCCTAACTTTTTCCTTCTATATTAAATTATTAATAATGCCTCCTAAGAGTTCTAAGCGCGCTACTAGCGCTCTGCTAGCTATTCCTAGCATACTTATACGCGCTCCGCCTACTCCTAATACGCCTTCTAGCCGCTATACTTATAGTAAGGAGCCCCTTATCGACGACTATAAGCGTAAGTATTACCTATTCCGAATATATAAGATATATAGCTAACTCTACCTTAGAGTATAAGTAGTATAATATATATTTTAAGTTAGAGTAGTAGTAGCGTTATAACTAGTATATATATTCGCACGCTCTAAATATATACTTCTCTAGCTTAGCGTAACTACTAATTAAGCTCGTAGCTATAGTAAGAATAACTATACCTATATTCTAATAAACTAGGCTATAGTAGTAGAGTATGATATTATACTCTACGCCTACGCTAAGGTAGAGTATATTAGGCGCGACGCTAATACCTTAGAGGCCGACTATAAGGCTACCTAGTAAGCGTTCCTAGATACTACTACAAACTAGCGTAAGCTACTTAAGGTATATCTCTTACCTATATATTATATACTATAGGTATAACCTTTAGATACTAACTATCTATAGAGGCTATAGCGTTACTATAACTCTATCTCTTAGCGCTATCCTACTATCGTAGCTAAGAGTAAGCGCGCTACTAGCGCCGCGTAAGTAGGTAATAATACCTAAGCTATCGCCGCTATAGTATAGAATATCTAGGCTCTAGTTAGCCTCTTCGAGCTTAGTCGCGCTATAAGTCTTTAGGCCTATTACTTACTTATTACGTACTAACCTCCTACTAGTTCCTTAAGGCCTACGTACCTACTACTAACCTTAGTTATACTAATACTACTATAAGTAGGCTCTAGGCCTACCTCGATAATAAGATAGAAGTAAGTTTGTTCTATAAGTATTTCTTACTAGATTAGCGTATACTAATCTCTTACTAGGAGCGTAAGAGCCTTATAGGCCTTCTAGGTCCTAAGGAGGATAATAAGATAGAGGGGGTAGAGGGTAATAAAGAGTAGCTCTACCCTAGGTACTCTTAGAGGATAAGCGGCTCTAGCTATAAGTATACTTAGCTCTCGCGCCCCGCCTAGAGCTATAGTATAGGTAGCCTATAATATACTTTTCTCTCTAGGCTTACTTCTTCTATTTCTCTTTGCCTAAGCTCCTCTTACTCTTCTTCTATACTAAGTATACTTCGATTAGGTCCTTTAAACCCTTATAGTCTACTTTATTAACCTAGAAGTTATAGTCTTCTAGCTACTCCTTTTACTATACTAGGTACTAGCGTATACTACTATATACTCTAGTACCCCTAATAGCTTTAACCTTATACTTACTATCCTCTTTAGCGAGGGGCATAGGATAGGTAGGCTCCTTACCTACTTAGCCGTTCTATAGCTCTAGTAGTAAGGCGTAGAAGATATTATAGATCTAGTACTAAGTAGGTAGTACTAAATAATAAGCCTAATTACTAATTGCGTCGAGTACCTAGAAAGGTCCGATAAACTAGGCTACTATTTTCTTCTTAGGTACTAGTAGTTGTAAGTTCTTAGTTAATAGTAGTACTATATTACCTATAGAGTATACTTAGCGCTTATACTACGCGTTATAGTACTCTACTCGCTAGTTTACTATCTATCGCCAATTCTCTTTTAGCTTCTTAGTTACGTCGCGTAGCTACTATATATACTCTATAGTAGCTAGTACCCTCCTTTTAGTAGACTTATCTCGAGGCGCTAGTATTAGGGAAGGTTAGAAACCTAGTACTACCTAGAAAGGTAATATACTAGTAGTAGTATTATTACATATATTACTTATATACTTAGCCTATAATAATAGCTCTACCTAGTTATTCTACTTATTATTATAGTAATACTAGAGGTACTATTCTAGGGTCTAATTTGCCCGCTCTATTTAGCTATCTATTTATAGGTAAAACGCTATACTAAGCTTATACTTTAGCTACGCCTTATATATAAAGTCGCTCTAGTACTAGCTAGTAAAAACGCTGCCCCGATCTAAGAGTGCGCCTTTAGGTATATCGAAATAGCGTACAACCTCGTATATTAGGATATTCGCTAGCTCTATACTAGTATATATCTTATTAGTTAGGACGAAGATTACTATTTTAGAGAACCTATCGACAATTACTAGGATAGTATTATATATGTAGCTAAGGAGCTTACTTAGAGGCAGGTCTATAATAAAGTCTATTATAATTTCCTACTACGGCCTATTAGGTAATAGTAGAGTATACGCCTCGCTATATCTATAATAGCGTCTATTTTTTATTATCTAGTATATATAGTAGGTTCGAATATAGCTATTAACTTCTTTTACTATCTCTAGCTACTAATAATTCCTTACTAGTAAGGCGAGAGTATAGTCTCTTCCGAAGTAGCTAGCTAATAGGTCGTTATAGTATAAGCGTAGTAGCTACGCCTTTAATACTTCGTTACTTAGGACCTAAATATAACTCTCTCTATACTAGACGCTATACTTAAATTCCTAGTCCTCGCTAGTACTCTTAGGGCGCTCTAAGGCTACTTATAGCTTACGTAGTAAGGTCTCTAGGTTGCCTAAGACCTCCTCCTAGGTTACTACCTTATAAATAAAGGCTAGTAGCGCCGCTATAAGTTAACCCTCCTAAGGCTAGAGTAGAAGCTCTATGCTCCTAGCCTACTATATGTACGCAACCTAGATATAATCTATAATAGGGTTATTAGTCTACCCGCCCTCTTATCCCTAGAATAATAGCTTGTTCTTTAGGATTAGGAGGAGCGTATTTGCTACTTACGTAGTAGGTATATAGTCTGCGTAGCGAGAAGGTCTGTTAGCTAGGTTGTTAGTCCCCTTATTATACTTAATAGTAAAATCGAACCTTAATAAGTATATAGCCTACTAAGCCTAGTAGCTATTTAGCTACTTTACGCCTATAAAACCGCGAAGGTTATTATAGTTAGATAGTACGCGAATTACCTATAGCGCGCCTTTAAGATAGTAGCGCTATATCTTAAAGCACTCGACGATTACTAGTAGCTCCTAATTATAGGTCTTATAGTTCTATTCTACTAGAGTAAGCTTCTAAGAGTAGAAGGCAATAGAGTGCTAATAAGTAGTATTCTCGCCTACGAAGAGCTAGAAGAGAATACTACCTAAGGCGAACTTAGAAGCATCTATCTCTATCTTAATTAGGAGCTTAGGGTCGTAATACTAGAGGATTAGAGTAGTAGTAAAGGCTACTATTAGCGTACGAAACGTAGCTTCCTTAGGCTCTCCCTATAGGAATAGGCTACTCTTCCCTTTACTTATTATAGTAAGCGGTGCCGCTATCCTCGAGTAGTTCTTAATAAACCGCCTATAGAAGTTAGCGAAGCTAAGGAAACTCTAGACTTCCTTAAGAGTCTTAGGTACTAGCTACTCCTTAACTACCGTAAGCTTACTCTTATCTATTAATACGCTAGAGCTATTAATAACGAAGCCTAGGAACTCTAGTCGGTAGGTATAGAACTCGCATTTCTTCTAGCTAGTATAGAGGGCGTATTTCTGTAGCTACTCTAATATAAGGCATAGGTACTAAGTATACTCTTTATATAAGTCGCTATAGATTAGGATATTATCTAGATATACTATATAGCAGATATTAATAAGGCCTATAAGGGCTTAGTTAATATATACCTAAAAAGTCGCAGGAGCGTTAGTTAGCCTAAATAGTATTACTAAGTACTCGAAATAGCTATAGCGCGTACGAAATATAGTCTTCTAGTAGTCGTCCTTCTTAATTAGGATCCTATAGTATGTATCCTTTAGGTCTAACTTAGAGAACTATGCTACCCGCCTAAGCCGCGTAAGTATCTTATCTATAAGAGGTAAGGGGTATTAGTCTTTAATCGAGATCTCGTTTAGCCCTTAGTAATCTATATATAACTATATAGTACTATCCTTCTTAGGAATAAACAGAATAGGAGCACCCGCCTTACTAGTACTACGCTAGATCTAACTATTCTAAAGGGCCTAATCGAGATATTCCTAAAGTAGTTTAAGCTCTACTTCTAATAGATTATATAGAGGGCGAAAAGGCAGCTTCTTACTAACTTATAACGTAATAGTATGCTCTATGCTATTAACGCGCTTAAGCTTAGCTATACTCTTCTTATTAGTAAATATATTAGCGAAGTCCTTAACTTCGTTAGAAAGAGGTACTAGTCCTACTATTATACTAGTAGCGACCGCGAATATATAAGATTTAGTCTTTAGCGACTAATAGAAGCGCCTAGCGTTAAGTACGCGTATTATAGATAATACGCTACTATAATGCTACTTATTTGTGTCGCTATATATAATAATAGCCTACTAGCGCCTCTAAGGCCGCCCTAGCAAAACTAGCGCTCTAGGTATATCTAAGGCGAAGAATATACCCTACGTATGCTTCTTGTATCTAGTACTATCTACTAGTCGGATCTTAAGCTAATACGCGCTATAATAATAGCCTCTCTTCTCCTAGAACGAATCTATAGTAGGAAGAGATATACTTATAACTTACTTAAGCCTATACTATAAGACGTAAGCTTAAGATACGACGTTAATATCTACGTAATTATTAAGTAATATATCTATCTTAACTTCGTCTCCTTCTATAATAATAACTATGCTATATAGGCGCTTTATAGATACTAGGGCTACGTCTAGACCTAGGTTATATTCTCTTATAGTCGAGGCTATAGAAGGGCTCCTCGACTAATAACTAGCCCTTACCTAACGTACTACTACCTACCTCTTATATAGTAAGTAGGCCTAGGTATAGCGTTAAGCCTTCGTAGGCTCTACTATCTCTACCTTATAGGTAGAAGCTATTATCTCCTTCTTTAGGGTATAATAATCCCGCGCCTAATAGCTAGGTTTACTATAGTTATAATAGTTATTATTCTTATTAGCTACTCTGCTACTACTCCTAGTAGGCGGAGGTAGTAGTAGCTTCTAGAAATCTCCTCTAGACTTCTTACTATCGCCCTTATTAGGCTTCTTATAGTCCTATTAGTTATAAGGTTTACTAGTAGTATACTTATATATAGTACGCGAGCCTCTTACTCCTACTTACTTAATCTAGGTTACTAGAGAGATTAATTCGTCCTAAGTCTTTAGCGCTTAATAGTAGACTATAATAGCCTCGCCTAAGGTATCTTATAGCTTTATAAGTAAGTATTATATATGTTACGTAGGCGTATAGGATTCTATTTATTCCTCTAGCGTAGCTAAGTATATAGTAAAGGATAAGGTACTCTACTTTTCGCCCTACTTAGCGCTCTTATACTATTAGGCGATAATAAGCCTATAATTAGTAGGATCCTTAACTACGTCTACTATCTCCTAGTAAAACATCTCCTAGGTATAGTCTAGCGCTAGATTCGAGACCTTATACTTATTATACTAGGTCTCTAAGATATCTCCTTTAAGGAATATACTCGCGTATATAATCCGCGCGTACGTATTACTATAGGCCTAGCCTAATAATATAAATACCTTCTCTAAATAGCAGATAAAGGTTCTTACTTTCTTTAGCGTCTTACTAGAGAACTTCGATAGAGGTTCGAGGTATAGGCTACCTAAGCTACGCGTAGGTATAGTAGGCAAGTTAGCTAACTACGTAGATAATATAGTCGCTACTTCTATAGCCTAGAAACCTACTACCTATAGGCGCTTATAACGCGCTACGTCTAATTAGAGGTTATAGAGGCGTTACTCCTTATCTAGTACTACCTACTCTTACTTAAGACGAGCTATCTCTTTATTAACTATCTCCCCTACTTCGAGCTAGTCGCTTCTAGCCTCCGCGTCGCGTTAGCGCTATATATAAGTAGGTATAGAGCCTACTTAGCTAGGAGGAGGAATACTAGTTATTATAAGTACTTTATAGGCTATAACTAGGGTAGAGTAATTAGAATTAAGAACGTATGCGATAGGCTATTAATATAAAGGTATATAGTAGCGTATAGAGCCTTAGTCTCTAATAATAGAGTAAGGTTAGAAACTAATTACTACCTTCGTTTAGTTACGAAGCGAAGCGTATAGTATACGTATACGTATGTTATATGCGGCTTAGCTTGCTAGCCTAGCTGTCTAAGCCTATAGCTCGACTATCTAGTATTACTTAGGCTTATAGCTATTAGTCTAAAGCTCGACCTTCTTCTACTAGTATTAGAGTACTTTAGCTATATCTAACTATCTCTTTAGAGAGTACGCCTATACTTTCTATAAGTAATTATTAATAATTATAAGGAAGTATCTATACCCTTCTCTTAATAGTAGTAATAGGCTATAGATATTAAGTAAGATAAGTTCGAGGATCTAGCGCTTCTAGTCGGTTACTTTTCTCTACTTCCTTTTTATATTCGCGAGTCTATATGTTTTATAGTCGAAACTATTAATAATAGGTACTAGGCTCTTTAGTATAGTAACCTTATAAAGAGATCTAAGCTTTACTATACTATAGTATAAGAAACAATAATACTAGAGATTATAGATCTTATATATAGTCTAGTTAGAGTTAGGCGCAGTTTAGTTAGAGTTATCTATATTAGCTATTAGAGCAAGTAGAGACTCTATTCTATTTTCCGCGCTATCTATCTAAGGAGCTAGGATACTATAGACTTTCTAGAGTTAATAGACCCTATAGGAAAAATAATATTCGAGAACTAGGTTAATATTCGAATTTACTATATAAAACGTACTAAGGAGTATTATCCTAACTAAATAGAATTTCTAAACAAGCTTTTAACCTAAGATTAGAGTAATACCTAGGTTTAGAATATAGAGCGCTAGTAATATAAGACTCTCTCTAAATGTATTAAAGACCTTTATTATACTCCTATATCTACTCTCTAAGAAACTACCTCTAACCTTAATTCTTCTCTAGCTAGTTAGATTTAGGTTCCTAAAGAGATTTTTATCGTTAGATATATAGGCTAATACGCTAGAGTCTAGGAGGATCGTACCTTATAGGAGCCTACTCTTATAGTCTATAGTAGCTTCTACCTATTTATTATTACTCTTATTCTCTTCGTTAGAAGAGTCTAAGCTCTTAGAGGAACTTAAGTACTTAGAGTTAGAGTTACTAGATAATAATAATATATTAGCTTTAGCTATATATACTTTACTCTTCTTCTACTTATACTTGCTCTTACTCTTATTAAAGTGCTTCTTATCCCTCTTACTCTATTATAGCTTACGCTAACTAGACCTACTCTTCGCTCTAACCTTAAGTACTTTAATCTTCTATATTAGAGTCTTTAGATTAGTTATATTTATAGTCCTTTAACGCTATAGGCTAGTCTAATACTTATCCTTCTTTTCTTTTAATATCCTCTAGTACTCTACTATTCTTAGGTATTTTATAAGAAGGTAGTTAGTCAATCTATAAAGGAAGTATAATCTAGCCTCCCTAGTATCTATACTTATTATATAGTTAGAGCCCTATATCCGAGCTTCCTCTTTAAATAAGATATATATAATCTTTGTACTATCCTTTATGCCTATTAGATCGATCGTACGTCTAAGGTTATAATACCGCTCTAGTAGGCCGTTAAGTAGTTACTAGACTACTCTATTATATAAGTATAAGATTCTTATATTAGGCTTAATACTAATAATTTTACGTAAGAGATTCGATAGAGTTATATAGGCGTTATTAATTATTATGTCCTTATCTATCTTATAGGTTATATACTATTATTAGTATACTCTTAATAAGGTTAGAAGATTCTTACTATACTTTAAGAGTAAGAGAGACTATGCTTCTATAGCTCTTATATAATCTAGTATTAGAGTTAAATTAATCTTATCTAGGCTTTAGGTAATCTCGAATAGGGCGGTAGAGTTATTCTAATACTACTTATTAGTATTCGCGAGCTTATATATATAATTCCTAACTTTGTACTATAATTACTCCCCTTCGAGTATAGTAGCTTATAGTACTATTCTAATAAGGCCTAGGTCTAGCTAATTACTATCCTACGATCCTAGAGAACTCTAATTATTCTAACTAGTACTCTAACTAGTATTCTAACTACTCCCGCTAGAAGAGCTCTAACTAATATATAGGTCTCTTAGCTTAGAGCTTAATAGGTTAGATACTCTCTATAGTAGTTAAGTACTAGCTAGAGTAAAAGGTAGCTATATTATAAATATTAGGAAGTTAGCCTCTCTAATAACTAGAACTTCGCTGTTTAGAATTATAGTTCTTAGGCTTCCTAGAAGAGGGGCCTTTCGGTCTAGTAGCTATACGACTCTCTTTAATATAAGTAGTTATATTATCTACTTAAACTAGAGCTTATAGTTCTCTTAAGTAAGAGTAAGGACCTTCTTCCTATCCTTAGTAGAATCTATAGTAAAAGGTATTATAAACGAATAGATAGATAAATAAAAGATAAATAAATTAGTAGTTTTATATTAGAGTCTAGTATAGTTTTAAAAGGTTACTACTAACTTTTAACTATATCCTATTAGTTACTAGGCGCTTTTATAACTTATCTATACCTAAGGAGTTACTCTAATTAGTCCTTCGATTAGCTCTAGTCTTCCTATATAGGGCGGTAGCAGCCTCTAGTCTGCCTTTAATTAATAAGTAGATTAAGTATACTTTTAACCGCGTCTAGTTAGTTACTAGGCGCTTTTACAACTTATCTATACCTAAGGAGCTACTCTAATTAGTCCTTCGATTAGCTCTAGTCTTCCTATATAGTACGGTAGCAGCCTCTAGTCTATCTTTAATTAATAAGTAGATTAAGCATACTCTTTTAATAATTTCGACTCCTAGCTATAGGCAAAACCTAGGCTTATAACCTATTATTTTAAGATCCTACACTTAGTACTAGGTAATAGATTTACGTAATAGAAGTAGCTATAGGAGGAATATATTATTAGGTATATATTAGAAGGAAATAAACATAATAGGTTAGAGAAGAGAAGAAGGAATCTTCTCTTCTCTCTCCTCTAGAAATACTCCTACTAAGGCTAAGCTTATAGGGCTTAGTTAGAGTACTCCTAAGTTATAAACTAGTATAACTCTCTCTACTCTAACTTAACATTCCTAGTATACGACTGCCTATTACTTTTTAACAATAGTACTAGATAGATTAGGTAAGATTAGAGTAGAAAGAGACTTACTAAGATAGTCGAATAAGGTAAGTAGTAAGAGAAGTTAGAATTAGAGTAATAAAGGGAGGTAGGATAAGCTAAAGAGGGCTATAAAGACAATTAGTAGCTTTATTACTATTTATAATACGATGTTATAAAGAGCGAGCCCTAAGAGCTTAAGTTATATAGGCTTAGCGCCTATACTATAGCCCCTTTCTTATAGAATACTATAGATAGATTCTTCTCTCCTTATTATACTTGTTAAATACTATATTAAACTCCTATATATACGTAGTTTACCTATAATATAAGTATAATTATTATAGGAAATATAGACGAATTATTAACTATAGGTAGCTCGCTAGTTTCTATATAGAATATTATAGAGTCTAGTAGGTCTATAGGGAAAAGGCCTAAGCTAATAATAGCCGATATAAAAGAAGCGCTTAAGAAGCTCTCTACTAAATAAGGATAGATAGAGGCCGAGCTTAAGCGCGCGTACTCTACTCTTAACTAGGTAGAAGCTAAGAAGCGCGTAGTAGCTATATAGGCGAATATATTAGAGGAAGTACTTACTAATACGCTCTTTAAAACCTTACTAGATATGTTTATTAGAGCTTCGAGCTCGAAGTCTAATAACGAAGTAGCAGGTCCTATTAAAAAGTAATAGATAGTCGTATACTAGGAATATTAAGTTAGAGTAGAGAGAGTTATACTAGTTTATAACTTAGGAGTACTCTAACTAAGGCCCTATAAGCTTAGCCTTAGTAGGAGTATTTCTAGGAGAGAGAGAAGAGAAGATTCCTTCTTCTCCTCTCTAACCTATTATATTTATTTCCTTCTAATATATACCTAATAATATATTCCTCCTATAGCTACTTCTATTACGTAAATCTATTACCTAGTATTAAGTATAGGATCTTAAAACAATATACTTCCTCTTTAAGGCGCCTATAAAGAATAACTAGTAGAGAGAACTAGGCTATCTTAGTAGTATATAAGATTCTCTAAGTCTAGTAGACTTCGCTATAGCTAATAGTAGTATTTATTATAAAAGCTAGCTTTAGTATATAGCTCCTCTCTATTACTCCTATAGCTTACTACTAATATATTAATAGATAATAAGGCTAGCTACTACCTAATAAGATTATATATCTACTAATAGACCTTACTAGTAAATATAGATATATGCTACTTTATTAGAAGGTATATACTCTAAAAGAGAAACTATTTAATTAGTAAATAGTTAGAGTCTATACTTATTAGTTAGTAATTATATATATATATACTTTAGATACTATTAGAAGGTTCTAAATACTTTATATACGCTTAATAGTAGTTACTAAAGCTACTAGTAGTATCTTATAGTACTAATTTAAGTATTAGTAGATAGGAGAGTATTATAGATCTATCTTAGTATCTAACTAGAACTAAGCCTATATATATAAGACTAGATAAATTGTTAGTATTATAGATAAACTTATATAACTAATAAGGTATTAGTAAGATATGCTACTAGTATTAATTGTTCTATTTAGAGACTATTCACCGTTACAATTGCTGCTAAGAATAACCTCCACAACAAGTAACGAGTAGCGTAGCGCCTTTGCTGCCTGTAACCGTTTATAGACGACACGGTCCTATAGTAGCGCCTCTTGCAGCCGTGCAGGCCTCCTCTGAGCCCCACAAACAATCTAATGGGCGTCGCGCTCTGCTCGAGTCACTACGACAGTGTGCACGAACGTCGCCGCAGCGGCCGCAATCCACTTGTACAGGGTGGTGACGGCGCCCACCACAGACCTCGGTCATGGCTCTTGCGATGGTGCAGCTGATGACGAGAACAATGGTGTACTGTGCATGCATGACGTCCATGATTCCATTGTCTTCTAAAGCGGCAGCAACTCCAGTCTTCTGCATTGCCTATATACCGCGAAACGTCGTAAAGGCGGAATGCCGCCTGGCCGCAAGGCTTCTTCCTCGCGATCCCAATTGTAGAGAGCCTGCATTCAGGCGAGAAACGCATGTCCGGCTGTTTGGTGCGCCTTTCATGTATAGGACTGGCAAGAGCCCGAGTGAGGTCAAGAGGAGCCTGCTTAATTCCTCCGGTATGTAGCTCTGGAACTAGAAGCATAAGGATTTATATGGCCATAGAGGTGTCCTAGCTGCATCTTCACCCTGGCTCTAATTCAATGCCTGGTTGCGCTTTTGTACTATATCTGCATTGTGGGCTTCTGCCGCAGCGACAGCGACCCGGCTATTCAGAGCATCGGACGACATTAGACGTCAATCGTCAATACACTGCTTATTGATCAGAGGGATGACAGCGGTTGATAGGGTGGTCAAAGCCGATATCTGACCCTCTTGTGTTGCACCAAGCCCGTCGAAGCGTCTCGAGCTCAACAAGGATTGGTTATGTCTTGCTAGGCACGCTCCGTTGAGTTGACGTCTACATGCTGTCTTGTCTTCTCAGAGGCACATTCACTTCGGTATTCCTGTGCTAGCGTTGTTGGTGGGAACGGGAGAGTGACAAGCAGCCCCGATCCTGCTCACCTCTGCAATAATAGAACTACTAATGGTGGGGCTCAGGTGAACATCACCTCCATTCACATGTGCCCTACGCTGTATATCCTATGTCTTTCTTAGTACCGGCTTTGTACGCATTGATATAGACATTTCGACTGAGCTGGTCTCGTCAAGATGTCGGGTAACCCGTTCAGACGGTCACAGGCACCGAGTCGACTGCCTGACGAGAGCTCACATCACGAGGAGCGACCCATCACACCGCGTAGGTTTGCGATTGACTGCCAGAGCGATGGCGCAAATCAGCGGCAGGGCTGACTGTGGTGCTACGTCTCAGCGCTCCCTCAGTCGAAGACAAAGAAGAAGCGAGTGGTGATACAGACACCGCCGCATTCGCCGGAAGAGCCCAGCATTCCACGACGAGCATCCGACGGGTTGACCGGGTCACCTCCTCCACCCAAAGTCCGCAGAGACGACGACGACGACGTTGAGTCAGCGGCCAATTCAGACCTGGAGCAGGCTCAGATCAACACGAGGAGCAACTCGGGGCCGCTACAGCCTCCAACCACAACATTAGGCATACAGACAAGCACCAAATCGTCGGCAGCGGGCTCAGGGCTGCCGTACAACCCATTCTCAAGGACGTCAGCGACGAGCGAGGCGCGGTACGGGTTGCACAACAAGTCAGAGCAGCAGGAAGAGATCAATGGGAACAGTGACAGGCAGAGTGCAGGCAGGCCGGCTCTGGATGTAGATGCCTTCAAGAACATATTGTTAACAGGCAAGGCGGCACCGTCAGCTCGAATAGACCAGCGGCAGCCGTCTGGAGACTCGATACACGACCGCAGCAGCACGCAGCCTTCAGCAGCGTCCGGATACTCGGCCTTCGACCAGATGCATGAGGCTTTTCCAGAGTCTCCGCGAACATCGCTTGATGATTACGCCCGCTACAGCGACGACACCGAAGATGACGATAGCAACGAGGACTCGAGCCTCATGGGACCTATTGAGTCTCGGCCAGTCGAAGAAGGGCCTACTCCACCGCCAAAGCAAGCAAGAGCATACCCGCAGACAGTGAGCTTTGCAGACTTCGACAACACACTCAGACCCAACACGCCACCGCTCAATACACAATTTCTGCAAGGAAATGCCAACCCCGGTCTGTCAAGGTCGCCGAGTGACCTTAACAAGCCACTCCCGCCGCCTCCAGTTGTCTCGACAAGTGAATCACAGCCAACAGAGCAAGTCCAGCCGGCGAGAGAAGGAAACCCACGAGAACAGATCAATGACACCGAAACACCACAGGCAAAGCGGCCACCGCCCGTGCCAGCCTCGAGACGTCAAGGCCAGTCAACGCCAGCGCAGAAAGACGGGAGGACCAGAAGCAGTTCCAATGTATCGCAATCGTCGTCGCAATACGGTGACAAGCCGCCGCCTCCACCATCACGAAGGCCACAGTCGATGTATTCAAGCCTTCCCTCATCCGCCAAAGAGACACCAACAAGCCTGTCAAATGGGTCACGGATACAGCCACCTCCTCCACCAAGAAGGATGATTTCAAAGTCTGGTACCCCATCGATCCGCACGGCTTCCACAGCTTCAAGACATAGCCTCCAGCGCAACGACTCATCAAATGCGCTTCCCACAAGTGGAGCTATTCCCCCGGCTCCACCACCAAGGCGGGGCGGGCAAAAACGCAATAGCGCTGAAGGACCGCCCATCTCTCTAGCGACACGAAGGGTTAGTGCAAGCGCACAGAGCTTCGAAAGCGACCGCTCGGTGTCCTTGTCGAGTTTGAGACAGGTGGCCGAGCCGGGGGGTGGCGAGGAAGCAATCAGCAGTCCGGCCCCGGGTTCTGCGGCGGAGAGGGACATACTGGCAGATATGTCCGCCTTTCAGGCTGAGATTGATGCGCTCAGAGCTCAGAGAGGATCATAATAGACCGCCTTCGCTTGGTGCTGTGACCTTGTCAGCAGCCCAATAATTGAGCTCTAAACACGATATCTTCTCAAGTAAAGATGCGGCGGGCCCGAGCGGATGTTTCCGTTCGTTGCCCGCCGGAATTCGACACTTCACCTCGACTTTCACCCTCCGGTCAGCCCTGTCGCATGTCATGACGCCTAACCCATCAATCATCAATGTGGCTATGTAATCTATTCGATGCTTGTGGCGCTTGCCAAGCTTCTCTGCGATATGCGTGGAAGCACTGTTCTGTGACAAAGGACTGACACAGATGAACGGTCTGCAATCCCACGAGTAGGCAGCGTCTGTACTGGTGGAATACGAGGAGCATTGCACCGTAGGCTCAGATTAAGCGCCTTCCAAACTAGATTGATGGTCCCATGAATAGAAATGAGGCAGATATCTGGCGAAATTTATCTGTTTAATCGAATGGGCTAATCATCTGAACCATCCGCATGCGTAATCTACAAACTTCCGGACAACTCCGGGAAGACAGCACTCGCCCTCTCTGGCAACGATTTAACATAAGCCTCCCACTCGTCACCGCACGAGTTACAAAGCTGAACTCCGCCAAATTGGTACGCTCCAACAGCTCCATTCCTTTCTTTGATCTTGCAATCAGTGCAAGTGCCATGGTCTTGTTGTAAGAACCCAGCCAGACCATCAAACATGAGGAGGTCGCTTTGGGCAAGGACAGACTGGAAACGCTGCAGATCCCGGACAGCGTCACCACCGGCATCGACACGGTTCCAGAGTTTATCGTTCTTCCGGGCTCCTTCGATAACAGCGTGCGTCTCGGACCTGCCGATCGTAAGACCCTCCTCGACGTAGCGGTATCGTCTCATCATCATGTGGATGGGCCCGCCGAAGAACCGCACGAAGTTGCAGATGATATGCATGTCGTATTTCGCTGCCATGGCGACGTCCAGGGCCCACAGCACTTGTCGCGCTTGGTGGAAGGCCTCGATGCGTACGCTCGGCGGCACGTAGGCGAAAGTGTTGTTCGTCTCTCCCTCAGACCGGTGCTTGAAGAACGCAGTCGCGTCGTACATGGTGATGGCGATCTCGGAGATGATCTCCATCTGCGCATCGGTCAGGCTGAGGGTATCGTAGTCGTTGCAGGCCAGGGCTGCAGCGAAACTGAAGCGCGACAGAGAGTCCGAGTCGCGCATGCGGAACCATTGGCCTGGGGAGACGGCTAGAGCCCGGACGTAGCGGGTGAAGAGCTGGCCTTGGCGGCGGCCGCTCGTCTTGTCTGCGGTGATGAGGAGGAAGGAGCGATATTCCCGAGCCATCTCCTTGCTGCTCAGACTCGTCAGCAATACGATACGTGAGGGGCACTTTGCAATGAACTCAATGAACTCACTGTGCTGAAGTGCCAAGGAAGAGGTCGTCAAGGACTTCGCCAAGGTCGTATCCCAACAGGTCATCGCCGGCGGAGACATCGACCATATTGCCGCGGAATTCGGCAATGATTCCAATGATGATGGTGCGCATGAATGCCACATATCGCGACCAGTTGGTGTACTGCGGGATTATGCAGCGTGTGTACTCCCAGGCGCACGCCAGCGTCTCTTGCTTGACGGCTTCGGGGAGGGCCACATCGCGCAGATCATCTGCGATGTCCGGAGGGTAGTACCACTTGTTGTGAACCTTTGTGAATTGCATGATTCCGGTCTTTGGGTCTTCCAGTTGATGAAAAAGCGCAGCAGTGGATTGAAAGTGGGCGGAGATTCAAGACATCATTGCTTGCGAACGAGCGGGTATTTATGCTGTAGTTGTTGTAGTCCAGTGATTCCCATCGAGTGATCACTGCTTGATCGTCGATACACGAAAGCTAATAAACGGACCATCTCTAAAGTCTCTTGCCTCGTGCAAACATACATCGGGATTCCACAAACTGATCAGATATGCTAGGTGATTGGTCGTGCCTCCCTCTGGCGCCAACTACTCAGTCCATCTATCACAGAAAATTTCTTACTTTGTATTCGCGAAAATGATCTAGACGAGTCCCTTGAGCCCCACTGCGAGGGGGTCGGCAGGTTGGGCAGCATATGTCCCGGTGGAAGACACAGGCGACGTCTGTCTGCGTACTTTGGGTGCTGTCCTGTTCCAATAAGAATTTCAGACGGCAGATCAGCCGAGAATCGCGTAATTCTGGGTGAATCGGAATTATCAGCGAGCGGTTGCCTACGACAACGATGCCCTAGGCCGTCTGAAACCTATCTTGGCCTTCGCATGAAAGATAGGGTGACCGACTCCTTGACGGAAAAGATTCTCCGACAATCCATCCCTCCGCAGCCAATCGACATTCTGAAAGCATGATAATTTTCTTTTTCTATCGGCCATATGTTTCCCTCGCATTGTAACATTATATGGCCAAAGTGGGGGTCATTGCTTTGAGGGCCGTGCCTCGTCAGCTGTGATCTCTCCAGGCGTATTTGTCGTTTCGTCCGGTCAATGAATGAACGTATCTGCCACGTCCGCCAGCAAATCCTCCAGGCCAGAGGAATTTCTCCATGCTAATAGAAGTGGGTGGTAATCAGGTTCGTAAGATCCATGTTCCAATAGTCTGGAGGAAATGCGAGGGTCAGATGCTCCGGCTGGATCTCGATGTATCGTTCCCGGACAGGCAAGATCTTTCAGGATCATGCGTACCTCGATCGAGAAATCCGTTTGATAGCTGCGTTTATCATTCGCGTAGTACATGTAGGCCCGGCCTCGTATACGAAGGTTTTCTTTGGCACCGCCATCTCTTGAAACGAATCAGCGGTGTCTTTCGCGACGCTTTTTCAACACGTGCTCGAGGATCGATCGTGTCCTGATTCGAATAGAAGGCAGATAAATTTTTTCACACAGTGACATTCCAGAACATCAGGTAACTCTAGTCAGGTCCCATGAGCGCGTGCTATCCACGCGAACCCTCCTCCCCTACCGCATGCGCCCTCAACTCATTTGACGTTCATGTTACAATGGATCTCCATACTCCATATATGATAATCGGACTCGGCACAAAATGGTCCACGAATACCGTTGAGTTTTGCAACTTCCCACTTGCAAAATGAGGCGCCGTACGCTGTAGCCTCGCAATGCAACGATTTTGGCACCGCGTCCCAATACAGGTTAAAAGCGCCGCCCTGGGCGATGCTCAAACAACCCGAGGCCCAGGGCATGTTGGATGGATTGAACGGAATCTCTCCTAAAGTCGTCCCGTGGCTTTCACAATCGACAGTGGATACGATAGCGGTGGCGGCGGCGGCGAAGCCCGCACGCATGGCGATTAGTAGAAGTCGCATGTTCTGCGCCGTGCAGTCAGTCTCTGCATTAACAAAGCTGTTTTGACCAAATGTCTAATCAAGACGTACGCTTGACAACCGACCGTGTTGGAAGACGGATCAGAGCTTCAGTGGTAGGAAGACCCAGAGGCTTTGGTAGCCTCAGCGTAAAAGCACTGCGACGTGGTCGCGTGCTCGTGAACGAAGCTGGTTCGGACGGAGAAGCGTGGTGCGTCGTCAACGTCACCGTTCCTGACACCGTCAAGGTCTCTGATCACTGCCGTGAGCTCGCGTGTGGGAGAATACCTGTACGAGTAACCATTCACTTGGACGAGGTGCTGCTTCTAAAGGCCTCGCAGGTGAGGTGGTGGGCTGAACGTTCATTTTCACTCCGCAGCAGCGCCAGTACTCAATATATGGTACAAGACTAAAGCGGAGGAGTGTGAGCCTAGGCGTCCAACGATAGAGCTGTGAGGATCTGGGCACCTACGCGGGAGGCTTGTTGCCGAGGACGGGGAGCGCGCAGAAGGCTATTGTGGCCATTGGGATAATGGACGTCATGGTCCTTGGGATCTGGGTGGTGTTTGTATCTTGGTTTGACAAAACCGAGTCTCAACGTGGGCGACTCTTTCGAGTGAACGACAACGGTAGTGGGATAGATGAGCTTTCTTCTGCGGGAGGAATCGGTCCTCTTATTCCTCGAGGGCTGGGACTCGTGAGAGACATCAGCGTCGATCCGCGGCTCGTCGCGGGACCTCACAGAGCTCTAGCAGAGCATCTCCTGCCGCTAACGGCCAGAGTCAGTACAGTGAAATCTCGATCTCCCGACTTCTGATCCCCTAGCACTCACCATCCACAGTGCTGAGATTCCGATGTATAGCGACCGCCGAAGTGCTGCATGGCACGTCCGACGCCAGCTATAACCCCGTACAGCTGCATCCTTCAACCACAGTGTGAAGGTGTCTCCGACCTGTCTCCCACTCTCGTCAAAGAGTCCTGACGGGTGTGGATGGACGGCGGCTGTTCCATCTCAGAATTGTACAGAACTCAGGAACAGGAGGTGCTTCAAGGTCTCTCGGCTTGGCTGGACTTCGCTTCAGCCATCGGATTGGCTCAATTGCACCACAATCGCTTGGCTTTCGGCTGCGTTTCACGGCTCTTTAAAGCTACCTTTCTCGGATGTGACTGCAGCATGATATCTGCTCAACCTGAGGTATTATTGTTGTCTATCACAAGGCTTATTGTTGTCCATCAAAGTGCTTATCTACCTAAGCCACTACGAAATGAACAACGATCACAACCCGCCTCACAAGGTGAGCCTTGAGACAGGCTTCAATCATGCTCCCCCTTTTGTGTTCGTTTCAGAGAAGTACCTACGTAAATGAGGCGCTAGATCAACACTGCTGGCTGGAAGATACCGCGTGGACATACCACACTCAGTACTTCGACGACTCCTCAAGGCTTGCGATTGCCGTATCAAGCAAGCTCGCATGGATGAGCCTGGCATGTGAGATGATGATTAGACCTCTTTGGTTGTAGTTGAGCGGGGATGTGATCATGCAGAGTGCGGAACCCGTGAATGCTTCTTTCTACCTTCCTTGGTATATCTCGTTCAAGAGGCCAAATGATATACGTCAAGCCAATGGCACGTCCTTGAATAGACCGGAAGCTTTACCCAAGGGCTCGCGGTGCATCTGCAGCTTCGTGCTCCACCTCACGCATCCTGGTGATCGATATCCTTGAGGGAGCGCGGTCGTCACTTCCCGGCACGCACGCGAACCACTGCGGTGTGGTGGTGTTGGCTACGATTCGATGTCCTCGCAGCGGGAACCATCTTCACAAGCCGGAGCCATTCCGACACTTGTGACGACAGCTCTCGCAGGCCCGTCAGACGAGAATGTCCACATTCGTGATTCACTGAGCCCTGATGGGTATACCATCAATCGCCTGCCCAGTGAGGATGAGATTGTAGGTCAACAGCCCAGCCGACCAGCATAGAGTGCGCTGACGTGACCATCTAGTCACCGCCAGGACTCCTGGATGAATCGCCCACTCCAGTATCTCAAGCCCCGATGGTAGAGCCAGCGCAGATAGAGACGGCCACCGGTAGGGACAGCCAAGCCAAGCCGCGATGGTGGCACAAGTCCATTTTCGGCAAGCGCGACACTGTGCAGGCCGACAGGCAAAAGGATCTCGAGAAAGCCGCGGACGGAGCCAAGGACGACTCCAGGTCTATCGACGAGGGTCCTGTCGAGATGGACGGCGAGAAACCTGCTCCTGCTCCTGCTCGAGACCAGCCCTCCCGCCAGGTGCAACGAACACCATGGCAGAAGTTCGTCGACGAGTTCCGGAAGAACTACTGTCCTCGCACTTCGCCTCCACTCATCCTGCCTACCTGCCCAACAGACGACGAGAAATACTCTTTCGCTGACATGAATCGTCTGCCGATTATTCTGTGTGGGCTGGTTTCTACCCTCTCTCTCTCCGTGGGTGCCTGGCTCTTCGTGCACGCCAATTGGTACTTCTTCTGGTACGCCGTCTACGCCCTCTACAGCGAAAGTTATCTTTTTGCATCCTTGTTCGTGTCGGTTTGGGGGCAATCTTTCGATCTGCCCGCCCACAACAAGAAGAAGGAGAAGTTCCTGCTTACGGATGAGACGGCACCGACTGTCGACATCTTCCTGCCTGTATGTAAGGAGCCATTGGAGGTTCTGGAGAATACTTGGAAGCATGTTGCCCAGCTGAAGTACCCTGCTGAAAAGTGTAGGCCGATTGTGCTAGATGATGGCGCGCAGGAGAGTGTAATGCTGTTAGCTAAAAGGTTCGGATATAGATATCTTGTGCGTCCTGACCGACCTGTCCTCAAGAAGGCGGGCAACATGCGACATGCCTTCTCGGTCACGGATGGTCAGTTTTTCGTCGTCTTCGACGCGGATTTCTGCCCTCGACCCGACTTCCTGCTGGAACTGATGCCGATCCACCTCGACAACCCGAACATCGCCATCGTCCAGTCACCGCAATTCTTCCGATCCCCGGACGAGCAGACATGGATCGAGCAAGGCAGTTCGGCCGTGCAGGAACATTTCTACCGTAAATCTCCCATTTCCTGTGGCTCGTGTGTTCAGAACGGGGAAGAAACTCACGCTTTGCGCCAGGTCTCATTCAAACCTGCCGCAACACCTGGGGCGCAAGCATCTGCGTCGGCTCCAACGCCGTGTACCGCCGGGCATCTCTGACAGCCGTTGGGGGTACCGCCCCAGCGGAATGTAGCGAGGACGTCCACACGGGCTTCTACGCCGTCGACCGGGGCTGGTCCCTCTTCTACACCCCGCTCGTCCTAGCCTGCGGTATCTGCCCAAGCACCCCTCGCGCCTTGTTCTCGCAGCAGATGCGCTGGTGCACCGGCTCTCTCTCTCTGCTCACCCGACGCGACTTCTGGTGCAGTAAGCTAAATCGGAAGCAGAAGGCCTGTTACCTCACCGGCATGATGTACTACTCGACCACCGCCACAGCCGTCGTCTTCAGCCCGCTCCCCGCGCCCATCCTGCTGTGGACCCGACCGGACTTGATGAAGTACTGGAACCTCTTCTTCGCCTTGCCAAGCCTACTCACGGGTCTCGTGTTCATCCGCTGCTGGGCGCGCAGTCGATACACCCAGTCGGTACAGTACTCTCAAGTCGTCATGGCGTATGCGTACCTGCACGCCTTCTGGGACCATTTCTGCGGCACCAAACTCGTCTGGGTGCCAAGTGGGGATAACAAGGCGCACAAGAACAACAGGTACAGGAACATGCTCATCTTTGCCTGGGCCTGGACCATCACCCACAATACGTTGCTGATCACTGGCGCGACGTACCGTATCTGCACGGGGCTAGCGTGGTATCAGGTTGTGCCGGCGCTCTGTCTGGATCTGTACAATCTCGTCGTGGTCCATCGGTACCTGATATATCGGCACCCCAGGGACTGAGCGACCCTCACCGTGAACGCTTGGGGTTCGAAGGGCATTTTCCGGGTTCGCGGCGTTTCAAAGGGCCATCGGTTGGCATTGTGTCGGATTGTCAGCCTAGGCATCGAAGACGCGATGTCTACAGAATATAGGCTGCGGAAGTCTAGCATTAGATTTAGAAGGTGTAAGGCACTTATCGTGTGTCCCCATCTCCTTTCAACCCTCGCCTGCGAAGCTGCGAAACAAGGCGTGGCCTCCCGCCGTCTCACGCTATTGTCCAGTACCAAGCTCTGCGTTAGGATATTGTGTTACAGAATACTCCGGATATCTAGCTTCATGTTGGCCCATAATGAGGAATGAATCAAAAGGTCAATCAGTCTGGATCGAGTATCAACTGTGTCTGCAGCAAGAGCTGATCAAAGTAGGGAACATGAATTAAAAATAGGCCACACTTGTTCCGTAGGTCCGGAGCAGGCCAAGTCTTGGACTCCTGGGAACAGATCGATGAAGCAGCGACCATCAAATGCTTCACCAAGACATCTTTGCCTCATCAAGCGGCGACCCGGCTGCCAAGTCGTCGACCAGGGCGTCCTTGTAGAACCTAGCTTCCCATTCTAGCCCCGACCGAGGCTTGCGTCGCGATACATCCATCCTCCATGATACCTTATAAGTTATATACGTTATTAATAGGTCCTTGCCAACGAGAGGAGATCTTGAGCGAGCCGTTCAGACAATTCCGTACTCGTAATAATGGCATGGGCGCCTGCACCAACACTTCCCCCTCGGCAGGTCCAGCAACCCAGCCATCCCCCCATCCCACCCAAACCCAAGTTTCCTCTCTTCAAACGCGCCCCTCCCCCACTCCCAACGCGTCCGCTCACAGAGTCCCAAAAAAACAATCCTGGCTTGACCACGGCTTCCTCAAAATCTCCTCCTGCTTCTCCCGCGAAGCCGCCACTCAGTTCACCGCCGCGCTCTGGGACCGTGGAGGTGCCTCTCCCCACGACAAGTCCACCTGGCCGACAGGCAAGGTCGGCATGCCCTCGCATGATGCGTACCCTGTCAAGAAATCCGCGCCGAAAGCGTGGGCGGCCATCTGTGAGGTTCTAGGCGGCGAGGACAAGATTGCGGATTGGTGTACGAACTGGAAAGACTCGTACATCCCCAATTGGGGTGAGCCGGGCTTTCATGCAGATGACGAGCTGAACTACCGGAATGTGACCAATAGGCATGCGGACGGGACTCGTTTGTGCATTTTCTGGACTCGCCGGAGCAGGCGCTGTTGGTCATTCCGCTATTCACTGACATTGCGCCCAAAGGAGGCGGGACGGTGATATGTACCGACACCGTGGGTCTCGTTGCGAGACGCCTGGTCAGTCATGCTCACACGGTCCGAGGCACCACCCCTCTCACGTGAACCACAGTACGAGGCGCCGACAGGAACATTCCCTTCCCTCCTGCCCCGGCATCCCTCTCCTAGTCCCTCCACCCTTCAGGGCGACGGTTAGTCCTGGATCCAGGACCCCACGCTGACCCGCCCGCACACCTTTCACCAGGCCATCGGGAACGTCGGTGACGTCTACGTCCTGCACCCGTCCATGCTGCACAGCGCCTCCAAGAACCTCCGCCGCCATCTGAGGATCATCACGAATCCGCCGGTGGCACTCAAGGCGCCGTTTAGATATTGGCGAGAGGATGGGAGGTACTGCCAAGGAGCTCCAGACTACTCTCCGCATGTGTCATCAATAAGAATAAATGACGGCGACCAGCCGACTGATCATTATTGCTGCTGGGTCAGGGCTCCTACAGACTGGAAGTTTGAATAAATAGTGCGTCACACAAGTTTCCGGGAAGGGAGTATATACACGACTCAGTCCTGGCCATAGCGTTAACACGATTACTCGTAAGCTTCCATCCCACCACTGTATATAGTGCTGCCATATATATCATGTACACACCCACACACAACCGCATTCACACCTATCCATGCCAAATCTCCCATGACCCTCTGTACCCCACAATGTCGCACAACTGACGAATATATACACATACATATCCAGCCCACTCACATCCTCTCCGCCCACGCCTCCCCCTCCTCCACAAAAACCGGCGGCCAGTACTCCGTCTCCCTCACGGCTCCCACGCCCAGATTCCCCGTCGTGGAGGCTGTCTTCATCTTCTCCTGCTGCGCCAGAAACCTCCTCACCACAGGCCTCCGTTTGAAAGCCCCCGACGACGAGGCAGGAGAAGCAGGAGCGTACCACTGCTCCCTCAGCTGCGCCTCCGACATGTACGGACGCGTGCTCGCGTTCCTGACCTGCGATCCCGCACCACTAGTCGATGCTTCCTTCTTTGCAGACGCAGAAGGCGAACGTTTCCGTGGCGCTTTGGGCGAAGCGTCATCGTCGCCTTTGAGTGCGTGCGTCAACGTCCGCGCCCCGCTAGCCTCCCGGATGATCCCATTCAACTCCTTCGTATCCTCCGCAATCTGCGCACGAAGATAGCGCCTCGCTGTTTCCCGTCCACCGGCTCCAGCCTCGAGACTCTCCATCACAGGCACACGCGGCACATGCTCGAACCTCTCGGGACGCGGCGGCTGCACTGGCACGACAGCCGGGTTCAAGTACGCTTCCGCCCCTTTCTCCAACAACCGCAAGATATCTAGGCTCTCGCCCGGCGGAATCTTGTCCGGGTGGGACGGCGTCACGCAATCCATGTCCACCTCCTTGCGCAGGACGTGGTCAATGTCTACGGCGCTGAAGTATGCACAGCTCTGCGGCAAGTCGTCGATGCCGACCTGTTGACTGAACATTGCTCGCGTCCAGACATTGGCGACTTGCAGCGCCATTGCGCAGCGGTATTTATCTGCATCCGTAGCGAGGTAGCGGATCTCGTCGTGCACGGTCAGGGCGAGGCGAGCATGTATGTTGTAGCGACGGGTCAGGTAGTCCATGGATACGATGAGGAGGTGGAGGTAGTCGACGCCTGAAGACTGGATGGCCCAGTTGATGCGAGAGGTGAGGAATTGCGATTTACCGATGAAGCGACGCATGAGTGCTTCAGTGATGCCGGCGCCGAGGACAGGCGTCCTGGGCTTCTCTTGCTCGGCGAAGTCTTCGAGTTTGTTGAAGACTAAGCTTTCAGTGCCGCCGCGCCAGAAGCGGCGTTCGTGGAGGACTTTGCGGTTCGTGCGCTCGCCTTTGGTTTCTTTGTAGAGCTGCTTGGCGATGCGATCGGCCTCTTCTTCCTGCAGGCTAGGGTTGAACCGACGCAAAAGGCTCTTAGCGAAGTCCTGCCCGGCTCCGTAGATTCTGCCGTAGTTGAAGACTTTTGCGTCGTTTCTTGAGATACCCAGGATCTTAGCTGTTTTGGAGTGAAGATCGGTGCCTGCGGCCTTGGTGCCTTCGAGCGTCATGAAGCCGATGGCGTTGCCGCCGTGGAGTTTAAAAGATGCATCGCCGACAAGAGAGGCGATCCAAAGCTCCTGCGAGTCGACATCCGCGCCCACAAAGGCATAGCCGGGAGGCGCTTTGATCATGGATTTCAGCTCGGAGCCAACGCGGTTCTTCTTTGCATTGGCCGCAGTGAGCCATGTGTTTTCGACGGCGCGACGGGTGATTGTACCCATGGGGATGATTTGAGGTAAAATGTATCCCTGTTCGGTCGCTTTCGCTGCTTCAGAGGCACCAGCGAGCTCCCGATCATAGACAACCATCTGCGTCTTGATCCGATCTCGCGCGCTGATCCAGTAAGAGCAAGAAGCATTCATGTCGAGCGCCTCTCTCGCATAGTCGTACTCGCTCGCTAACGTGCCATTATCGAAGAACTGCTGATACCCTTTAGCGATCGGGGATGTGCATCTTGCGGTTGGCCCACCAGCATGAGGGAGCTTGAAGAAGATATGGTGCATATCCTGCAGGTGGCTGTACTTTGAATCTTCCGACAAGTCACATTCAATCATCGCCGCACTACGATACTTGGCAGCTTCGTCATAGGTCGTCCGCAAAGTCCAACCATACTTATCCGTCCAGACCAGTGGATGGCCGTCCCAAGCCAGACGCAGCAGAAGTGGAGCGATGCGTGTCCGAACTGTGAGTTGGATATCTGCATCTTTCCTCGGAAAGAGCTCTCGATACCAATTAGGCATGCCTGGCATTTTCTGACGGGAGGACGGTCGTGGTGGATCGCCTTTCTTCTTACCCTTCACCATCCTGATCTCTTGGCCAGCCCAATCGAGCTGACTGAGCCACGGATCGCTCTCCCATACCTCAATCTGATCTTTAAGTTCAAGCGCCTTCCTCGCCAATGCGACTAGGCGGTCATTGACAGCGGAGGAAAGCCTGTGATACGTCGCATCTGCATTCGCGATATACGACTCCCAAGTCTTGTTGACTGGCAGAATCTCGCTCGCCAGATGTCTCAGAGCGGCGAATGACACTGGATGCGGACAGGTTTCCAGGAAAAGAGGAAACACTTTCTTGTACACCTTATGGGTAACATCCACATCGGCAGCACAGTAGTCCAGGAGCTCATCCAGTCGTTCACAGATTCCGTCTCGATCTAGCTCACCAAACCACTCACGACGCGCCTTGTCAATGGTGATGTTGCAGTGGAACTTGGCCACGTCCCGAAGACTGTTTGCGGACGACCGTCCCACCCACATCTCTTCTTCGTCCTCCATCTCCACACCACCGCTCAGAGTCGAGCTTAACTCATCCTCGTTATGCTCATTGGCGATCTTGTCTCTGGTCTCTCTCGCCTTTCGTGCCTTGTTCCACCCCGGTCTCTGTCTCGAGCACATGCCATTGACAGCAACATGTAGGCTCATGGTGTCCATGTAAAAGTTGCGACTCTGCCTCAGATCGTACTCTTCCGCAATTCTCGCGCGATCATAGCCAATATTGTGTCCGACAATTATTCTGTTCTTCTGTGGATCTCCCAATGGTATCAGATGTCTGTCGTTCTCGCTCTCTCCCAACAACCAAGGCGATAGCCAGGCATACCAATACTTATCGCTCACCGCGCAAGCCATGGCCGGAAAGTTGGTCTCCCGCCACATAACCTCGATGTCGAACGTCAGCACCTCTGCATCTGGTGCATCCAAGGCCTCCCATGTGCCGTCCTCATGATACTTGGTCCAGCCACTTCGCTGCGCCCATTTCCTGGGTTTCGGTGGCGGGGCGGCTCTGGCATACTTCTTGGCGAGGTTCAGATACGGCTCGGAACTGTCCATGCCCAAGCGGTAGAAATGCTCGTCCAATGATGCGCCTTGAAGATCTGGCAGGTCAAAGCCAATTGGGGCGACTTGATCGCCCGTCTTGCCGAGCAGCTCATGACGGGCGAGATGCCTTTTGGACAATGCGACAAGGTCTTGATCGGATTCCTGTGGCGTTGCATTGGCGATCGGAAAGAGTTGCTTGTGGATGTGTTGGGAGACATGCTGCACTCCAATGTCATTGTAGCGTGCGTCGGACGACACCGACAAGCTCCGCGATTGCTTTGGGCTGTGTTCGGCGGTGGCGGAGCATGTCGCGTAGCATCGTGGTGGTGCACACGACCAGCGCCCAGGGGGCTGCGGGCGGAGGCGAAGGAGAGATGTCTGCTGGGTGCGCTCGAGAGCCGTGACCACATGGAGCCGGCATCGTGATCGCATCGCTGACGGCCGGCGACTTGATCGCTACCGTTGCATGGTTGTACAGACTGTCGGGCGTGTTGGTGGCAAACATTGGAGGAAAATGTATAAAATGAATTACATATTGGAGATCGTCATTGCATTGCATTGGTAGGGCTGAACGGGCTGCGGGGACGCCATGCGAGACTCCCGTCTGCATCATCTTGCCCCAGTCGTCCGCTCTGTCGACACTCCTGCCATGGCCCGCCTTCACATTGTCCTGTCTGGCTGCGGTGGTTGTCAAGTGAGGGGTTGCCATAAAGGTATGGCGTGAGAGTCATGTCGTATGGTCGCTATCAGCTCGGGGCCCAACAGCAGCAGCCGGAGTATGCGAACATCGGTGCCGACTGGACGTTTGACGACCTGCCGGCTGTAAATGACCGGTATGTAGATTCATTGTCCCATGCGGACTTTTCCGCTTCTGACCATCCCTCACCGTACCAGGCCGGACTACTCCTCGTCCTCCTCAGGCCCGTCACCTTCTCCGCCAGCCCCGCCATCACACGAGCGGAGCCGCGAAGGGGCATCACATGATCAGCCGACGACGTCGGCAGCGTCGACGGGTCTACGCACCTCGCGTTCACACATGTCCGGCGTGAATCGGCAACAGCAACAGCAGCAGCAGCAGCAGAACCCCGCCGAAGCCGGAGGAACAAGAAGAGAGGGCAGGCACACGAGTTTTGCATACAGCCCCAACATCTCCCACCTGCACACACTGTCCGACACCAGCTCCCCTCGCATCTCCGAGTTCTCATACAACGCCGTCCCACTCAGCGACGACGACGACGACGACGACGACGAGGAGCACCAGCAGCAGTCAGCAGCAGCCATGGCGCCCGCATCCCGTCGCCGCACACAGCCGCGCTCTCGCGTCGTCGACCTCACCGACTCTCCACAACCATCAGCAGAAGGCGGGACCAGCGCCCCGGCCGCTCCTTCCCGCCCCCTCAAGCGTCCCGCACCCACCGACTCCGACGCAACCCACAGCACCAAACGCACCGCAGCCCCAACCCCGCGCTCCCCACCCGAAGAACTCGACCTCACCGCCGACAACGACACAGACTCCTTCCTCCAGCAGCAACAAGCCGCCACCATCGCCGCCCAACAAGTCGCCTCCCCTGACTCCCCCAACGGCCCCCTCAAGATCGGGAACCGCACCTGCATCATCTGCATGGAGCACTACACCAACGCCGCCGTGACCCCGTGCGGCCACATCTACTGCCACGAGTGTCTGACGCAGGCGCTCAAGGCCGGCGAGAGGAACAGCGAGAGGGGCCTTGGGAACTGTCCCATGTGTCGGAAGCCCGTGAGCCGGAAGAAGAACCAGGTCGTGCCGGTTGCGTTCATGAAGAGGAGTGCTTTTCGAGGCAAGAAGAGGGCTGGGGCGTAGCCTGCAGGGGTTGTGGGTCGTGGTGTGGTGTGGTGGGGGGAGGGATATGTAGTTTGGAAGCGAGGAGTCTTGGCGTTCGTGTGTGTTACTGCGGCGAGGAGGGAGGAGCTCATATACCCGGCATGGTCATTGGAGTTGACACTTATCATGAGTATCTGCTAGTAGTATTACTGCAAGAGTATTTCTCAGAGCATCTTGTTCATTTGCTCGGCTCGTCCGCCTCAGGCTTCCCGTCTCCACCTTCCATCAATCATCACCCAAAGAAGCGCATGCCTGTAGTGGAAGACGAGGGCTGAGCAACAAAATTTGTTGATTGCAGTCGCTGAGTTCGCCTTGGTTCGGCAAGCTAAATAGCATTTCGTGGCACAGGCGGGCAGGAGGTCTGCTAGGTGTTAGTAGCACCGGATGTCAATGGCAGTTCAGATTCGGACGGATGGTTGGAGCAGGGTATGTATTGCAAGCACGCTGCCTCGATGCGGTGACTGGGAGGTATATTGTCTGTCATTAAGCGAGCGATCTATCAGCTAACAGCACGTGCTACATAGACGCTCTCGCCCGAATCCACCTTCCAAAAAAAAAACTTTTTACATATTTCTTTCTACCAGATTGTCATCCCGATTACCTTCCATCCGGTCCCGACCTCAATATGGTTTTGTTGATCGATGCACGGTACCCTGGATCGTAGTAGAGTCCGGTAACGGGAGACATGATCCAGCCTGGTCCGGCATCTCCTGAGCGAGTGAAGAAGATGTGACCAACAGTGTCAATTGTGGTGAGCCAAATGGACAGCTCATGCGGGACGGTCAGGCTGATCAAGCGTCAAAGCCAATGTCCACAGTTGTCGATAGGAGTGGTCTTGTGGTGATGAACAAGACCAGAGGCAGCAATGCATTCGCGATCCGGGTGATATGCCAAGTGCTACTGTAAGCGCCTTGCTGATCTGAGTGAACGAGTCGAGGTGTAGTCGTATCGAGAGAAAGAAGAGCTGTTGCACTGCCCAGCCAAAGGCATCGTCGTCAAGCCGTTCGAAGCAGCATTCGTTGCTGCACAACCAGTAAGAGAGCCCGGAGCCAAAGAACCGGAGAATACTGAAGACATCGATCGTCGCATCGTAGTACACAACACAGTAAGCCGTGGCCCCACCAGCCCGATAGTTTTGGCGCGCCGGCCAGCCAGCCCACCTCCTGCCCCGCTAATGTCAAGAACGCCAATGAACGCCACGTACACGCGACAATGAAAGCCAGATGAGTCAACCACGCGACCCATGGATAAGCTGCACACTCAAGCACGTCATGCTTGAGCAGGCGTCTGCTGCGCCGGCGGTGGCCTCTGTTGATACCCGCCCTGCCTCTGCTGGCCTTGATAGCCATTCTGTGCTTGTTGGGTCGGATCACGAGGTGGTCCACGGAAGCCGCCGCCTCGACCACCTCCTCTGCCACCGCGATAGCCGGAGGTTCTGTTGGCAGGGTTCTGCAGGTCCGCACCATTACCCTGCTGCTTTCTACCCTCGATATGCGGTCTCAGCCCCTGAGGCGCAGTGTTGATGGGTCTCGGGATGTTCTCGGGTGAGTCGTACACGTAGAGCTTCTTATCAATTGACGCAGGAATTGGTTGGATCTCGGTCTGAAGCTCTTGCTCGATGCGGTAAAGATTGAATCGGTCCTCCCAGTTGATCAGGTTGATGGCCAGACCCAGATGGCCGAATCGTCCAGAGCGACCGATTCTGTGTAGGTACGTCTCGGCGTTTTTTGGAAAATCGAAGTTGATGACGACATTCACAGCTTGTATATCAATACCGCGAGTAAGCAAGTCCGAGCAGACAAGATTGCGCATTGCGCCATTTCGGAAGTCATGGAACACTCGGTTACGGTGCTGTTGCAGCATCTTCGCGTGTGAGTAGTAACAAGAATAGCCTAGCTCGGTGATCTTCTTAGCGAGCAGCTCGACACGAGTCGTGCTGTTGCAGAAGATAATAGATTGGTTGATCTGCAAGCGGCTGAAGAGCGTGTTCAGACAGTGCACCTTCTGCTTCTCCTCGACGAAAGCGTAGTATTGCGTGATACCACGCAACGTCAGTTCGTCCATCAGGTTGATCTCATGAGGGTCGCGCATGTGCTTTTCCATGAAGCTCTTCACGATGACTGGGAAAGTGGCGGAGAACAACATGACCTGCCTGTCCTTCGGGTGGAATGCGAGAAGCTGTTCAATGGTGCTAGTAAATTCCGGTGAGAGCAGCTTGTCGGCCTCGTCCATCACAAATGTGTTGGCAGCTGAGAGATCTGCAACCCCTTTCGACGCCAAGTCCAGAATGCGGCCCGGCGTACCAACAATCACGTGCACAGTGTCGTTCAAACGCATAATGTCGTCTTTCAGGCCAGTACCTCCAGTCGTCACCATAATATTGAGGCCCAAATGTTTGCCCAAGGTCTTCATAACCTGCGACGTCTGTAGCGCCAATTCTCGTGTAGGTACCAAGATCAAAGCCTGGGTCTTATCCAGCTTCGGATTGATCCGCTCGAGTGTGGGGATGACAAACGCGGCAGTCTTTCCTGTGCCGTTCTTTGCTCGTGCTAATATGTCCCGACCCGTGAGTGCGACGGGTATGGTCTCTTCTTGGATTGGTGAGGGCTTCTCGAATCCTGCTTCGAATATGCCCATCAACAGTTCTCGCTTGAGGTAGAAATCTTCGAAATCGAGGCCCTTTGTTGCCGTCACATCTTCTGTTTGTTGCCTGCCATCTTTCGCAGGCTTGTTCAACCCTGACTTCCAATCGCCATTGTCTGTCGGCTTATCTGAGAGCTTCGTCGCCTCGAGCTTGTTAGCCAGCTCGGAGCCCATTGTATGAGGAGGATGGAGTATTTGAGCGACGTTCGGGTGCTCTTGCAATATGAGCTTTAGCGGTGGGGACACCCTCACTCGCTTCTGCTCGGAGAAGCTCAATGGCTAGCTGCCGGCCGCAAGCTCGTCAAACAGGCGGTAACCAAATGCCTGACGAAGGCAACTGCGGAAGTCTTGGCTGTAATATTATCGCGTGAGGCGGCCGAGCGCGGGGGTGGTATGGAGCTTCTAAGGCGTCAGTGATGGTGCTGGGCAAGCCTCGTGTTCTAAGAGTTGCGAGTGTAGCAGCGACCGGTTCCGGGAGTAATTGTCCAGAATCAATGTGGCCTTGAGCTTGCGCAGGATGCTCAGTACGGTCTAGAGAATATGGCCTCGTTACAAGGTGTGTGTGGAAGGTGTGTGTGTGTGTGCGTGTATGCGAGAAGTCCAGTGTCGAAGTTCGAGTGTTTCGATCCATTGCAGCTGTTGTGCATACCTGCGGCCGTTTCCGGAGGCTCGTGCGGTTCCAAACCTGCCAGCCTTAGGCATTCAGGCATCCAGGTATCCAGGCATCCAGGCACGCACATCACATAATTGTCGCTAAGCACTACAGTACTTCCTATGGCCATCCTTGAACATCAGCCGTGCCGATAGATGTCTTATACCCTGGGAAACTGGCTCATTGTGCAGGCCTGAATCATTCCGGAGTCTGGTACGGCTTGCAAGGACGGCGTTGACGCTTTGTATGGTCCTTAGTGCCCTACCTGGCGTATACTTGCTTCAGCGGCAGTAGAGTGGCTCTCATCACCAAGGAACACATTGGTCCTGCCCTTTGACCGTCATGCTTGCCTCAATAGTCTCTCGCTTTCCAGGTGGCAAGATGTTCCCCTCACCAGCGGCCACAGCTAGAGCCTTCAGTCGGAGCACGGTCACCCACAAACCACGCCGTACGATCATGAACCAATCCTTCTTCACCTCAAGGGCTTCACCGCGGTTTCCATCGAGCAAGTCTCTCCTCCGCCGCTCGTTTTCCTCCCATTATCGCGCACCAAACCCGGGACCCGTGACCAGCGCCATCTATGTCATCATCAGCCTCAACACAGCAGTCTTCGCGGCCTGGCAATACGCAACAGTCACTAGAGACTCCGACATCATCAGGCTACTTGAGGACCACTTTTTGCGATCCGAGAGAAACGTCAGAGCAGGCCGCTACTGGACGCTCGTCACTTCTGCATTCAGCCACATCGACCTATGGCATTTCGCTCTGAACATGATGACCTTCAGAACGTTCGCGACGGTGCTGATGTGGGCTGGAGTGGGTGCTACGCAACTCGTCACACTCACTATGGGTAGCGCGCTTCTCGGGTCACTTTCCATGCTGTGGCACTACCGCACGAGGGGACGCGATAGCGGATCAGCACTCGGTGCCAGTGATGCGGTGATGGGGCTCGGTTCTGCCGCCACCTGCCTTATGCCAAACAGCAGGTGGTCCCTGATGTTCATCCCGATCTCGATGCCTTTATGGCTCATCACTGGCCTGTACGCGGGGGTCAACATCTACTTCCTAGATTCTGAAATCATTCCTATCGGACATGCAGCACATCTCGGCGGCGCCATGTTCGGCTTGGTGTACTATCTGGCGTATCTGAGGAATTATGGCGGTATCTGGCTCAGTCTCAGGTGGTTATTGAGGCGATAGAGGCTGATGGGACATTCATGTGATTGCCGGGCCGTCAACTTGACCCCCCGCAACACAGGTCTAGATCCCACATGCTGGTCGGACCTGCCCGGTCCCACAGTGCACCTTCCGAAACGAGATTTGAGCTTTCGACACCAAAGCGTACAAGCGGAGCATGGCGGCATATCTGGAGCATGTTGATAACGAATCCGTATAATACAATTCTCCCCTCCCATTGCAGCAGTCCCCACTCGCAACTGGGCGTGTACCTGTTACAATGACACGCACGACCATCAGGTCACCCTCTTGTTTTCTTTTTCTTTTTCTTTTGTAATGCATCTTTATCTTCCCGAACCCCACAGCTGCAGCATCTACAAGCTTGGACTGAACTGGACTGCAATTTTTCTCTAGAAGGCGCCAGTTGTCGACCGCAATACAGAGGAATGCCTGATCCACGAAGGACCCCGTCATCAGCGGACCGTCCCAAGCAGGGAAGACGACGAATAGGTTGCGTGAGCAGGCAATGAGGTTGATTGAGGGGTTATTCTTCTGACTTTGTAGAACGACAGCAAGCAATTGAGAGGGCACTCAACCAGTTGACAGGAAAATCAAGCGCTGACGGCAGAGTCACTAGAATGACAGCGCACTACAGAATGTATCATCGGTCAACCCTCGACCTCGTCGAACCGCATCCACAAGTCCGGAAACCTCAACGTCTGCACCATCTCCATTGGCTCACTCTCCGAACCTAACGCCCAAGGCCGATCCATCCGTCCCTCAAGTCGTATGTCGTATTTCAACAATAACGTCGACATCAAGAGCTTGGTCTCCGCCATCGCCATTGATTCACCGATGCACGCTCTCGGGCCATAACCAAAAGGCCTAGAAGCGCCTAGTTGATCGCCTCTAAACCGCGCATCGACTCCCTGGAGCCAGCGCTCAGGATGGTATTCCTCCGGCGCATGGAAGTTCGCTGGAGACCTCGAAGCAGCCCAGGGCGAGATGCCGATCAAGGTGCCCTCTGGTAAGTAGATTCCCTGCACAACCATCCCGCCTTTTGGAGCCGCTCGCTGGTTATTGACAGAAGCGGGAGGCAGTATCCGGAGCGCTTCTCTAATTGCAGCATCGAGGTACTGCAATTCTCCCGAAGATTCCAGCGTTACGTCTTTCGTGCTCTTGAATGCTGTCCGAATTTCTTCGACAAGCTTCGCATAAGCATGCGGGTTCGTGCAGATACAATAGCTGAGCCCTGTCAACAAAATGGACGTTGTTTCTGCGCCCGCGACCACGAGCAGTGCCGTATCCAATAATGTCTCGGCGGCCGTCAGAAGGGGCGCGGCGCCGTTCGTGCCTTCCGATAGCTGACGCGCAATACTTCCGCGGTCCTTGCAAGCCTCCGAGAGGCAATTGGCAAGCTTCTCACGGACCTTAGTAACGTGCGTCTTCCTCCACTCCATGGCTTCGGCGGGCATCAATTTCAGCAGAAGCCTGCTTAGCCAAGTGTCTGAACCTGCTACCAGCCTCGCGGATTGATCCCACGTTGCGGAAACCATCAGGTTAAACACAGCATCCGGCCACTCTGTCGCGGGAGCTTGGCTTAGACTCTCGTACGGCTCGCCGAAGACGAGATGTGTCATGAAGTCGAACGTAAAATAGGCATCTGTGAGTCGATCATTAGCAGTAGAAAAGTGAGCTGCGGGCATGGACAGTTAGGCCTTACACCATCGACTCATGTTCATGCGCCCATCTTGCTTGGACTGAGTCCGGATAAGCGCCATGAGCTTATCCACATACAGATGTAGAACCTCTCGCTGACTCTGCACAGCAGGCTTAGTGAAGAACCGCCCGAGCGCGCGCCGGTGGCGAATGTGGTCCTTCCCTTTCGATATGCCGATACCTTTGGTCTTCGCTGCGGGATCGACTATGCCAATAAATGTCGGGGCGCGCTCCAGGTGCTGCCCACTCTGAACGAGGAGTCAGTCTTTTGATCAAGGTGAAGGAAACCAATGCAAGTACCCGGAAGCCGTAGATCTCATCCCATGATTGCGCGTTGTTCCAAATTACTTCGTTCGGTCCAACTCGCACTACAGGCCCTGTACGTTTCTCAGCGTTAGGTCAATCAGATCGTCCTCTTCAAGATTGTAGACGTACCATATTGAGCATGCAGGCTATGATAGTAGACATGCTGCCTGCGCAACAGTAGCTGAAGTGCGCCTGGGATCGCGCTGATCTTGTTCAACCATGGACCAGGCACGGATCGAAGTGGATGGAAGAGTACGCGGTAGACAGCTTTGGCCAACGTAAAGACAACGGCCTAGAGGACGCTTAGTCTCACTTGATGAGATGGTTGCACATTTGAAAGCTTACAAGACAGAGCAGGCCTCCTGTAATTCGATAGACAGAGGCTGAAGCATCCATTACACCAGACCTAGTGCACGTAATTTCGATGGCAAAGTCTTAGGATCGCGACGATGATCACGAGGTCACTAGAGGCAGGAGTGAATGCTTTCGATAGCGGCGTGTGAGTAGGTCAAGGCCGCACACGTGCTTTGGCGAATACCGCGGTGTGAGGGTGTGCTGTTCTGCTAATGACTGCTGTTCGATCGGAGAAATTTTGGCGGACGACAGATGCTCCCAGCCATGTCTCAGCTTCCGGAGTATATTAGTCGCAACCATAATCACATGCGCGCCATGCCGGAGAAACTTTTGCAACATTTTTCGTTTGACAAGAGCTTCAGCATTAAGCTTTATATGTGTGAATTTGGAATGGTGGTAAGTTGTCCACAGCTGTCGTTGGTAGAAAAGATTCCATAACGTAAGTCCTGCTGGGTTAGTGGAGCTAGAGCTTCCGATAGGGTAGGTAGACCGTCTTGTATTAGAGGATGTCCCTGTAGGAGTTTGACAGTCACACTGTACAGTGACTTAGAGACACTCTGGAGCTGCATAGATTTTCCTGCTAAAATTAATCAGTAACCCTGGCACGACTATGGGAGTAACGACAACGGTAGAAAAGACACCCCCGGTAGTAAGGTGGTGTAGACTTTCCATCCATGCGAGGATCTAATGTCACGACATCTTATGTTGGAACCTCTCTCATCCGTGTGATCAAAATTTGAGTATCTCTTCAGTAAGATCAGGATGCAGACTTAGTACAATGCGTGTAGTATACATCAATGTATGGTCATCGAGAGCGAGTGACTGCCACCGCCAAAGTCACCATTTCTTCGACGTGAAGCGTAGGTGTAATATCTCAAAAAGCTACTCCAGACGCTCACTGTAGTGACCCATTGCTTTGATAGAGGGCGTGGACATAGCGCAAAGATCATCATCGGTCCGACAAGACTTCGCTAGTCCCGATTCATGGAATTGATGACAAGGAGCCACGTCCTGAGCCGGAACACTCGTCCGTGATCACGTAGATTCAATGGGCCGGATACAGCGCAATCCTCTCTTATTCGTTGACTGGAAATGCCGGCGATTGGCTACCCAAAGTAGGAAGAGATTAGCCAGGTCTTCAAGCAACAGATATATATTGTGTACACCAACTTACCTTGCTGCTGCCTTCTTCACATTCACGTATAAAGGAGGCTTCTCCCACACCAAGTAAGTCTTCTGCTGCTTCGACCAAGGGCTTGAATCAGGGTGCAACTCGAAGTCGAAGCTGATGAGAGTCGCGGCAAGTATGAGACGCATTTCATGCCATGCAAGATTCTATCAATCAACGTCAGAAAGCGCCCATGATCGCTATTGGGTGCGTCACAAGAGGTGTGCTGGCCTTACCTTGCCAATGCAAGCCCGTGGTCCAGTGCTGAACGGTACAGAAGCGTCGAGGTGGTCGTCCTTGTATCTTACGTCACCCAGCCATCGTTCCGGCCGGAAAGATTTTGGATCTTTCCAAAGCCGCTTGTCCATAGAGGTAGCAAGATGATAAATTGCCTGAAGCAAGAGGAGATCGAGGGTCAACCTATGTCTGGAAGAAAGGGATCGATGATGTGTTTTGCTTACCACTCTCGTCCCTTCTGGCATGTAGTAGCCTTCTATCTCTATTCCACCTTTGGGTACAAAGCGCGGGAAGCCGACTGGAACGGGTGGATAGACCCTCATGCCCTCCTTCAGAATCGCATCAAGGATTTTGTTGTTCTGCAGCTCGGCCATGGAGATCTGTTCAATGCTGGAGAACTGGGCCCGAAGATCTTGAGTCAACCTTTGGAGCCACTCTGGACTGCAGAGAAGATGATATAAAAGCCCACTCAAAGTCGTTGCACTGGTCTCGGTACCAGCAATCATGAATTCGTTGGCGATTGAATAGCGCTCTTCTCGAGCCAAGCTAGATGCTGCCGCAGTATCTGCCGTGATGAATGCCCAGATATCAGATCCTTCGGTCCTGCCTAGACGTTTGTCGACCTGTTCGACAATAAAGTGATGATGCTTCTCCGCAAGCTGTCTAATGGCTGGGATTTGCAGCAAGAGCGCTTGGAGTCCCCAGCCCAGTGTGCGATTGAAATACCGCACCGTTTTGACTTGCGTAACATGTCTGAGAAGCTTGAAAATGAGGGTGACGTAGGGTACGTAGTCCCCTTTCTCAAGCAACTTCAGGGGCTCAGAGAGCAGCATGTCACTCATGATATCGAACGTAGTGCCTACAGCCTGTTAGTAGAGTTGGTCGAAAGCAACGGCAGGTAGACACAACGCACAATTGAACGCTTTCACCATGTCTACAGGCGTCTGCTCTTGGACGCTCTTGTCAAGTCTTTTCCGAAGCGCTAGACACCAGGATTTGAAGCGCTCTTCATACCGTCTCAAGGCGACCTCGCTAAACGCGGGCGCGAGGGCTTTTCGCTGACGGATGTTTTCGTGGTCTTCGGTGGTGAACGGGCCATTGACGTTGCTCAACGGCTTGTCATAGAACAACATGTCTTTTGGAAATGCTGAGATTCCCTGCGACTTGGAAGCGTAAATCTGCTTCCAGACTTTTCCCTCTCCTATAAAACTGACCAGATCTGGCCCAAGGCGCACAACGGGACCATATTTCTCATGAAGGCTGACTACCGTTGCTGCCTCTTTGCCAGTCCACATGGAGTACAGATGCGGTACAATGGTCATTGCCCTCCATCTTGGTCCGGGAACTCTCCACAATGGGCCGTGGAATGTGTGTATCGCATGTACGATAGCAAAGAAGCCGATTGCAACCAGGATCGACACTGATATCCCGATCCAGCCCAGGCGAGATGTTTCCCATATTTCCACCATGTTGCTGGGTTAGTATTTGTCTCTCTGTGCTCAAGAAGTCGAGGTGACACGAGTGAAGATATGTGAAAGGCCAGGTGATAGACTGGCCTCGGACGGATGGGACGGAACCACGCTGTCCTGCTGTTTCAGCATGGTTGGCGCCAAGAAGTCAAGAAGTTCTTCCCTACCTTCGGGGATATTTTCCGGGCTAAAGCAAGCGCGAGGCTGTAGAAGGGTACTATGCTACCATCTCCGTACGTTAACTCTAATATCGGCTTGGCATCTAGGTATACCATGCTTACCTGCCTAAATCTTAGGCTACTACAAGATTTATCTGATAAGTGCGTAATCCGACTACTACTTAAGTCACGATTGACTAATTCTACCAACCTGGAGTAATTAAATCGCAATCATCTAACTGGTCCTATCTGTTATACGAACCTTGCAAAAAGACCCACGTTTCGTACGATCGTGACACCTGAATGCTCGCGGTTCGCATCATGTATTACCTCCAGCGCAACAACTTCAAGCCTGCCTAGGTAACACGAGTGCTTCAATGGGCCCGGACGCGAATCGCGATCCAACAATGCAAGATCAGCGCGGGTTCTACCCACCAGCCTCATGGACTGAATGTCGATATGGAGGTAAGGTCCCGAAGCAAGCTGAGCTTTGGCTTAGTGGCGGCAACGATTCCGCAGCGCCCGACTCCAATGGCATACTCAGGGTGACTGATCAATATCAATGACGAAGAAGGCGAAGGATAGGGGTGTAGCGGGGGCCGACATCTACTTTGCTGATATTCCTCCTACATCCACGCAGATATTCAGCAGCAACATTCTCACAATCTCGCTGGCTACCGCACGCTGCAGTCGTGGACAGGGTATACAGGGGCGCAAGCCTTATGTCAGAGTCACATTATCTTCTATTTCTATGCTGCGAGATGCCTTCGCAATCAATGTCATGGCTCGACCATATGCGAGGCCTGATACAGTGACAGGCACTGTTCCGCGGACGCGTGTATGTGACGCAGTCTCTTCAGTGGCCCTAGAGCCATGCCTATGCTGAAGCCTGGGAAGCCTTGCTCGTCATCCATCGGGCAATGCGCCAATGCATCGGCAATGAGCTGAGGGAGAAATGGGTGCGCCTATGTGACTGTCAGAGCGACTCAGTCCAAGTTTCCGTCACCAGACTTACCGAAACGTAGTCCAGCCGTGTGAGGCCTTGAACCAGCTGCACGATTTCGCTAGATGCAGTCCTCACTCGCGCGACCCAATCTACAGCCATCGCGCGTTCGTTTGGCGTGCAAGTCCGAGGCTGCAGTTTGAGAGCTGCCCCAATGTGTATAATGATCATCTGCATCAACATCTGGTTAAAGAATTCCAACGAATTAGCACCGGAAGAGCCTTTCGATCTGTTCAGCCGCCTGTGCAGCAATCGAGCTCGTCGGTCAATTGCATTTGTCAACCAGTTGTGGCGAGCCCAGAAGTGCTGATCTTGGTCGTCGACCGACGCAAAGCTGGCAGCGATGCGTTTGTGAGTCAGTGAGCGACTATGTAGCGTGGCAAGAGCGATGCTTTCGCTGAAGGGCGAAAGTGTAGTCTCTTCAGCGCTCTCGCCAAATAGTTCGTGCAGCATTATCGGATTCGCCGTTTGTGAAGTTGGGAAGTGCAATTCAGAAGCCGGAACTGGCTGTAAGATCTATGAGGCCCACAGTGATGGCCACGGTCAGTTAGTCGCCATGGATTCAGCTTCAAGCGTATCACGAACCGTAGTCTCGGGGATTGTGCACGTCCAGCCATCATTGCCATCGAGACATCGGTCCAGGATATAAGCGAGCCAGAAGGTTCGGCACTGCTCTTCTCTATGAGCAGCATGCTGCTCGCGCGCACAGTCCTGGCTGAGGAGTGCATTACTAGTACCAACAAGAGCTTGCGAGTGATATCGCTGAACGAGAAGACATGCTCGACTGATATCTGGAATCGACCGCTGCCGGCCCCAGCATATCAACTCTGATAGGCCCAGGAAAAGCCACGCCTGCACTTGCGCCAATTCCACTGGTCCCGTGCTCCATGGCAAGTCTTCAGCGACGCCATGCAAACTCTGGAGTTCTTGACGCGTCTCTTGCAACAAGCTCTCGCCGATGCGTCGGTACCGTGAGGACGTGACGGCAGCAATATTAAGAATGGCCTTGCGAAGACACGCTGTCGCGGAAGAAAAAGTCGATTGCGACGTCCAGGCCAGGTAGTGTGCCTTGTCTATGATTGGCGCCCATGGGTAGACTCGAACGAAAAACAGCTCCTCCCTGGGCAAGACGGTCAGTAAGTCAGTGGTAGAGCAGGTTTAATGGTTTCATGCTCCGTACAGCTCCGCTTCTTCGACATCTGACAGGTTGCTGATGGATGTCGTTGTTGGCCATGAGCAGAAGTCGGTCAAGTTTGAAGAGCAGCTGCCTGTGACATGGTCCAATAAGCTTTTCTCGGACCTCGTCGAGTCGTTGGTCCCTGGAAACAACCACGGGTCGCAATCGGTGAAGGGCGTGAAGTTGTCGAACAACAAGTTGATCGGACTCGTGATTTGCGTACTCTCGATTTCACGCAGTCCATCACCCAAAGGGTTGGTCTCGTGATCCAGACTAGTTCGTCCTATTGTGGAGGATCCACAGATGGACTCTGGGGATGGCTGTTGACCCTGGGGAGGGCCGTTTGATAATTGCTTTTGAAGTTCTGCTACGCAGTGGTTTAATCATTTCGCGCCGTCTTGAGCATTGGTTGGTGTTCAACATACAGACTTGAGCACGCAGAGCGTGTATCTGACCCTTCTTAGGTCCACGTTTTCGTGCTTCAGTCAAATATATGCATTTGCCATTGCTTTCCAGACACCGGTCGCACTCAGGGCGTCTGCGATCACACTTTAGCCTTCGTCGACGGCACTCTTCGCAAGCTAGCTTCTGAGCAGAGGTCATCATTTTTGTTGTAATTGGATGAATCTTGTGAAAAAAAAAAGTGGAGCGCAGGGCGTGATTGTCCAGGAGCAGAGTCGAGATCGCAAAGAGCAATGCTGATCCCCAATGTCTTTCCCTTTGCCTGTGTACTCGCCGTTACGTATGGCAGTAGTGTGGATCTAGCGATATTATAGTAAATGTGCGATCATCACGAAGCGCCCAGGGATGTCTCGTTCAAGTCCTGCTCGAGACGGGCATCAACTCAAGCCCAATGACAAATTTGCTGCTGGCGCGAAGTGAAAAAGGGATTGGCAGCTTGCAGCTTGTCACGGCCTGAATCATCCCGCTGATGCTCAGTTGGTGACAAGCAGGGAGTCGTGCAGGCCTTTTCATGGCGAAAGTCAGACTAGCGTTGGCTCGGATAGTCGAAGGTTGTCGACTGTGCAGTTGTGACGGAGAGGTGTAGGCGGGTTCAGCTTGTTCACAGCCAGATTGATATTGCCAAGCAAGGAACATCTCACTTGTTCTCGACCCTTCAGACGCCTATTCCTGCTAGTGTTTGGGTAGTAACCGGTATTTTGTCACAGTGTGGCCAAGGTCAGTCTGGGATATGCGACTTTGCAGGGCCGCGATTGAGGTGGCTGACGCGGCTTATGGAGATCCTCGCAACGCCGTAGTAAGACCTCGGATCTTGAGGCAGGTATTGGAACATTGCGCCAAGATGCTGTAAGAGTAGGCCGTGATGCCCAAAGGCTATGCCCTTCAAGCTAGGTCATCAGCCAGACGACCCGAGACTTCCTGGCATGGGGTGCGGTGGAAGAACATTGTACAAGAGGAGCTGTTCACACGATATCTTCTCATGTGCGAGTATCGCGTCGATCCATGAACTTTGCGACCCGATTGTGGACAACTGCTGCTGCACACGAACATCGGCACATGCTCTGAGGGAACTGGATCGACACGGGACCCAGCCAGCGTTTGTCACGATGGGACTTACGGATATGATAGTCCTATTGACCCTGTCACGTGGGAAAGTCGGATCCGGGACTGTGTAAAGGCTGAGAGCCCATCCATCACGTCTGAAAGGTGCATCTTGTTATGACGAGACAGGCCTCGAGTCATCTCATGAAGATCCAGGAGTACCAATGCTCCGGGTCCACTGGAAAATTGGACCCTAGGCCAACGTTCTCGAGTATACTGCTGCCCGCAAGAACTTACACGGCCGCTTCGCTTCTCCACAAGCATACAACATACCTTGCCCACCAGCTTGGCGAGCCGGTACAGCCAATATCCTTCCAAAGCAGTTATGGCAAGGCTGCGAGTCCGACTCGCCCGGGACGCCAAGGCCTTGTGGGCATGATGTCAAATCATCCGAGCTAATACAGACCCATTCGCCTGGGCATACGTAGTGGTAAGTTATATGAAACGCTGCAACAGTCATGATAAGACTCATGTACTTTCACCTTCAGTCTCCCAAGGAGTCCTCCAGGCCACAAGACTGCGCCCCCGTGGGTGATCTCCTCATCAGTGAGGTCATACTGGCAACTTAGGACAACGTCTTTTTTGCTGCTTCGAGCTGGCCATTGTCCCAGCAATCGATTCAAAAATATTGATTGCTTCTCTCGTGCCGCTTTCTCGGTGAAGAAAAACACGATCCTGAAGAACTGGCAAGTCAGGTCTACGAGGTGGACAAAGATTCAGCGGCAAAGATTTGTAGAAGGGCTGATCCTCACAAGGTTCATCCCAGGTTGGCACTCAGTATGACTGGAGCGTCAGATGGTCAGGTTAAGACCTTCACGTCACTTTAAATAAATGAAACCAACGTCATACAAATCTGCTGGCTCCAGCGAATTCAAAGAGTCTCTATCCGGCAGGCCCCAGAAACCTTCGGCGCACCAAATCTGTAACTCACATTTAGGCTTGCAGTCGAGATCCGGATTCTTTGCGACGTAGACGATGGGTACAGGTCATACAGTATAGACGCTCTACAATGCTCCCAGAAGGAGTGTGGACGACCGAGCGGACTCATCGTAAGATTGGCATTCAGTTCTTGCACAGCGGACATGAGACCAGGCTGAGGACAATCAGTTAGGCAGTGCAAAGCATTATTGGTCAAGTAAAGGTCTGTATAGCTGTAGGGACTTGATGCCAGTACAAGAAGGGCCTGGATGTGCATTATGACGATGCTCATACATATTTAGCATATGCCGTGGGCGATCTCTCTGGCCGTGGTGAAGAAGTCTACATCGTCCCGCACGGGATTTACCTGATACGCACATCCAGACGACAGCGGGCCGCTCTCACATCTGGTGGCATAGGTGCTCACCTCATTTTCCCCGATTCATACCTAGCAAACAGCTCTTGAATTCGCTAGAGTTCGTTTTCGACCCATCGGATGAGGTCTGCAGCGTCGAGACCGGATCGTCGACGGAAGAGGAGATCTTCTCGAGCGACTGTAAAGATGACCTTGGTATGAGGCTGGCTGCATGGGCACAAATGCGCTGCTTTCCACGGAGCTGCCGAGCCAGTCGTGCTGGATCTCTACGGTCGCACCACTCCAACTAAGATGAACCTCTTTTTTGTATGTCCGCTGAGCACGTAGCATGGCATTTTTTGGTCATCAGCTGTTCACAGCATGCTCCATTACCATCATGAACACGGAGAGCTACTATTCCGCGTGCCAGCTTGCGATCTCAAGCATGGTAGATTTTGAGCGTTCTGCTGGATACCTAAGCCTTTGATATCGACGCTGGCACTCACAGGCGCCATGTTGGGACCCATTGTCTGAGGCGTCGTCGCTGGAGCTGTCCCTTGCCGTGCCAAAACTGATAATGTTTTCTATGAATTCTCTGTGCATCTGTTCTGTCCTATCGATTGCCGTGCTGCCTAGACGAGGGTCAGCATTGTCCATCACATTGCAAGTCTCTGTACGTACCACGCATCCCAAGCCTTCGAGCCTCCAATATACCTTTCGCTATACGGCTCCAAGTTTGTCCCAGGCTCGCTCATCATCACCTTGCTCAACCAATCCGCATACTTCCCATCGCCAACGCTACCCTGCACCACCGCCTTCCCGACCCCTCTTATGGTCTCGAAAAACTTCAGATTTCCAAAGTCGCAGCTCCCATAGATGCTCTGGAAAACTTCGATCTCCAGTTCGTCTACGCCATCGAAGCTTTCTTGCACCTGGGAACGGCTGAAGCGAGGATCGGTGTCCAGACGAACATGGATGTAGTACCGCCTGATCATCTTGACCACCCGGCGTGAGGTCACAGGTGGGAGGCTGAGCCTGTTAGGGCGAAAGACGAGGAGAAGAGATGGCAGCGATGCAAGTAATGACGAGTGTGCCAGAAAGGTGTTCTCTCCGTACAAGATCGCTGTGCCTTCTTCGTTCGCTTGCTTGCATGTCCGCAGTACGTTGGCGCACAGCCGCTGTTGGCGACTGACGGTCGTTAAAGCGCTGGAGTGTCGCAGCGAGCTCTGAACCAGAAGATACTCCCATATGGCATTGCGAAGCTCTGCTGGTAAGGACAATAGCCGTGATGCAGATTGGTCTGCTCTACTATCCTGGAGCTCTGGTCCAGCCAGATGGGGCTCTTTTCGCAAGAGCACGATCATCTCTCGTCACCATTCGCTGTGGTATTTTGGGGACAATTGACAGAAATGAAATACAGACATGATACTGCGTACCAAATCTTTACAGTCGCGTGAGGTGATCTCTTGACTCGATAAGCTTTTGTGTTTCTCCGGGAGAAAGGGAAGCTTAATACGATCAAGCAAGCATATTTCCGCGGTAGCTACGGATACATACTGCATTCTCGTTTGGCCAAACAGCCCGAGTTCGTATAAAGGAGCAGGATTGAGGGCTATGACACTCCATTGTAGCAGCCGTCAGGGCTGCCACGTGGCTCTGAGGAAATGAAGTAAGGATGAAGAGATCCTTAATTTCAGGAGCCAGCCCAAGGCTCAGTCGGCGGCAGCCTGCTACCTTGCTGAGTCGATCACATCAAAGCAACCATAATGCCTTTTCTGGCCTTCAACTTGACCCCACCGCTTGCCCATGAGGACGTTATGACCAAAGAGAAAGCATACCGCGAAGCGCGCGAAGCGCGAAGCACTGCTTCTGAGGCCTCCCGTTCTGGCGCTGCTTCGATATCCCCAGCCAGCACGACCAGAACCAAATGCCCACTCCAAGGATTCCATCGCAGACTCCCTACAGAGACTGTCCAAGGAACTCCTGGAGATCATGGCCAATGAGCAGGACCTCGACCATCTCCTAATCTTGCAACACATTGCAACGGTCTTCAATTCGCTCCAGTATGATCGGCCCCGCATCCAGTGGCTCGGAAATCAATTTCAAGAGTGGCAGAAGACGCTGAACTAAACGCCTGAGGCTCGTGGGGTAGGGCTCAGCTCTTCGGCAGAGATCCATGAGGACGGGCGCAGCCCGGGCCAGGGTCTGGACGGTCAAAAGGATCAGCAGTGGCTCTGGCGGTCTAAGTCGAGGGGAGGTAAGCATAATGACATGGGAAAAGCGAGAAGGGATCTGAAGTGTGCCAGACTGGGGACGATACCTAGCGTCGGCGGCTGTTACTGACTCGGGAACTTGTGCTGTCGGCCAGCAACATGATGAGTCCTACCATGTATGCTTACATCAAGTAGGGAGCTGGCTGTCCTGCATGTCCTGTCAGTAACGTCGTTTCCCACATGCTTCACCTATATTAGAGAACGAACGACCAGAATGAACAGGCCAAGGAGTAATTCATACGGTGCTTTTCGCGCACGATTGAGAACCAACCTCCCGCACAGTAACTGCCTGCATCACAGCGAGAGAGGCGCAACGCTAACAATGCCTAAGCCAACACCGAGTCCTGCGCACGCACAAATGCACTACTCCTCGGGGATCGTATCCCAGACTCCTTCGCTCCAATGGGTATCCCCGATGTTTCCAAGACCATCCTCCAGCCCTGTTGATATCCCACAACAGAGCAATATCTTTCCGTCACACGACCCTCGCGCACGCGCTGCGGCAGTCTCACCAAACGCCGCGACAAACCCTTCCGCCTGCCAACCCCGATACTAAAAATTACGACGATACCAATAGCAACAACGCCGTGCTCGCAGCCGTTTCACCGTACAAACATGTTTTCAAACAAAAGCAGTTGACTTGCCAAACCTTGTGACTAGCTCAGAAATCCAAGAAGCATCCACATGAAATTATGGGTATATTACGAACGGGCATGGATCCAGAAAGTCAGTTTACTATCCGACTGTTCTTGGGTCCCGTCGGTATATTCGCAATGTTGTCGTGAAACATTGGTGATTGGGTCACGAGCCAAATGAAGGTCTCATGCTTACTGATGACCGAGGTTGTTCGGGTCAATAGTACCATACATGCCCATATTGTTCAGGTCTAGCTCTTCGCCAGTCCCGTTGCTGGCCAGTGGGCTGTGTTGGTAGTCTTCTGGAAGAGATTGGTGCATTTGACCCGGGCTCGTGTACACCTTCGTCTCTTGATAGAGCATACCACCGTCCTTGGGACTGTTGAAAATAGCCGCTTGGTCTTGCGGAATGTGCGAAGGCGTGGAGAACGCAGCGCCGCTGTCCTGGTGCTGCTGAACCGTGTGCTGGTGCGGCGAGTCAAAGATCATTTCGCCTTGGGTATGCGGAGGGGCCACTTCAAAAGAGTGTCCGTTGATTGGGTACGAGACCTGCGAATGGCTGGTGCCTGGCGGCGACTGGAAGTCGAAGGAGCCGTTGGGCATCGGCGAATGGAATGTCGCGTCTGACATGGGACTCCGGAAAGGCAGCTGCATCTGCTTGTTGAATGATTCGGACAGATAAAGAGCTTCATCGCCGAATTGTGAATGCTCGCCTGGCGTGCCGAAGATGTCTGCGCTTTGGCTCCTTCCAGGACCGGTGAGAGGAGGAGAGTGATCGGCAATGACCGGGTCGTGACTGCTGATTGACAGAGGTGTGTTGCTGGTCCCAATCATTGACGCAGGATCCACTTGCAGTAGCCCATTGTTGTAAGGTGTTCCGAATTGAGCCGGCATGGTCTCGCCCGATGGCGCAGATGTGAAGAAGGCTGGTGTGCCAAATTCGGAGGGTGAGTTGGCGGTGGTTCCTGACACAGGTCCATTGTACACAGCTCCCAGATTGTATCCTGCAGAGGTGTCAATGCTGAGCCCTGGTCCTGGTGCAAAGCCATTTGGATGCCCATGTTGCGGAATGGGCGCAAAGATGTTCGGATCTTGCATTATCGGCTGTCCTGAATGTTGCTCATGCTGGATCAAGAATGACGGCATTGGGTGTCTCAGCATAGACACGTCGATTGCGGCAGGTACCGAGCGGCTTCGCTGTCTCTTGTGGCCACGAGGCGCGGGCGGACCCATGATGCCAATCTCTTGTTGCTGCTGGAAGATCTGCATCTGTTGGTGCGGGTGTACCAGGTGGTTCGGCTGGCTTGCGGGTCTCATCGGTGTCGCAGGAGCGGCCATGCCATATTGCATAGTATCGAAGACCGCGTGCCGGTTCTGGTAAGACTCCAGCGATACCAACTTAGCGAGCTGACCACTGAGAACCTTGGATGGTCCGCCAAGCGAGTGCACCATGACTTGTGTAGCCTGCTGATCCTCAGTAAAATCGCCACACTCGTAGAATCCACCACTCCCAGAGCTGTCCATGTAGAACTTTGGAGGACGCGTGAGCTCGATTGTCAGGCCCCCAGACCTTTGTGATGCTCCCTCGGCGGGTGCAAGTACATCACCCTGCTCCAATGAGATGTTTCTGATCCACGCAAACGGATACTCGATCTTGTAGCCAGCATTGTCGTTGTTGATGTAGTATGTGATGCATGCCTTGTCGGGTGAGTAGAAGATGACGAGATCCATGGTGCTCTGGCCAACTCGGCGCCATGTCCCAATTGATAATGATCGACAGGCAAAGTGCTGGATCACGACCTTTCCACTCGACGTCTCCGGCGTCAACATGCCGTATGGTCCGAAGCCCGGAGCTCGACCAAGCATGCCGGCTGCCAATCCTTTCCCGCCTGGCCCATATGCCTGCATCGCAAGATATTGTCGCATCGACTCGGGTATACTATCGCAATCCTCACCGCTCTCGATGCTTCGCTTCGCAATGTTTTTTATTTTCGCGCGTCTGCCGATTGTTAGCTCTTGCTTGTGGCGATTGCAACCACGCATAACGCGCTCTTACCTATTCTGGAACCAGATCTGAACAGACCTTTCGGTCATGTTGATTTCTTGTGCGATGCGCTCGCGAACGAGTGCAGTAGGCGTAGGATTCTTGTTGAACTCGACTTCCAGCGTGACAAGCTGGTCCTGAGTGGCTCGCTGACGCTTCTGGTTCTTCTGCTGCTGTGTTAGGGTGCTTTTCCGCGGTGGACGACGGGCAACGTTGGAGTTGGAGTTGGCCGAAGTGGGAGTGCCGCTTGAGGGTGGCAAGCTGCCCAGGCTATCGTCTTGCTCATCGTGAGGCGTGGGAGAATGCTCCTGGAGCTGAGGAGGTTGCGGCGGTGCCATGACGTCCGCCATGACGGCTACCTGGTCTCCGCCTTTCTATACTACAGACTCGGGAAATCGTTCACTTCGTATCGGTGTAACAACAATTGTGCAATGCCAATTGAGGATCGTTGTCGTGAACGTAACGTGACAGGTGGGCGGCAGCCGGTAGTTGGAAGCGAGCTGAGCCCCGGCGGAGAGGGATCAAAGAATCTGTGTTCCTAATGCTAAGGTACACAGATCTCCAGCAACCAGGCAGGGAGCGAAGGTAGAGCGTGGCTCGTATGTCGACGCGGTATACCGCCGAGGGTGCGCGGCAGATGTCGTCGTCAAAGGATTCGATGTGGGATAAAGAGACCGGGCCAGAGTGTGCTGCTACCCAATGAATGAAGGACTCGGTGCCGGAAAGAGTGAACGACAAGCCGATTGAGGCAAAAAATAGGTGTGAAAGAAAAGGAGTGTCGTAGCCAAAGACACAGCACCAGAAGGAGTGATGGTGCTATGCTCAGGCGTGTGGCAGCAGTCCTAGGACGATGATGGTGACGAGGAGGGGAAGTGAACAATGCGGGCGGTGGTGAGAGGAAGAGAGGATCTACGCCTGTAGGGAGGAGGACGTGCTCCCCTTAGTGGGCGACAAGGGGAAGCGATGTAAGTGGCCGCCGATTTCGCGCTAACGCCGTTTCTGCATGCGAAGTCCCCACTGCTACGGCCCGGCTTGTTGTTGCTCGAGCTATTCTCCTATTCGCTATACACGCTCGCCAAGTTCGCCCATCCCAGCAAGTCAGTGTCTCGGTTGGTTGGATTTCTCTTCGCTGACCGCTGACGGCACCGTCGGAATCGACCCGCAGGTGGCAGCAGCTCCCGTCGTCAAGGTCATGAAAAGGCCGACCTCCCCCTGCTGCCGCATGCAGCAGCGTGGGCGGCGCGCGCATGTTTGGCTCGGAGCCCGATGTCGCGCAACACGACTCCCTAGCCCTGTTGCCAGTAGCTGATCTGCGCGACGACGAGTTCGTCCGATCGAGGATAATAAAGCCTGACGGTCTTCGCAGCGGCCCCAGGCCTGTAGCCGTCTGCTGACACAAGCAGCAAGACCGGCCAACGGCCTACCAGGCTACCAGGCCTGTTGCTTGCGCTTCCAGGCACCTCAAACCTGTGAGACCCCTATTCCCGCCGGCAACGCGGTCAAAAGCGCAAGCATCCCGCTGCTCGAACTTTCCACGGACCACGATATCGCGTCTCCTGTCTTACGCCTGAACGCTGAACGCGTCAAACAGGCCCCAACGAACGAAAGGAAAGCGCATAGCTTTGCCGGCAGCTGCTCAGGATTCCCACGCACACCACGTCGCCAGTGCGAGATGTGTACCTGCAGCTGTCCTGCGTCTTCCTCTCACCTGCTGTGCTGTCTCGGTCCTGATAGGCCGCACCGGCCGCTGCAGGATCCCCCTTGGACGCCGTCGCTAGCGTCAGGTACCCGTTTGAGTTCAGCAGCCCACGAACTCTACAGCTATATTTGCCCCTTGTGACTATCGAAGCGCCCTTGGCGACTCGCGCATGACCGCTGCGGGCTAATCCATCGTCACACGCAGGCTACAGGCAGTACGGAGCACAATTCTGACCGAGGTCAAGCAGGCATTGATGTTCCCGTCGCTCGTCGGTACGGGTTCCCGGCTGGCGATACGAAACCACTCGAGGAGCTCGCGACTTGTAGGACGACAGCGGTAGTGTCAACGTGCACAGCCTTCAGGTCTCGGCTCATCTCGTAAGCGCGAGATCCCACGTGTTTGATGTCGCGCAGCTGCCACACAGCATTTGTCTTGCGTGAAACCGTGCAGCCTTATGATGCTCAGTGCACCAGAAGCCGAAGATGCCGTGCAAAGGTCCAAGGCAGCCGGATTTCTCCCAACTAGGACGGTAGGACCACTTCGATGTCCTGGTCCGCCCTACGTTAACGTTATAGTTGCCGAGCATAAGGTACATGTAGTCGATGAGGTACCGATAGCAGACCAGATCCACGTGATAAAGGCTATGCGCATTGCGCATCCCAAAACTCAAGCTACTTTTAGACACACCTTTTACATCACTATGAGGACGAGACGTTCGATCGTGTGCCTCACACATGGCACATACTAAGCCTCCATGGATCACTGTGCTCTACTACTCAGATATTCTTGGAAAGACTTTGTTATGTATCGTGTACCGGTTCGCAAAAGCGACCCAAAATGGATGCGCATGAGACGACAGAAGCCTAAGCGATCACGTCGCACAGTGACAAGGTGTGTCAAAAGTGTCGATGCTTCTTGATGTACCCAGCCGCCTGGAACGCTTCAGACTGTAGGTAACTCGTGCGCCCGTCTCATCCGTACTCGTGCGGAATCCCAACCTTGCAGCCAAGTCCCTGGAACACCGCCAACAGGCCGCCCCAAGGCCTCCGAGATCGCGAAGTCTCACTGCGTGGTCGCATCACAACCTCAGGCATATTTACCACAGCACAGCATCCCGATCGAACCTCACCAACTCCTTTCCAGCATCCTCCACGTCCTTTTTCGCCTTCATGCGCATGTAAAAGATCGGGCAATCACGACTCGAACAAATTACCTCGTTGTGCATACTGCCCTGGCACCTCTGGCACTGCGTCCATAACCTCGCAAACCGCACCTCCAGCTCCGCGACCTTGCCGAGAGATCGCTGGTAAAGCTCGCCGAAGCGGTGTGCGCACTCAGCACCAACTGCGCCGCCCTTCTCCTCGGCCGTCGTGAGAGGTTTCTTGCAGCCCAGGCAGGTCTCGGTCTTCTTCGCAAACTTCATCAAGCCGCCCATTGTGGGCGCGGCAACAGAAATAGCGCGGGTGTGCTCCCCAGTGAGCAAGGACGCGGCTTTCTTCTCGCCAAGGATCGGTTCAAAAATGCGCCCCAAGGGCTTTGCAAGCTGGTTGTCCAAGTAATATTTTGTGTCGATCGGCAGGTTGTTTTCAAGCACAAAGATTGGATCTTCAGACTTTTCATAGCCTTTGGAACCAGCAGAGCCTTTGACCATGACGTACGCTACACGATCGCCCAGTGCTGGCGCAGAACCAGCGTCGCGTTTGCGCATACGCTCAGCAAGCTCGACGTGAGCTTGTTTGGCAGCGTAGTCGGACTTGGTAAGTGCCTTCGTAATGACAAGATTTGACATATCGATTTTGTTTTGTAGAAGTTCTGAGATGGTGTCCTTGACATAGCTGCGAGTCATGTCAGTAATGCACGCGCTATGTAGAGTGCATGTGGGCTTACTCTTGAGCGCCTTGGACATCTTGGTCAATCAGAAGCATCCTCAAGCTGGTTTCAATGACCGTCTGGACCAGCCGGCAATTGTCTCGGCGGACCGTTTCGATGCCCTTTGTGTCCATCTTGTCGTACTTCTTAGTGTTCGTCCAGTACAACCCGGCGTAGCGCTTCTTGTTGATCAACAGATACGGATAGTAAACCTTCTCAAACTCAAGCTTAATCGGCTTGATGAACTTGCCAGAGACAAAGTCGGCTGCCTCTTGACCCATCTCCATAGCCTTTGCCAAATCATTCGGACCAAATTTCACCATGACAGAATCTGTATCACCATAGATGACCTGCGCGTCATGACTGTAGCCATTGGCAATGGTGTATCGAGCTTCGACTTCCTCCTTGGTCTTCTCGATCATCTGACGCCCATAACTCGTGGTACTTGAAGCAATGGCCAAGCACGGGAGCTTACCGACGGTGGCACCAGTGAGACCGTAGACAGAGTTTGCTGAGATCTTCAGAGCGAGCTGGCGACCGTTCAGCACAGCCTTCTTGAATGGGTCAGTCTCGACGGCGAGCTCCTTTTTGGCGCGTTTGCGAGCTCCAAGGAGTTCTTCGAGAATCTGGGACAGCAGTCCTTTGCGAACCTTGGTAGTGCAGAAGAGGTCGCCGTTGGGCGTCTGGATGTAGTCTTCGTCCTTCTTCAGTCCAAGCTTGTCAATGGCGGTCTTGTTCAAGAGTGTGGTGTAGCAGAGATTGTGCGCCTGAATTATCGATGGGTACAACGATGCGAAGTCCAGTGTCGCCACAGGTACATCATAGTAGCCACGGGTAGGCTCAATGACGGTGGCACCTTCATACTGCTCGTCTGATCCTTCAGATTTGAGATTAGGAACCACCAGTTGCTGTTCGAGAGCCTTTCGGAACAGCTGGGAGATAAACTTGATCTGCTGGCCCTTGGAAAGCAGGAAGTTGAATGGCACGCCAGTCACACGAGCCATCTCGGTGTAGTTGACCAGACACATCAGCTTGTCCATGAGTCGTTGTGGTAGGTATGCGTCCTTCAAGCAGTATACAGCCAGACGTCTTCTGCTCTCAGGTGTGCCGTTGTAGAGTTCTGTGATCATCGTGTGGTGTACATCTTCTTTCTGCTCGCCTAGAAAGTGCGAGCACACGCTGTTCAAAGTGTAGGACCGTAGTTGATGATCACGCTGGATGAGCTGCAGAAGATCCAGCTGCAGTCGTCCGTTTGTGTTGGTGGCTTTGGTGTCGCGGTTGCCCATCTGCTTGGAAGAGAAATTCGTGTCTTTGGCCTGAGACTGGATGTTCTTGATGCGTGACCAGTACGGAAACCGTCCCACCTTCAAATGCTTCGCACGGTCCAGAAGGTATGGGAAGTCGAAGTTGGCAATGTTGTATCCAATGATGACATCTGGATCGACTTCCTCCAAAAAATCCCGCCACGCCATCAGCATTTTCTCCTCAGACCCAAATTCAAAGAGTTGCGTGTTCACGATCAAAGAGCAAGTATCCATGCAGAAGACATTCCGCACGAACGGCTTTGACTCTCCATATCGTGTGACTACGTTGGCGATCTGAATAACGGGGTCAATGTTCGCCTCCGGGAAGACACCTTTGCGGCCAGCGCATTCAATGTCGAAAGACAGTATCCTCAATGGTGCCATCTTGGCCCATTCGCCATCAACAGGGTGTGCGACGATGTCCCGGTAGTGACAGTATGCTTCAATTTGGCAATTCGAGTGACTATCCCGCTGCGGAATCATGTGGTACTTTCCTGGATTGACGCTGACCCAGCTCATACCCTTGACACAAGTGTCGATCATAAATCGAAGGACGTACTGAATGCTATCGAAGGTGAGAATACCACCCTCTGCACCTTTCCATAGCCCTTTGTAGTTGGCGTTGCCACTCTCGATGGTAGTCCTCAGCTTATTGATAAACTTCGGGTCTGTTACGGTGATCTTGAGATACGGTGACTTCTGGTTGCCCTGGAATCCGAAGATGTTCTCACGAAGGACCATCTGCACACTGTAGATTGCCGGCTGATGCTGAGCCATTGTCGTCTCGAGATACTGCTTGAAGGGTTCACAATCGTTCTTCGTAAAGGATACTGGAGCAGCCACGAATAGATAGTGCATAAAGTCGGTAACATGCAGAAGCACAGAATGACCATCCTCTGTGACGCCAAACATCTTGACCGTGGCCTTGCCTCCATGTAACGTGCCCTCCTCGCACTCGATTGACTGAAACGTCAAGTCATTCTTCTTCTCGTCAAACTCCTCGAGCGGCGGACGAGCCCAGTGTTGGTCCTTTTCGCTATTCTTCTGCTTCAGAGCATCAATGTCCTGCGTAAGCTTCTCCAGCACTTCCTCTTCGAATTGCGACTTGGATTGCGATGAGCCGACATGTTTGCCGTTTGCTTGTTTCTTCGCAGGCGCCTTGAAATTGTGTCCAGCCTCGAGCTTCCTCTTCTTCGACGGCGAGAGTTGCTGATTTCGGCGAGAAAGTGTCGATTCCTGCAGTGCACGCTTATGGGGCAGCTTGGCGCCCACAGGCGATTCCGCAAGTACGCCAGGCATGATGTGAATGCAGGATGGCAGTAGTATTGTTGCTCAAGGACCGCGTCCACAACGCGACAGTTTGGCGTCGCGTCATCACGAGCGGCACTTGCCGACCTCATACACGTCAGGGTCTTCGACTGCTTTGCTCAAATCTCCCAACTTCACTCGCACATCTGACAAAAGTACCTAACCGCTCTGTCGTGTTTCCATGGCTTTCAGTTTTAGTAACATGCTTGCTGAGATGCGTGAGAGACCCAGCAAATGTCTAGACCAGATGCAGTCATGACAGGACCTGGCCAGCCGGTACGAGCGTTTGCCGTCGTGCAGAGACTCTGTCAGATTCCAGAACATTGTATTGGATGAGGAGACGATACTAGAGGGCTTCGTGAATGAGCGACTTGTCACGACTTTCGAAGCTGCTGCGTTGTGCCAGCCCTTATTCTCTAGACATACCACTAGGTAATCCCATGCGCAAAAGTCATTTACCTATCAAAATCTGCTTCTTGTCTCTTCTCAAGCGATCGAGACATCTACTCAACATGAACAAAGCAACCAAGAAAGCATTGTGATACCAACCAGACAGGGCTTGACTCAAGTCACGGATGCCTCGTCCTGGCGGAGGCGCACTCGCCCAATGCGAGACAGCGTTCCATTTTGACATGTGCCAGAACATCTTGTGGATATCGGCCGTGCGACATATGGCCGCCTGCTTCAGTGCGTTCGCTACCTGCCATTTAGCACAAGCTGTCAACACGTCAACTTCAAGCACATCTCAGTGCTTGCATCGACTCCAGCAGTACATCATCGAATCGACAACTTCTGCATTTCTGCAATACGGCAACATGTGCAAGGTCTACTGGTTGCACTTCTCCTGCGGACACTGGTATGTGTTCGGCAAATAAGTTCATATTTCCCACCGTGTTATGTTGACGTTTTCTAGGTGGTACTGCATGCACAGCCAGTGTCTAGCATCGTTCTACAAGCGCCCCAGCATTGGCAGACCAGGCTTTCGCCCATCTTGCAAGGCCTCGTCAGGCCTGTATATCCACAGACAAGCTTCCTGCTGCGACAATATCCCAAAGGAGCGCAGAATTGCCATCGAGGCGCTCATCGACCAGCAACTCCTCCCTGTGGTTAATGGCCTGGCTCATGAGATTGCAGCGCTGCCCGCGAGGCATCCTGAGGTCGACGGCAGACTCGACACCATGGGCGAGGTGGAATCGAAGCTGGCGGAGGCTCGTGCGAAGCTATCAAAACAAGTCTCGCCTCCACGGGCGTTTCGGCGACGTGAGCTACGCAAATGGAGTTGTCCGCCGCTTAAGAGATCGCGTGGGAGCTTGTTGCGCCATGAGGTGCTGGTCGAGGACGTGATTGTGTAGGGTCTCCCCTGATCTTGCGCTTCTCGAGTATTGCACGGAATATCATTGGCTTGCACGTGAAATCGAGCCTAGCTCCTTCATGCACGTTCTTCAAACTCTTCAACAGCATTGTCCCTCTGAATCATTATACTAATCGCCAAACAAACACTTACACACCATCCGGGAGCACTTCTATACACCTACAACATACCAGCACCATGTGTCGCGTATATGAATACCACTACACATGCTACCACTCCTTCGCCGTCCTCCACTCCTGTTGTCTCGGCGCCTTCTCCACCGCCTCCTCCCGCAGCACAGCAAACCCACGGAAAGCCTGCCTTCGTAGCCCAACGCTCTATATTCTACTTTCGACCGAATGCGGCGACTGCATCCGTCTCGCCAACGACAATACCCGGGAACAACGGCGCCAGCTTCTCCTCAGTAGGCTGGAAAATTCACGTCGCCGACTTGTAGCGATGAGCTCCATTGACCCCGACGCCATGGCAGAATTCCACAGACTGAACAATTGGAGCACGAGATTGACCAATTTGGATAATGAGGCCAACGATACGAGGAGGCAGGTGGAGGATCTGGAGAAGTGGCCATCGAAAGTGGGGATTCGATATCCTCACAGGGCGTCGGTGCCAAAGAAGAGGCAGAGAGGAAGTTTGTTGAGATATCATGAGGCCGAGGCTGATGGTAATGATGTTGGGATGGAGACCGGTGAGGACCGTGAGCAGGCGGAAGCGGAAGTGGATATAGGTGATATTGACATGAAAAATGACGAGGGTTATCGGGTGGATGTCAGTGGTGAGAGTGGGCAGGTGGTGGGAGGAGAGAAAGGAGCGAGTGAGGGTGAGACTGACCGCGGTACCAACGTGAAGGTTGGTAATCCTTGGGGTCAGCATAATGGCTCCTGATGCCAGGATAGGGTCCGCGATAGTGACACGGCAGCAAAGGCACCATTTCACCTTGATCAGATTTGTGGCTCCATAGGTCAACGCACACCACCTATACCCCTGCCTGATCCTCTCGCAACACCACTGCCTGCTCTACCATTACCAATACCTCCTCTCGTCCCTCTCGCAGCCGCCGCGCCCGCCCGTCCCCTCGTCGTCCCACCACGAGTACCCAAGCCTCGAGGAGGAATCGTTGACTGCCTCGAGCCAGCTGCCGAAGGAGGAGCAGAGTACTTGTTCGCTTTGACGCTCATCGGAGGATCATTCACAAAACTCGTGTCACTCGTCAAGAACGTCGCGTCGGTATCAGGAAGTGCGACTTGGGTTCTGAACGGCGAGTCCGCCATCTGAGATGGTCCAGGGTTGTCTTTGCGCGCGAAGGATTGTGGGATTGGAGCCTAGCCAATGTCAAGCTCGACTCTTGTTCCCAGCAGATCTGGTGTATGTACCTCGGGGAAGTCTACACAGAAAGCACTCATGTTCATGCCATACAGGAATGCGCCAAAGTTTTCGTTGAATCTTCCCAGGCTCTCATTGAGCAATTGGAGGTGCATCATGTTCGCCTCGAGATCCGCCATACTATCGCTGAGTTCGGCAAAGGCTGGCTCCAAGCTCGCCAAAGCAAAGTCTGAGCCTGTTGTCGACGCATTGCCGCTCGGTGTGCTTTGCGATGCGCGCAGAGAGGTTCTTGAGGGCGGTCTCAGAGGTGTGGTTGGTCTTGAAGGTATCCGTGTGCGCGAGTGGGAGGAATCGCGTCGACGGATATGCGTCGCTGGAGTCGCCGTAGTCGCCATCGTGTCTAGAATGTTTCGACGTAGACCATGTATCGCTCCTTTCTCCGCTCCGCCCAGGAAACGCGATCGCGTATCCGTTCCATATGTTGTTGCAGGGGTCCAAGCTCAACACGGCAACCCCGCTATGCATGCATCATGCATGCATCATGGCACTACGATTGCGTCGGTGCCGACACAAGGAAGAGCCTCGCAAGTACATGTACACCTCAACTGTGAAGACCGAGGCAGAAGCTGTTGCATGTGCCTCAAGCTCTTCAACATAGCCTCTCGTCTCTGACCGTTCCACAACCAAATGCTGCTGCCTGCCCGCACATTCATCCGACAGTCATTCGAGAGCATCCAAGGCATCCCGGACAGAGCGCGTGTCCGCATAAGCAGGCAATACTTCGCGCAGTGGTCCAGCCCCCTTATCAAACCACCTCCTCCTCCATTGAGACATAACTTCAAGGCTCAGCGCGCTCGGGTTGATCCGACCGCCTTCTTGGTCGCCGCGGCCGTGTCTGGAGGTGTTGCATACGCTGTAACGCGGTATACCGACAGCAACTCCAGCCAGCCATTTGGCAGCAACGAGCAGGGCGAGTGTGCGCAGCTGGAATCGACCGCGATGGCAGCAAGTGCACTGCCTGGCCGACCGGGCAATCTGACACCGGAGCAGACGGCGAAACTGAAAGAGATGTGGGAAAGAATGTCTGAGATCACGGGTGTCTCGACACCGTCGATTAACGGCTCGAGCAACCCAAGCACAGAAGCTGCGCCTCCTCCATCTCCAGATGGCAAGAAGAAAAAGAGCCGTTTGTCCATATTTAGGAAGAAGGACAAGGCTGATGCGGGCAGCGAAACAAGCAGTATGTCCGGCGTTGACAACGACAAACACGGTCAGACCAAGGAGTATGAGGCGGCGCTTGAGAAGATGACGCCTCAGGAGTTGAGGGATGCGCTTTGGAGTATGGTCAAGCATGACGATCCGGACGCTCTGTACTTGCGATTCTTGCGGGCGCGGAAATGGGACGTGCAAGCTGCCATTGTGATGATGATCTCGACCATGCACTGGAGAGCGCAGGAGATGCACGTGGATGATGACATAATGCCGAGAGGAGAAGAGTACATGCTCAAGGAGGAGCGAGAAGAGTCCGGTGCGAGACAGAAAGAAGGAGCGGATTTCTTAGCACAGCTGCGAATGGGCAAAAGTTTCCTGCATGGAACAGACAAAGACGGCCGGCCTTGCTGTTACGTGCGCGTGAGACTGCATCATGGAGGCGAGCAGAGCGAACCAAGCTTGGAGCGGTTCACGGTCTATACGATCGAGACCGCTAGACTCATGCTCCGCCCCCCTATCGACACCGCCACCATCGTCTTCGATATGACAGACTTTAGCATGGCAAATATGGACTATACGCCTGTGAAGTTTATGATCAAATGCTTCGAAGCGAACTATCCAGAATCTCTTGGTTCCGTCATCGTATATAAGTCCCCATGGATCTTCCATGGTATTTGGAAAATCATCAAAGGATGGCTAGATCCTGTCGTGGCTAGCAAGGTACATTTCGCATCAAACATCAACGATTTAGAAAGTATCATTCCGCGGCCGAGAGCACCGAGAGAGCTGGGCGGCGATGAAGACTGGGAATACGCATATGTGGAGCCCGTGCCCGGCGAGAACAAAGCTATGTCAGACACAGCAACCAGGGACGCCATCCTCAGGGAACGTGCTGGCATGTTTGACGCGTACGAGAAAGAGACTCAAAGCTGGTTGGCCGGCGACGAGAGTGCGGTGGAGCGCAGAAGCGGTATTGCACGCCGACTTGCAGAAAGTTACTGGAAATTGGATCCGTCTGTGCGAGCTCGGTCGTTGTACGATCGGATTGGCGTGCTGGGACCTAATGGAACACTGGACTTCTATCCGAAGGCCGCACCTTCGTCTGCTGCGGTCCCTGCAACAGCTCCTGCGTCAGCTCCTGCGTCAGCCCCTGCGACAGCTTCTGCATTGCCAACGGCAGCTTCTGCGGCGCCGGCGGTGGCAGTGGCAACGGCGGACGGGGCGGACGGGGCGGACGGAGCGGACGAGTTTCACGATGCGAAGGAGAGACTCGATGATGTGGACTGAGGGATGGTCAGGCAGGGACTGGGTATGAAGGGCTGATGGTGTACGTTAGATACCCTGGATGATGAAGTATTTGAAGTTGGTATCAGAGGCACATGGTGATATGTTACGGGAGCACTTAAAATAGCGTATATACATGCTCGCCTCGTGATCGCAACCAGTGTCAGATCCAGAGCATAAGAAGAGCATTGTCCCTAATTGAAGCACGAATTTGGCAGATTCAATATCCTCAGGCCCTAGCGTGCCTGTACTGCGAACGAGGTTGTCGTAGTGTTTTCTCTATGCCACTCAGCGTCACCTGCCGCTTGTTGATCCTGCACACCAGACGGAGCAGTACGTCAGCACGACTGTCTCTGGCGTTGCTCCTCTGTGGCCAGGGTCGAAGACTTGTCTAGGAGGTAGGAGAGACCTTCTCCAGACTCCTGCAAATGACTTGTGCAAGAGGACTGATGAGGGCACGGTTGTATGCGGCTGTGGTGGATGAGGAAGGCATGCGCGAAGGCAAGACGTGGCCGCGACATATCCGCAACTCATTCATCTTCGAGAGAAGTTGCGAGACGCCTACAGTGCACACCGGGAATCTCTGAAGAGAAGCGCATCGGGGTGGCAGTTTGCGGGCCTTGCGGCATGAACGCGGCCACCAAGAACAAGACGCACGGGTGCATCGGACTCAAGTCGCAACCACCGCCCGAAGACCCGAGCTTATGCAGAAAGCCGCTCGCAACAGAAATTTCTGCGCAGTCTCATCGACCGCAGACCGGAAGCATCGATTCCTACCGGTAGCCGGAGCCCGGGATGGGCTGAGATGTGGTTGGCGACTTGATCCCCTTTGGGCTCATGCATCTGCAAGTTTGCGGACCTTGGCGTTTCCGATCTGCCTGCCGGCGGCTAGTCAAGCGGCTGTCGGATGGCTTGCTGACAGGCGGGGTGGAGTGACTTTGGTTCGTCAGGGAAATATGATGAGCCGGCTTCGTGGCGAGGTTGGCGATGGGTCGACCTTGTTGCTTTGGATAGATGCGCTGGTGGTGAGAGCTAGCGGGTTTGAGCGTCGCACGGCTAGTACGTGACTACCACCTGAAGATGCCGGAACGGGAGTTGCTTAGACGAGCTGGTGCAGGCTGCGTTTGTTGGTCAGGAGCGAGTGGTGTGCGGAGAGTGAGATGCAGGTGAGGTTGGAAAGGTGAGGGAGCATCACGACAGGGTTGTTTGTACAACTCCCGTCGCCGCGCATCGGCCACCCTTTGCACCCGTCTGCCGATTTGCTTGTCGTCCACTTGACATGTGATGGCGGCGCATCGCCGACCGTCGCATCCGCTACTTTTCGCGTCGCCTCAGGCTCAACGATGACCATGTCTCGAATATGCTCGAACCGGTTGCTACAGCCCACGACACAAGACAGCCATGCTATGGACGTACAGTAGATGATTCGTGAAGTGAGGCTGGCAAAGAATAGCGCATGACCTCACAACGATTGCACCGGACATTTCTCCACGGACCACGAGCAGCATCATCATCTGGACCGCATGCTTCTGATAAGTGCGCCAGTCGTCGTACGGTAAGTGCTCCGGTGAGTGTGCTTCGCGTTTATATGCCCTATCCTCCCAGTGCGCATACAACCATCTTACGTTGCTTCCCGTAGCCGATTGCCAAGCTCCGATCGCAAGAGGAGCTCGCATATTCGGCTTACCGCGCATTCGCATTACTGTCCCCGAACTTCATTACCATCTTGTCAGGCGCGGGCGTTATATCGCACTCTGGTCGTACTTAGGTCGCGTCGTATATGCCTGGCAGGGTTCGACTACTGAGCATTTCTTCGAAGTCGCAACATCCGACTGGCCTGCGGCATCCTTTGGAAAGGATCCAAAACTCATGCGCACCGATAGTTTTGGATCCGCAACAAGTGCGGCGCTCCTCCTTGGGCCGCTGCCGCTCATAGCAGCTCACGGCGATGAGCACGTGGACATGATCGCAAGCTCAGCTGCTTTCGGAGAGGTACAGGACCAGCTCGAGTTCATGAGCTACTTCAGGCATGGCAAATATACTGGATGGGTGCTTGGCCATATCGCTCTGATGATCTCCGCTTGGGTGTTCGCAATGCCAGTAGCGATCATGCTGAGCACCGCGCGCTCGCGGTATCATCTTCCAGGCCAGGTAGTTTTCCACATCCTGAACGGCCTAGGCATTTTCATGGGATTCGTTTACGACCAGTCGACGCCGGACCTGTGGGAGCACAATTCTCATCACCCTCTTGGTTGGGCCGTGGTGGGCTTCACCATTGCTTGGACTCTTATATCGTTCTTTACCGCGTACAGCAATTATAAGAGCAAGCGGTCTGAGGCCCGGCCTAAAACAATGCAATTTCAGAGGATGGAGCAAGCCTACATGTATGCCCCCTTGCCGTCTGGCGCAGTTTCGCCAACTTGGAGAGACTCGGGGATCGGCTCGCGCCAAAACAGCTCCGATTCGATTTTCCAAAAGCACGAGCCAATGCAGGATATCGAGCAAGGTGACGACGATGGTGACGACGAGCCCGAGCAGCGCGGATCCCTTGGGAACGACAAAGTCGGTCGATCGATTTCTCGATATACCAAACGCTTCTCGACTACCAAGGCAACAAGCATCGTCGGTCTCATTCAGATGTAAGCTTCATACATGGCAGTAGCTCCTGTGACACGCACGGACTGACCTCTTGACCAACAGATTCTTGGAGAAGGTGCTCCTGCTTTGCGGCTTTGCGGCGCTTGCAAGTGGTTTTGTCATCTATGGTGGCCTGGCGCGGAAAAAGGAGGTCTTCTCAATCCTGGCACACTTCATTAAGGGTGGGATCTTCTTCTGGTATGGTCTCCTGACACTTGGCCGGTGGATGGGCGCATTCACAGAGTTCGGGTGGGCATGGAACATTCGGCCAGATTATCCGCTCGTGGAGCGATGGAAGACTCGCATCCCCTCTGCGGAGTTCACGGAGTCCTTCGTCATCTGGCTGTATGGCGCGAGCAATGTCTTCCTCGAACATCTCGGCAATGCCGGCGGCGAGTGGACCCCTCAAGATTTCGAGCACGTGAGCATCACCATCCTGTTCTTCGGCGGCGGCCTGCTCGGTATGATCATTGACTCGTCGTCGTTGCGCAATCTCGTCAACACCCCGGTTGTGGTGCAGAAGAGTCGAGATGAAGAGCTTGCAGATGGCATGACATCTTCCTCCCGCTTTGGGTCACACGAAGACGCTAGCGACGCGGCGCAGCAGTGGGAAGAGCCGAAGACATACGAATTCCCTCTCAACCCGATGCCCGCTCTCGTGATCATGCTGCTTGGAATGATGATGTCGGCGCATAAGCAGAACAGCATGGTTAGTACGATGATGCATGACCAGTGGGGTGGCTTGTTCACAGGCTTTGCATTGTCGAGAGCCGCGACGTACCTCTTGATGTACCTGAAGCCTCCCACCTCGCACTTCTCGGCCAAGCCGCCGACAGAGCTGGTGGCCGCATACTGCTTGTCTTTCGGAGGCATCATGTTCATGCTGAGCTCCCACGACACGGTCTGGGCGATCGAGTCAAATGGCCTGGATGCCATGACAGTCTTCACCATCACGGCAGGCTTGACTGGGATCATCCTAGCCTGGGAGGTAATCTGCTTTGCAATCAAGGGATGGGCTTCGCGGAAGGAGATGGCGGCGGCTGGAAAGACTTTGCCGGCAACCGACAATTGAGCTGCCATTTGAACGACGGAATGCATTCATGACCTGCGAGCATGCCCTACGATACCCTTGAATTCTCGGGTTGCTTCTTTGGCAGCACCTATTGACACGCTTTAGCGATTAGACTTGAAACTGGCGACTAATACCGTTTTCCACTAGCAATAGCTTGAGAGTAATGAGCTTAATGCACAGTCTAGACTCATCGAATCGAATCGATTGATTGCTCGATCGAACGCTGGCCAGACTATAACCTTCCACCTCCCCCATCGTACTCCACACATCTTTCACATACCGCCTCTCTTGACACCAACTTGCCCTGCAGGTTGACAACTCTGTCCGAACACAGCTCGTCACGCCTTACTCCTTGCACTGCCCGTCGAAGCAGCTTCCAATCTGCCCCGGTTTCCACACAGGGTCAATATAGCACTGATGCCCCTGCGAGCCCGGCCCGCACGATGTCAAGATATCGGGATCCAGAGCGACTGCGACCTTGGCCCAAGCCAGGGCCGCGAGGAAGCTTGTGGCAAGGTCGAGGCGCATGGTGGTGAATTGCCTGGAGTATCGTTAGTACTGCTTTGTTTCCAGGGCATCCATCCACTGACAATGGAAGTAGATTTCGCGGAAGATGTGAGGCGATGCTTAGAACCAGGTTTGGTTCTTATGCGGAGGCGTTTGGAGGTCAAGTTCGCTGTGGCTTCGAAGGGGGCTGACTAACTGCTCAGTGCTGGCTGCTGGGAACTACGAGCCACCCGCGGCAGACCTCCGGCGTCGTATCAGGTCCCGATGTCTTGCATCCAACAGCCTATCTCAATCGTGAGTCGATGATCGGACTTTAGTTCGCCGTGGCTTGAGTGGCAGTGAGACAGCGCCCTCGGCAAACGCCTGGCAGAGGTGCTCGGTCAGCCCGTGACTCCGTGAGCGATGCCATGCGAGGAGGTGAGACTCCATACCTCGTTCTGCGCGTGACCACGTCCGACTGCCAGCATTACCGACACTTGGAGTATTCGCGCGCGATAGCGTATGTGTCCTGCTGACTTGAATGACTGGACACATTGGCCTGACCACCTGACCGTCTGTGATGGATCTGCGATTGGACTGGAGGCCCCTAGTGACGGAAACTGAGACAGGTGAGACGGCTGCGTCGCAAGCAGAGTGACGGACTCGTAGTTCGACGACAGACGTGCCTCATCATCAGCAATGATTGACTACGTGAACGTTCGCTGTTCCTATCTTGGACCAAGTCTCATATCGCAGAATCGACGCGGCTGATACCTGATACGTTTGCTCTTGCGAGCCAATCCTCCGCATAATCTGGTCTCCTTTGCAGGAGGCGTATATTTACGTGAGGCGAGGGGGAGCCGGTAAGTAGGTAAATCAGGGCAGACTCGTATTGAACTCACATTGAATACAAGATTGACACGAGACACTATATACGATACTCGTTGCATCCAATCATGACCCCTGGTACCAAATAAGCCAACATCACAAGCAATTAGCACACATCTGAATACTCAAAGCTCATCACGCTATATTGGCCGCTCAATGACTTCGTTCAATCCTTCTTGGGGAACTCGCCAGGCACATGCAAAGCGCTCACGCTCATGCTGGTGCTGTGCCTAACAACCGCCGGCATGAATCTGCCAGTCTCGCGCGCTCCTTCAGCCTCCAGACCACCCAGGCCTGGAGCAGCTGAATTTGCAGAAGCACTACCGACCTGAGTGGCTACAGTCTCGCGGTGTGCAGTCTCGTTCGCGACCGTCGATGTTATCGACGTTGGAGCAGGCTGGCTCTCGCCTGGAATGGTAGAGGATGACGGACTGGAGGCTTGGACGCTGGCAGAGGTCTGAGGCAACAACACCGCATCGATATTTGGTCTCCTTGCAATACCCCTGTCGCCTATTGTCGTGTCTTTTGTCGTGGGCGCGCGTGGCAGGTTGGTGTCATTGACGGTCATGTCGTCCGCAGTAGGGCCGCGCACGAGATTCGTGTCGTCGATTGTCATGTCCTCTTCAGGCACGCCGGCGTTCGTCTCCTGCTGGTGTCGGCGATAGACATCGGCGCCAAGCGCTCCAGCGCCGACACCAGCGACGCCGGCGGCGGCGGGAGCCATCCAATCTCCGTATGTGCTATTGTGGCGAGCCAGCGGATCCTGAGACTGGACAGACGAAGCTGCTGGCTCACTGCCTAAAAAAGGCTGTTGTGAAGGTTGTTGCGGTTGGACCATGGTCGGCTGATAGGTAGAAAGCTGTTGGGGTTGGGTGTACTGGGTCACTACGGGCTGCTGTTGATTCACTGGCTGCTGCTGCTGAAGTGGAAGACTGTACGGCTGTGTCTGTGTCGGCGCTCTGGTGACGCCCGCGGCTTCAACTGCTCTTTCGCTGTCATAGCTAGGGCGGTTACTAGACGCAACGCCTTCAAGTCGGTATGGGTCTTGGTCACGCTGGCTGTACTCATGTTGAGCCGCTCCAGGCAGCGCGCCTGCCCCGATGACATCACGGTCTGGCTCCGAACTGTCGCTAGACGGGCTCAGGGGAGCATTCTGCGTTGGGATGCGAAGGTCAGATGGGAATCTTCCGCCTGGATTAAGGTCAAGGTTAGCTTGCACACCGAGGACTACACGCGGAACGCAACGAAAGGGGCAGCACTCACTCACCTGGCTGCGGACGTTGTGCCCGATTTGATGCTACCGGGTTCTGCTCCGCCAGGCTGGCCGCATCAGCTGAGTATGGTGCTGCGTCCGCTTCATCATCTTCCATGCCATCACTGGAAACCGTGCCTCGATCGCTGGTTCCACTCACGCTTCTAGCGTGCTTGCGGGCGAATGCCATCCGCTGCTCGCCCGTACCTTCAGTCAGAAGGCGGATGTCTTCATACCAGGCAAGCATTGTATCCTGAGTCTCAGCACGGAAAACCCAGTTGTGGCCCTTGTGCATGCCGCCACTCTGCTTGCCCTTGAGCATGAATTTGTGGCTTGAGGAGCCCGGCTCGGATTTGGAACCAACCTTCTGGTCTGGGAGGTACAGGGACATGACTGGAGGCTGCGAGTAGATCTTGTCTGCAGACTTAAACTCATGTAGATGAGTTGGCGACAAAACATACCAGCCGGGAGTGTACGACTTCAGGTACTTGCTCTTGCGCTCCAGCATGCCAGCACGGACCTCGGTAGCGGCTGGAGCATGTTTGCCAGGATACTCAATATCCTCAATGCGGCGCAGAGGAAGATCTGGGTCAACAAAGTGAGGGTCATGCACGACAAAGTTGTACCATTCCTGGTCCTTCGGCATGGCAATTGGGCCCGTACGGAGACCTTCCACAACATTATAGGCATCATCCGCTTCGCGCTTCAGTATACCAGCAAGCGCGTTGTAGGCCTTCTGGATTTCGCCAACAACAATGGACTCGAGCTCGCGACCAGAGCTTTCGAGGTTCAAATACGCCTGGAAACATCAGCCTCGTCCATAAAAGCTCACACGCTTGATACGTACCCTGTGCAGATAATTTTCCTCATCAATTTGCCTCTCAATCATGCGGTCGACGCCGAGCCTGACCACATATGGATCATGCTTGCCGACGGCATTGCCATCTTCGTGATCTGCATGCTGAAGAGCCTCTTGAAGCTTCTCGACTTCGCGCCTGGTGCCCTCCTTCTCCTTCTCAACACTGTTCTTGAAGTCGCCACTAAGGCTCTTGATCTCCTTGATCTTTTGACCCAGATCACTCCTGAGGCCAGTCAAAGCACCAATGACGTCGTTCTCAATGTCGCGAGACTTGTTCGCCTCGGCAATGGATCGCTTGTGATAATCGTCAAGTATGCGAGTCGCATCGCCAAGTCCATGCTCGCTCATGAACACAGACGGGTTGGCAATGTTCGAAATCGTGTTCTGCACCTTGTGTATGGCTTTGGCACGAGTATCATAGCTATTCTGGATCTCGCGGAAGTATGCAATGAGTGACTTGAGCAACTGTCGCCATGCTTGGAAGCGGTCGGCTAGCACTTCAGTGGGAGAGCCCTGCGTCGGTATAGGAGTGTAGAACGCGCTGTGGAAATCCTCGTCGTCACCGCGTCCAGTCACGCCTCTGATACTTCCAGGTCTCAGGCTCTTTTTGCTGCCGCTTCTCTTCAAGCTCTTGGTGCTACCAGATCGTCGAATACTTGCCTTCTTCTTCAGCGTGCCACTCCGTGACGGCGCCTGAGCCTGTACAGCCGTAGACGCAGTAGAAGCCGATCTATTGATGCCTTGATGTCCATCATTGACGATCGAGGAGCCTCGCTGGCTGGCGTCGAAGTCTTCGTGGAACGCGCCGATTTGGTTGGCAGACTGCGACAATGGCGAGACTGTTGCCGGGTTGCCTTGCGCAAAGTCGTTGACGCCAGTCGCTGAGTTGGAGCCGTAGCCTCTGTTTAGGTGCGCATCGCTGGGGTTTGGCACTGAGCCGTATGTGCCCTGTGGGCGTGACATGGCGGACAACGTGAAGAGCAAGAGGAGCGCCTGCAGCCTTTTGTTGGATTCCGAGTCGCAAAACTTGCAGGCACGACCAGAGGTTGGCGGGCGATGGACGCGGGATGGAAAGTATATTCGAAATCTCCTGCAGCGGTATTATGCTGTCATGCGACACTGTGCTGCGTGCCGGATGTACGGAAAGAGGTCTGCGAAGCGGCTCCTCTTTGTCTATTCGGCCCACGCAAGCTCAGCAAGTCGCTGGCGCTCGATGATATGACGCACAAGAAGCTCGTCCAGGAGGCTCTCGAGCCGCGGTAATGCGGAAACTGCAGCTCTAGACCGCCCAGGGCGCCCAGACGGGCTAGCAGGCTGCCAACTCTTGAGTCTTGACTGGTCAGCAGGGCGCAGGGTGCCAACTCTTGACGGTTCAAGGCTAAGGTGCGGTGAGATTGATGCTTCGAGACTGTGTGTATGATGAGGCTTTATTTCCTCGGCAGCCGAGTGCAATATTGTCGTTGGAGAAAGGATGTCCATCAGGAGCAGGGCCTTCTTCGGCTGGGAAATGAAAATCAAATAACGAATGAGGTCATCAGGCGTGACTAGGCCAACCAAGCTGGCTGCAGCCCTCATCTGGTGATCTGCGTCCCGCACATTCGGTACCTCTCACCGTGATTCACCGGGATTGCCTGGCTATTAGGGGGATCGTACGAACAGGTTCAGGGGGCTGTCAAACAAATTGCCTTTTTCAATCCGGACATTTCAATGCGGGGCTGGGTATGATTGGGGAGAGGTGAAAAAAAGTTGACCAGGACATCCCACGACCGGAAAGAGTGATCGCATGCATTATCGAGCGCTTGATAGCGCACAGTAGGGCAATCAGCGACTGATCAGTGAATAGACAAGATACGCTTGTAAGAGCTCCACGAGGAGGCATTCAGTATGGAGACTCGGTTCCCGCCGAACATGACGTGTGCCGTGTTCAACCACCGGGTCGCGTCGTTGTCGCTTTCAAATTCGGAATGATAGACAAGCTGACCACCTCTCGTTGAGAAACTTGCGCCGCCGGGCCCATACAGTCCAAAATCACCAGTCTTCAGCAAGACTTGCCTGTCGCTGTAGGGTCCCAAGACGGAAGACGCGGTGAGGTAGCTGACCGTGTAGCTGTCCGCGCTGGTGCAGCCTGAGCTGAAGAAGAGGAAGTACACGCCATTTCGCTTCACGATATATGGTGCTTCGACATTGTACGAGTCGCTGACGCCTTGATTGTTGTAAAGGACGACCGGGCTGCCATTCAGGGTGGACCCATCGTTCTGGACTTGTTGCAGCATGAGAGATGTGTTTGTCGATGGTGGATTGCTTGGGCTATTGCAGTAGCCACCGTTGGTGATAGCTGGACCGTCGATCTTGTAAACGACATAGCGCTTGTTGTTATCGTCCAAGAAGCCAGCCGCATCAATTGCACCTCCAGCTGAATATGGGCAGATCAGCGGGGTCGTAGAGGCGTCAGTATAAGGTCCTGCCACGTTCATGCTGCGGGCGATACCAACGCAGTGGATATCGGTGTTATTGCTAAGAGCAGCGGCATAGTACATCGCAAAGCTGCCGTCGTAGTCGGTCTGTCACGGGTTAGTGTCACGCCGTCAGTGAATGTAGCGGGGGCAACACACAAGCTGGCTAACATCCGGCGCCCAAGTGCTGTACTGCGTCCCCCACGAGGGCCCCAGCTGAGGGAAGGCATCCGTGACTGCTGACCAGCCGCCAGCATTGTCGAACTCCAAATTCTGCGTCATCGGGATCGCGTTGCCCACCCCATCCGAGGTTCCAAAGACATAGCTCACACTGCCTACATTGACGATAGCTGGGTCCGGAAAGTTGTGGCCATCCAAGACATCGATATTCGTGGCATTGACATGTCCTCCGTCTAGCCGTGCGTACTCTGCCTCAGCTCCGAGGATGCATGTGGCGAGAAGCCCAAGAGGCAGCTGGCACAGCTGCGAAAGCAACATCGTGACACTTAATCCAAAGAGAAACATGAGGAGAAAGACTTGTCGTAAGCGAGAACGAGTCCTGCGTAGAGGAGTCAAGATGTGGGCGGCCAAGGTCGATCCGCCCTTCACAGAAAGCCTGCCATACATGAATGGTGGCTTATGGTGGAGACAATGGCATCCCCTCCCAGCGCGAAGATGATAAGATCATGTCAAGAGCGCTGGCGGGCGTGCGCTTTCAGCCGCAGGTGGCATTATAGTCTGTGAATTCCGAGATTCGTCTCTTGGTGAGAAGCGCGAATGGCAATGAGGTTGACGTGGTACAAGCGCTCTTGCTGAGGGCGCAGTGTTTTGGGCCTGCAACGAATGCGCACCCTGCCGTTGATGAGTGCAGCAAGTCGAGAGGAGGTTTTATGGTACAGTGAACCGACGTGATGAGTTCATGTAGAAGACAACGTGACACTCTCGGTCCTTGACTGCGCCGACGCTTTCCGAAAAAGTGCCGTAGTTCTCGTGTGAAAGGCCAATTGGACGGGAATGGCAGCGTGGTAATAAGGTAGATGCAACCATAATGAGGTCTTTGAATTATCAGTCCAGGTTGTCACGGAATTGGAACGTGGCCCGGGGCCAGGGCGTCTGCTTGGAGGAGTCGCAACGCCTGGGATCTCTGCCCACCTGCACGATACCAACTCCCGAACACTTCCAGGTTGCTCTATACTACCTACGTCCTACTGTACAATACTTCGTAACCACGTGGCATCGACAAGTGCATAGGTTCGTGTGGGAATCCATGCCGCTCCAGATGCCCCGTCTAGCCATGATCCTACGAGACCCATCGATGATTGGCACCCGCAAGCACCAACCTGCCGGTCATCAACTTCATGTTGTCAAGCTGCAAGCAAGTATCTCGCACTAGTCAGTCCGGCAGATGGCATCTTCCGGCTCACGCAATCCAGATCTTCTGGAGCGCCGAGAACTCTTCCTCCGCCTGACACTGCTTTGTTGAGGTCGGACTTCTGCACGTTGTTGGCGACAGCCATCCTAGTTCCTACTGTCTATAAGGCATGTTCGGACCCTCGTTCGCGTATCGGCTTTTGACAGACTGGGAAGGAGCGTACCAAGCTTCCTGCGCATACAGTACGTCTACCAGTCGGGAGTGCATGCCTGGAAGAGTCTAGCACGACTCTCATTATGTCGCTTGACCCGTGTCCCTCTATGTTTCCAAGCGAGACATGTGATCCGGCCGTGCGTCGACCGCAGCGACCTGGGCATCGACATCCTTGGGTATACCTCGAAGGATCACCGCACGATAGCCGTTAGCGACGAGATCCCTGAGAAATGGATGCCTGAACACCTGGTCTAAGCCTCTTCGACGCTTCCGGGAGCTACGAGGGGCTGATGTCCTCCTCTACATTGCTAGATTGTGCATGGAGCAGGCCGGCAATCTGCTTACCTAAAGTTTCGCTCGTACTTAGGAGGGCAGGTTTCTGGACGGGCTAGAAAGGACGACAATGTTCTAGAATGTTGGCAAGATCTTGCGGCTTAATCTCAAAGACGGATCAAGCTGGCTGACCAGGTCCAGAGAATCTTCCGCCGTCTGCCGATGAACATATGGCACGATGCATAAAAGTGTTTACCCCCTTCCATATTCAACCGAGTCGGGATCACCATGTCGTGATTTCTAGCCTAATTGCGGCTCCGCGTGGTTATTGCCGCCAGCTTCAATGACTTTCCGTTACAGCGTTGTCACCGCCGCCATCATCTGTACCCTGCTGCCAGGACTGCGGCATCCGTATTTCTTACACTGAAGTATCTACAGTAGACCGCACTCCTTCTATGGAGAGACACCTACGTGAGGTCGCGCCGATAATTTCGCAATTCACAACCACCTTCCAATCATTCCAGAGATGAACACTCGTGAGGTCCTCGAATTCATCTGTAACGGTCTGGCCATATGGAACGCCATCGAGCTTTTTGCTACGGTGTTCATGACTTTCACGCGATACGGCGGCGTATACTTCTGGTCGCTACTAGTAACTGCATTCGGGATCGTTCTCCACTCCCTTGGTTATTTCAGATTGAACGCTGTCCTCCATGGTCACGGGAATCTTTTCTGTAAGCGTGAACATGCCTTGGACCTCTTGACGCCGTCGAACCTGAATTGGCGCACTGTTAGATATAGTATTTGTGTTGGTCTCGGTTGGCTGGTGGACTATGGTGACTGGACAGGCATTTGTACTCTGGTCACGCCTCCACCTGGTAGTATATGGCTTCCGCGGCCGTAAGATCCTGTTCTGGACCAAAACGATGATCGTGATGGTGAGTACTGAGGGACAGAAATACCATTTCTGTCTGAGACATTTACTGACATTGTACCTGTCACTTTGGAAGGACGTTATCCTTTTACACGTGCCTACTACGGTCTTGACTTTCAGCTCAACTACCCAGTCGAAAAGCACCATCCGCGGATACGGGACCATGGAGAAGATCGAGCTGATTGGCTTCTTCGTGCAAGAAACCACGCTCTCGTCTATCTACATCTGGGAAGCAACTAAGCTGTTGCGCAAGTCTCTTCAAAAGGATGACCGGCAGAGTGATGGCCAAAAAGTCCTTAAACAGCTGATCTTGATCAATGCCATCATCATTGCCATGGATGCAGGCTTGGTCGCTCTAGAGCTAGCCTCTCTATACACCCTGCAAACAATGTTGAAAAGCCTAGTCTATTCAATCAAACTCAAATTCGAGTTCGTCATTCTTGCAAGGCTCATGGGAATTGTCGGGGGCAACATCCACAGCAGACCGGCAGAAGACCCCCCGAGGCCCCTTGACGCCATCGTCACTATCAAGCCAGAGTGCGACTCGAAGCAAAGGCACGACCCTGCCACCACGACAAAAACCGTTGCATCCGAGGTTGTCGAAGTTCCACCTCGAGCGATGGGACCTCGAATGGACTGCATTGCGCCAGGACTGCCTTGAGTTTACCCATCGCCTTGGCGAAGGTCGAGTGAGCATGCCGCTCTCAAGGTGGATTATAGTGTTTCTATATCTACTTCGACAGAGACATTCACGCCTTGTACGCCTGTGTGTCCAAAGCATTTTCGACGGCCTGGATACCATCGTCAGCGCATTTGGGTGAACAGGACCGCGTCGTTGGCATGAAGGACAGGGTCTCGTTGACTTGCACGGTGTTCACAGTCTCGCGCGCTACGCACGCTGGCGACAGTCCAGGAACAAGGACGGCTGATGCCTCGTCGACAGGTCAGCGGACGACTGCGTTTGAGCCGCGAGGAGGCGACCGTGGCGCCAGCAGGTTATGGGTGGCAGCTGTTCCAAGTCAATTGAGCGCCATGGTCCTGGCGCTCGAGACCTGGCAAGATATCAGGTCAGCGGACGAGACCCACAACACCCGCTTGACTGGGTTAGCTTCAGCATGCTGTCCGACATTGATCGCCTGACGAGAATATTGAGACATCCGATCATACGACGAATGTGAGCTAAGCCCTCGGCGGGCGCTGCGACACATCCAGATTGTGGACAAAGGGGGCAGAAAGGGACAAAGTCTGCCAAGCACTGCTCATGTATTCAACTGGTGTAACATGTAGCTAACAGTACGCCACTTTTCTCTGTTCTGTCATGTCATCAGCGCTACCATGTCCAAACAAAAATGCATCATTCGCCATCGTTTCTTCATCACAACAGCTACCAACCTGAAAATTCGAAACATCGTAAATTGATGCTTGGGAGCTCAGCTTTTCCATCATCTGAGCCGCTGTTACTTGGACTTCCCGGGACGATCAAGTCTTCGCTGCCATGGACAGTGAGACCTTCGGCTGGCATTGGCGACGCGCAGGGCATTGTTAGCAACGCCCTCCCGTCAAACTCGGAGCCACTGGCACCTTCTGCAGATCGAACATCGTTGGGGACGGGTGAAGATATGGGCACTTGCACCTTTGCTGGACTGGGTGTTTCAGCTCTTGGAAGTCGAGAATTGTCTAGTGTATGCTGACTGGCTCGAAGAACGCCACAAGGCGCTGATTTGGTGCGAGCACTCGCAGATCGGGGACTGCACTGGTTGAGTACGAAGTCCCGCAGCCTGCTTGATTGGGCTGTGCTGACTTTGCTCAATGTGACTCCTGCTCCACTTGAACTACCTGTTTGGCCGGCATCCTCGCGGATGCCCTCAGGTCTATGGGTCTCCGGCGGAGATCCAAAGCCTTTGGACCTTTTAAACTCAGCGGCGATGCTTTCGGCGAAGATACACTCTGATTTGGATGCCGCAGACGAGGTGTCGGGCGTGCCTTGATCTTCTGCAGATGGCGAGAGCGCTGATTGGCGTGTTCTGGCACTGCTCGGAGAGTCGACTTCGGGCTCATTGTTGGTTTCCAAGGGCCCCTTCGGTGTCTCGATCTGCGGATCGGCGAAGATAGCAATCTTCTTTCGTTTCTTCGGAGACGTCGCTGCTTGTGACGCAATGTACTCCTGAGAAGCGGCCAGATCTGCAGCAGCCTCGGCGATAGAGTCATCGGACCATAGCTCAAAGTCATCCTGCTTTTTCTGACTTGAAGTCTTGCGCAGGGACGGGCTTGGCTGAGCAGTGTGCTTTGCGAAAAATCGGCTCGTTGCAGTCTCCAGACTGAAACTGCTACCCATCGAAGTGGCCAGTGTGGTGTCAGAACACAATCGCTGCCTTTTGGGCGAAGGCCTGTTCGTGTTAGGCCATGGGCTACTGACTGCCCGTCTGCTGGCCTGTGGAGCCGACGAAGGTGCACTGTCAGTAGCAGCGCGGCTGATTGCCGGTCTTGGCAAGGTGGACACTTGCGAGGCGGACAAGAAAGCTGACTGCTGATTCTCCAGCAAACGTTGCTGGCTCGGCGAAGGTGTGAAGGAGTTTGGGTCCAATTCGGCCAGCGGAACACGCTTTGGATTGAAAAATTCCGATATGGACTTACCCTGCTTCTCGTTTGGTGTTGAGACCACATTGGCTCGTTGGGCAGGATGTGTCGACAAGCTTGGAAGTACAATCCTCTCTTTCGTGTTCGGATCTAGATCTCCTGAAGCAACACCAGCGGCTATAGCAGGCTCAACGTACTTGCCGATGTATGGCATTTCGGCGGCGTCAAGGTCTGCCGGCAGCTTGTGAAGATTGACCAGACATTGAGCCTCTGGACAAAATACCCATTGATACAAGAATGTCCTCTCGGCACGAGTGAACGACTCAATATAGCCAGCAGGCACTTTCATCTTGCCGTCAAATTGCACTGTCCTGACGACTCGGTCGATGGTTTTATGTTTGCGAACGAGCCGGTATGCAGTTTTCAGACCCATCTTGTCGATTCCAGGCAGGTAGTCACACCCGCTCAGCATAGTCATCATTCTAAACTCTGTATCTGTCCAGCCTACCAAGCTGATTTCGCGACAGGCGGTGAAGTCGGCACGGTTCACCATGACACACTCGCCGTACTGATCGAGCTTGGTGAGCAAGCATTTCGTGCCGAATACCAGCAGATCGGAGTCTTCGCTCAATATGCCGTCGATGATGCCCTGTTTCTCCAAATATGCCATCTGACTGTCCGCCTCGTATGGTGCCACGATATACGCCACACCCAATCGCTTCAGCTCCTCGATCAGCTCCCTCGCCATGGCAGGCGTGACGTCGACAGCCTTCTGCAGCTCCAAATGCGCCTGGGGGACCCTGCCCATCCGCAAAAGCTCCAGACCCGTCTTCTTACTCTCCTTGCGTCGAGCCGCTCGCTCCTTCTCAGTGTGCGACTTACTAGGTAGGTAGTCGCCATCGAAGACCAGGAAAGGTTTGACGCCGAAGTGTATGAGCATCCGGACTCGGTTCAGAGTGAACTCGATCCATTTTCGGGTCGGCTTCTGCTGGGCCAGCTCGATCGCGCATGAAACGGTACCGCGATGCAGCCAGCCGTATGCGTCAACTCCCAGTGTTTGGCCCGCAAAGTTGCGTAGATGCGTGGGTTTCTGGATGCTCTTAAGCAAAGGCAGGAGACCTGCAGATGATCAGTATTCGGCATATGTCCAAGACTCAACAATATGGAAAGTTCTTGCCTTGAATGCCCATGACGGCTAAGAGGCCTCTGCCTTGGCTGCGTGGTCAGTAGTGTAGCGGTTTCATATCAGCGTCAACCACCATGCCGTCTGCGAATCCGTCAAGATGCAAGACAAATGCTGCATGCGAGCGTGATGGTCAATGTCTGATGTCCATCGAAGTGGAACGCGTTGGAGCCAGAGGCACGCGTCGCGGATAAACGTGCTTCCGGATCCGACTTCATCCCACGTGGACCTCAGGGCATTCCTCTAATGCATTTTCTGCAGCAGGAATCTCAACGTTCGACAAGTCCAAAATGCCCTCCAAGCTCTCCAAAGTGACGAAGCACGTCTCCAAGAAGAAGGGCAGCAAGATCAACTCGCTGCACGAAAATAGCCGCGATGCCCAGCGCCTCAGACGAGCAGGCGCCAGAGACGATCGAGTGGCGAGACTGACTGCTGTGCGAGAGAAGGCAAACAGACAGTGGCTGGAGCGAGTCGCTTTCTTCGCCGATCATTTGCCAGACACACTTCATCCTTTGGAGACGGAGCAAATCCAAGAACTCATCATCGAATTCATTGGTCGGAACGACGGGGAGCTTGATCAGCTGAAAGCAGAGCGCAGACCTGGAAGACCGCCGGTGACGAGACAGACTGTTCTGCAGCAGCAGATCGACGCTGAGAGCAAGGAGTTCGAGAGTGGGTTCTACTTGCCGAATCTGCAGGACGAGCAGACGCTGGTGAGGTTGGATGCTTGGAGAGGGGATTGGCTGAGCTTGGGCAATCTGACATTCGTGAGGATTGATGAGAAAGGCAACGTGAGGGAGAGTCAATTTCCGCCGAGAGGCGCTTCTTGACTACCATTCAAGGTGGTAACGAGGGATTCTGACCACAACTGTTCAAAACGTTAAGTCTCTTGTACAAATTCAGGGTCACATCCAGTAGCATCTAGTTTAAGACTGGCCTGAACTTTGAGACTCGTACGGCTGAAGAATCTGCCTGCAGTCAATCCTGACCGTCACAACGAGGCGTTTCCCTTCGCATCAATCCGGGCTAGCCGCAGGTGTCCATGAGATGAAGAGGACATCTTACATAGCCGGTCAATCCCGAACTCACAGTGGACATCTTTGCTGCATGCAGTGGTCGAGCCTATTGCTCCTCATGGGCACAGAACCAGCACGCTGCGAAACAGTTTAGTGCATGAGAATGTCGTCGGGATGAGCCGCACTCCTCGGCCACTATCCGCACGACCTCTGGCAAGCCCCACCGTAGTGCACGCATGTGAAGGTGGCGGCGTTGCGGTCACCCGCAGTCTTGGCGTGGTCAAGGCAGGCAAACAAATGTGCTTTCCTTGAGCCTTCAAATCCCGTTTGCTTTCAACACATCCCAAGCAGGCCAAGTTTGCGACCTGCCATGTCGCCGCAGGACACTCGCACCAGCGCGCAAGACCTGTTCGAGTAAGTACATGCATGACCGCAATGAAGAAAGGCCCACCATTGACAGTATACAGTTGGTCATGCAGGAGTGTGATCCTCAAGGTTGGTGAGGAGGAGGTCGAAATCCTCGTCCATGAGAGCCTCATTCGCACTTGCTCGTCATTCTTCGAGGCTGCGTTGAGCAAGCCGTGGAAAGAGTCGACCGAGCGCACAATCCTGCTTCCCGACGATGAACCGAATATCGTGAAGCTATACGTGCAGTACCTCTACCGCAAGCAGCTCTGCATCAAAGTTGTGGACGAGAATTCTCTCAAGCTACAGAATCATGAAAATCATCCCGAATTCTTCACTCTTGCGACACTCTATGTCTTCGGGGCGAAAATTGGCGACATAGGTTTCAAGAATGCTGTACTTGGCGCCTTCATTCAGCGCATGAATGACAACGCGCCAGACGGTGGGAAAAGATCCCCTGTGAACAAGGTGGTTGACATTATCTATCGCGGCACCATGGCGGGATCGAAAGCCCGTCAATTGATGTTGGATGTGCATGTGTGGCAAGGCGGGTCATGGTGGATTACTGAGAATCCTGAAGAGAACAACAAAGAATTCCTCATGGAGCTGTCGCGAGCACTCATGGATAAGCGCATCAGACCTGCTGGGGCAACGCCACTCGCTCTAACCAGCATCATCGATGGGACATATCACGAGACATGAGATTCGCGAGGGCCCTAGTTCAAAGTCGGATATATGCAGACTTCCAAACGGCTTAACCATTACTGTTGCTCCGCGGCGCATAGATGACAGAATGAGGAAGCTGCGACGTCGAGCTGTGTTATCGGGTGGGGGTCGCGCTACATGCGTAGATGATATGCAATCTTGGTCAACAGTATGGTCAGCTTCTGCCAACTCCTAATTCCGTCGTGGCAATAGTGAATTGATCCCCTGGCATACCGTATTCGACTGGTCGACAGACATATCAGACAATGGGACCGATGTCAAGATGATCAGTGAAGGTTGCCAATGCACGAGTGACTTGCTGGGTCGAGACTAATGACATCTCAGCAGCCCATATAGAGTGCATCGCCAGTTATGCCGGTCTTACCTGCCTTTCAGAGGGACTGTTGCCTATCTAGATCGATATCTCAGCATATTTATACACAACGAGTGGTGTCAAATATCTATTCTTGAATTCAAACTCATTGAGCAGTTCAAGAGTGTTCTTCAAGTCAAGAGATGATGTACAGTGACAGACATGTCAACCAAGGAGTCACGACGGTGACGCCTGTGATGCATCACGGCAGCCCATCAGCCTGCCAACTAACAGGACGCATCTGACTGCTTGTTGACAGGTCACATGACTCTTCCTAGTCAGATCACATGCATTGAGCACTGACACTCCGCCACTGCTTGACACTGATCTCTCAGAAACCATCACCATCAGCCTCGACATCAGCAACATCAACAGCATTATCATGATTCACCAGCGATCGAAGCGGTCAACCGCCTTCAAGTGAGTTTAATGGTCGCCGAGTACACATCTCTGCTCATGCTAATTCTGCAATAGCTTTCAAGACACAGTGACCACACTGAAGGACATCTACACCAGCGACCTCTTCCGTGTGCACACGGCCCCCCTCGTCCGCCGCTCGATGTTTTGGAATAACCTGGTCAAGGTACAGAAGCTAGGCACGGATGACAATCCGATTGTCTGCCCAGGTAACCGCGACACAGTCGCAGCCTACCTGCAGTATATCTGTCACGGGACCATACCCAGCATTCGCGACGACAACGATGACGACGAAAACGCCATGGAAGGCGCGAACGAAGAAGAAGAAATTCCCACAGGCATCATAAAAGACGAGCAGGAATGGGAGGATCTCTGCGAGCTGCACATCTTCGCCTCCAAAGTCGAGGACGAAGACGCCATGGACGCAGTGGTCGATACAATGCTCGAGAAGTACGCCGAGAGCGGTGATAACGGCTCCCTACCCGCCGAGGACGCCATCAAGACTGTATACGCCGATACTAAAGCTGGCTCGCCTCTCAGGAGGATGCTGGTTGATATCTACGTCTGGGAGGGCGCGGCTCCGGAGGTTGCTGATGTTGCGCTCAATGAATTTTTGTTGGACTTGACGAAGGGGACAATGAAGCGGAAGAAGGAGGCGGGGGGATGTTGCATACCGGCGAGAGTCAAGAGATGTGACTATCATGTACATGGTGCGAAGGGGCAGTGTGGTGAAGTGATCGCAGTGGACTGACGGTGATGGGCAGGGTTGATGGTGAGAGATGATCTGATGGCGTTGACAGGAGGGCTGATGGCAGGGGTGGTGGGAGGGATGACTGGAGGGTTGACGTTGACGTCAAAGTCGATACAAAAGCTGATGTCAAATAGGTTTTGGTATGAGACGAGAGTTGATTTGGCGTGGTTGATAGTGCTGATCATGAGGATGAATGCGATAAAGGATGAAAATGATGGTCCCAAGAATCTTGCCATTGACTCACGTTGATGTACCAGTCGACTTGACGCGAATAATCGAGATATTATTTGGAGTGTCGTGACAGACTCGTTGACATAAGGATTGATCCCACAGATACGTCAGCTGAGTCATGCGCCGAGTGGGGCGCGAGGATAATCTCATCCTGAATCATGTCCATCGCACCTCTTTCCCTTCCGACCACCACCATCATTTACGGCAGCAAGTAAGATGGATCCCTCAGTACCGCACCCGGACCTCATGGTTGGAGAGAAGCGACCAAGTGCCAGCCCGAATCATGATGGGTCCGAGCACAACGCGGCCTCGCGGAGGAAAACCCGCCTGGTATCCGACATGGACGAGGAACAACTCAGGCGCAAGCGGCAGACCGACCGAAAGGCACAGGAAGCGATGCGACTCCGCACCAAGTCACGTATCATGTCCTTGGAAACCGAGCTTGAATCCGTGAAAGCAGCTGCCGTGCAAAGAGAGCAGGAGCTCCAAATGCAGGTCCATGCCCTCCGCGAGGAAAACGCCATGCTTCATGCCCGTCTGGAACAGAGATCGCAAGCGAATGGAGACAGCGGCGCTCATCCGGATTCGACCGCCGAGCAAGCCGACCCAATGGCTTTCAGGCCGTACTCTGAGCAGAGCCAGGTAGATCCCAAAGTCACGCCGCACTCGGTGCTCGCAAATTTCTGTGATTACTATTCCACAGAGCAGCCTTCTGGTCAGGGTGCTCCGCCATATAGCGGCGCAACTGGAAGGGAGCCCGCCATGAATCCGCATGTCCCTACCGCACCTATGAATGTCGGAGAGCAGACGACAGAAGGCTCTGGCATGAGCAACGGAGAGGATGCGAAGGCTAGTCACAGCTGGCCAGGCTTGGCCTCGGAGGAAGAACGGAGACCAGCATGAGTGGTTCGTAGACGATTTGCACAACCGGCATTTAGCGAAAAGCATTTCGACAACCATGGAGCCCCTTATGAAGCCAACAGAACAGTTGCGATATGGATCATAATGAACTCATTTGTACTTGCTCACGACTACTTCCGATGGATCGATGATTCCGCTTGTGAAACGCGTTTGAATGCGCGTGCTTCAGAACGTGATCCGAAAGTCTTTCAGAGCTACAGGCAGATCCACAAGGAGTCGTTTGAAACCTCGCGTGGGCTCGCTCGGGATGTGTCTCAGCAGAAAGCCAGGACCCATTATGTCTACGACAGCGTTCATGCGTACAGAGAGCATGAAGAGAAATTACAGAGCAGGAAGGATCACCGCATCATCGCCAGCAACTCCTGGATCCGTATGAACATCTGATGTTCGCGCGTCCACGTGATCGACCGAGCTTCGCATTCCAGCCGATATCGATCCCTCGGCGAAAGCTTCTCGCTTCCGGCATGAAAGAGCGACATAACAGAGGCGAAGTGCTCACGGACTACCCGTGTCCGTTTGGAGGCACAGAGGGGCAGTCGGATGGATAGGTAGTCAGGCTTGGCCACTCGTTTTGTATGTATGATGGAATACGACGACTCGACAGCGCGTTGCGCGCATCAGCATTCTCCAGGTATCAGTCAATCATGATTCACTCGGGCCCATGCCCAAACGACCGCGCAGTTCCGCTATCCAATCTCGTCGAGACCTGTGCGCTCAGAGACAAACCCAGGGGGTGCCGCTCGGCAGAGTCGCTGGGACGGTGAGCTAGCTCTGAATCCGGGTTTTGGCCTTTGCATGACCCATTCCATCTTCCAGCGCTTGGTATATGAGTACTAAAAATCATTTGTGGCCGCCGATCATTCCCTTGGGCATCACGCTGAGATCGTGTGTGCACCAGAAACCAGCAAATACTGGGATTCGAAACAGGGCTCGGTGGTCGCGCTCTTTCGCTCCCATTCGGGTGGATGGCCCCTTGCTGACAACCCGCCAAACTCATGATCATGGCGACGTCTGACGTACCGTCTTGGCGACAGATTCATCCTGCTCAGGGTACACGCAGAAGGAAACTAGCAGAGTCACCCTCCTTGGGCCAGTAGTTCATCCCTGCGCTCGGGACTGCCAAATGTAGCCTCGTCACCGAGTTTTGCCTGCCAGTCGTCGACGATGAGTTTGGCGACGTTTTTGCCCTGCAGAGACGGTCAGATACTTGCCACGATTCCGCTGATCGGGCAGGGCGGCCTTACCATCAAAGCCGAAGTCTCCATCGTGCTGATGAAGCTTTCAATACCGCTTGTGTACCATATGCCGTCGTCTAGTTGGATGTTCTCGAACGTGGCCTGCGAGGACACATGTCAGAAGAGGGTGTTGCAGAAGTTGCAGGAGCTCAATGGCAGAAACGATATTACGCCCTGTCCTGCAATAGGGCTTTGAGGCGTCAATCTTACCCTAGGCACCTCATAAGGATACGAATGCCACAACTTCCGGTACATCCACGAGATATCCAGCTCCCCGAGCGGAAAATTCGTCGTGTAATCCCTCGGATGCTGCCGCCCCAGCAGATGCGAGAGGAATGTATCATTCAGCCGCGCCGGCGAGAAGACTTTGTATAGGTACTCCGGAGCTCCAGTATTAGGGTTGGTGGTAGGCCGCAGCAGGGAGACGCTGTAGAAGGGCAGACTTACTGCGCTATCTTTGCCTCCCTTCGCATCTTCGTCCGGTGGAAGAGTCGTGAGGATGACTTTCGGCGCCGGGTTGCCGGGCGCTTGGTTCACGAAGGCTGGGGCGATGAGGTGGGGTGACGTGAAGAGGGTGACGTGGAGTTTCACGTAAGGTATTGCTTCTGGGAGGGCGGATTTGAGGTGGTTGTTGAAGTTGATGTTTGAGAATTGGTAGGGTGCTGCTAGGATGACGGCGTCGAAGTCGACGGCGCGGAGGGAGAGGCCGGTTTGGTCGCCTTTCTTGTTGTAGCCCAAGCGATAGAGGCTGCCAGGTGCTCGCTGAATTGATGATACTGATGTATTTAGGAGTATTCTGGCACCAGAAGTTTGTACCATATGGTTGAAGATCTGCCAGTTGCCGCCTTCGACTGCCATTGCGCCCTCGGTGGCCATGCAGACCATTGCTGTCAGGCCATCAATGTACTTGAGATTCTGCGCATAATTGACTCTTGTGCTCGCTTGCACGATATCACGCGCGAAGTCGCCTCTGACCTTTGCGGCTCCCAGGAACTGCTCTCCTGTCGACGATAGTGGACCGATGAGATCGACGTCCCTCGCAACTTGACTCAGATCCTTCCAAGGAAAGACAGGCTCATCGTACATCGTGAGAAACTTGCCGACAGTCTTCTTCATCAGACTGTTGACGTAGTAAGGCGCACTCCCGTATCTCCAAAAGAGCCTCGCCAGCTCACGCCACCAGCTCTCACCTCGTTGCGTGTACACGAGCTTCTTGCCATCCCAAACACCGAGGCTGGGGCCAGGAATATCTCCCGCTAGCCGTGATCCAGGCGTCAGGCCGTCGGAAGACAGGTTGAACTCCTGAACAGCGTCGACCAGAATCTTATTCACCTCCACAAAGATGCTGGCCCCGAGCTCCACAGGTTGCGAGGAATCATTGTAAGCATCGACCGTGGTCGTGCGCCCGCCAACGTGCCCATCACGCTCAAAGACCGTGATATTCACCGGAATATCCGCTGCCGCAGCGAATTTGGACAAATGATATGCCGATGATGATCCTGCGGCTCCGGCGCCAATGATGGCCACGTTGAAAGGCACGGTCGTCTGTTGCACATTGTGCTGACTAGATAGGATGACCTGCTTCTGAGCCCACGTGCATGTGCAATAGCTTGCAGCCGTAAACAGCACGCTGCTTTTGAGTCTCATGTTGCCCTTATTACCAAGCAAGGCGTCAGCACGATGTGTAAATGACAGTGGGCAAGTCGGTGCGCGTAGGAGGTACAAAACTGCGTCGGTGAACTCACAACAGCATAAGAGACATCGCCGTGATTCGCAAGATGGGAGTCTTGATATGGGCTTTATCGATCAAGATGTTCTAGTTCCAGGTTTGTTTGAATCCTGGGATGAGGTGTACATGCAAGTAGTGGTTGGACCTGCCCTTAGAATTCAACAAGGATTTATCTATATTGATGGAGACTTTGATTAAGGATGCCAAGCCTCGGCATTCGACGACGGTTGCTCAGAGATGGACACATTAGTGCGCGAGCTGGCAGAGTTGGCTAGAGGCAACGCTCAAGAGACTGATCTTTGACTGCAAGCAGCGATATGGTCTATTTCTGTATCCCCTTTATTAATCTCTATGCACCTCGACCATCAGGCGTGCCCAAGCAATCCAATCCTGTCCAAACGGGAGCGCCATGCTGCCCACTGTCGAAATATGTCATTAAGCTAGTGCCAATGCCGCACACGTCGGACGTGCTGGCGTATCGAGAATCGAAAGTCGTAGGTCCATTAATGTCATCAACATGAGCGGTGCGTCACTGTCCAGCGCCGTTCTTCTAAGCCCATGGCAAACCCGTTGCTTCCCTCCATCTCCCTCGAACGTCCAGGTCTGCAGCATGCGGGGGGTTACGGCTGAGCCGGATGGAGGCAGTTTTGCTTGCCTAGAGCTCCACCTCCACCCACCGGAGCAAACCCAGCATTACGCTTGCATGCCTCCCCACTCTCACAGCAATGGGAACATCCAGTGGTCCGATCGCCTGATCGCATTGCTGTTGCCCTCAAAGCTCAAAGGGACGGCTAGCATTCCCAGCCACGGCACCCAGCCCGGGATCCTTCAAGCTCGCGACTGCCTCGGACGCTCCCAGAGTCCTGTCTACGGCTACACTCGCCGCGAGCTGCAGCTTGTCCTGGCTGCCCATGATGTAGTATCCCAGACGATGAAAGCCCAGCTGCACCGTTCGAGGGAAGTAGTAGTAGACGCTCAAGACAAGCATGAGCAGCAGGCTGAAAACGATGGTGTTGTATGCGATCTTCTCGCCAGGCGACATGACATAGAGGGCTGAGTTGACCTCATATCGGTAGTAGGCAAGCTGCAGTTGGTATCTGGTCTCGGTGAAGAGGTTGGACGTCTTTGGCCGGCGAGGAAAGGACGGAGGGTTGTAAGTCGCCATTGCGCCTGGGCCGTGATGGTGGTGTACGCGGACGCTTGGGGACGTCGAGAGAGTCTTTTGTCGCAAGAAAGACCTCTTCTGCGGTACTGATAAGACGCACTTGGCGCAGTGATGAGTCCGGGACGTGGCTGGACCGTACAGTAGCGACGATGTGACCTGTCCTGTAAGCTCTGTGCTTCACCCGAATTATAATATATCGCAACAACGCTCAAACGCTTGGTAGATGGAAATGGGCAAGGTACAAAACCTGTCAGGACTCAGGTCCACATGAGGTCGACAGCAAGGACGAAGACCGGGCGGGCAGGGCTACCGTCGGGGCGACCTTGACCATTTGAGGCAATGCGCCTGCCAGGCCACGGTGATGAAGGACCCATGCTCACCTCAGCAAACGACTAGTCATAACAAGAAGTGCATGATGCGAGAAAGAATCAAGCTGGAGAGTGATGAGATTGCGCCGGATCGTTCGGGTACACGGTCTAACCCTGCGCGGTGCTAGTTCCGTGTAACGTCATGGGGATTCCCGCGGGCTTGGGGAGTGGGATGCATGTGACAGCCCGAACAATGGGGCATGATCGTCGATGGTGAAGCAGCGAGACACCACACATCCAATACATGTACAGTAGTAGGAGAAATATAGACCTTATGCATGACATGATCGGGGAGCTGCACGATGGGAAGCGAGCACGAAAGCTCAGCTCACCACCACGCGCAAGTACGGTAGTCTGTACAGGAGTGAGTGCCCTGATCACCTTGTTATTTTATGAGATGTATATCGCATTTTCTCGCAGATCGGCTTCAGGCTGTTTTGCTTAGGTGCAGCTTATCGAGGGCCTTATCTCACGTGATACCGCGTCGGATCTCTGCCCACGCGGTTCGTCCCGCAGTCAGTGTTTACTCGTGTGTTGACAATGTGTCGACGGTCAAGACGCAGTAGCGCGAGCCCACCACGGACCGATCAGCATAACAATGTGCCATGGCAGAATCACCGCTGCGACCATCTAGACGAGCTGCTGGCCGGAGGAAAGTGGTTGTCGACGAGGAGGATGACTCCGACGTCGAAAACAGCGTGGTCAGCCGAAGACAGGACGAGGAGGACGAGGATGAGTTCACACCCGCGCCCAAGAGCGCACGAATGTCCCCAAGGCGAAGAACGACCGCGAGTACTGCGACGACACCGCGGAGAAGGGCTAGAAATGTGAGACGGTCCGCAGTCAGCGAGTCGGTAGAGCCATCGCAAATCGAGCCTTCACAGATCTTCAGCCCTCCCGAGAGCGTCGCAGACGAGCCTACATCTCCAACCAAGAAATCGCCGCCCAAGCGACGAAGTGTCAAAGATGCGCGAGCAGCGCGCAAGAGCCGGGTATCGCGCGTGTCCATTGCACCAGACCCGCCCGAGATGCAGCCTCCCTTGCCGACGCCGCAGCCTTCCGCATCACCAGAGCCTCGATCGCGACAAACCACGCCCTTATCGGACATTACCGAGACCGCGATCAATGAGCAAACGCCGACTCTGACCCAGCGCCATGCCACCCCTCTGGACGAGGACGTGGAGATGACAGATGTGACTGAGGACGGCGCGCAAACACCAAAGGCAGAGAGGAAGATGGAGGTCAAGAAGGTGGATCCATCAGTCACAAAGCTGGAGAAGCCGATGGACATTGTGGTCAGGACGAAAGCGCTGGGAATCCCACAATCGACAGAGCCAGCAGAGGCGAAGCCGCGCATGACCATCACTTACCTTTACATGACCAACTTCAAGTCTTACGCCGGACGACAACAAGTTGGACCGTTCCATGCGTCCTTCTCGTCAGTCGTTGGACCAAACGGTTCAGGGAAGAGCAACGTGATCGACTCGCTCTTGTTCGTGTTTGGTTTCCGAGCCAGTAAGATGCGACAGGGCAAGATTTCGGCGCTCATTCACAACAGCGCGCAGCATCCTGATCTAGACTTCTGCGAGGTCGAAGTGCATTTCCAAGAAGTCATGGACGAGCCCAATGGAGGAAGTATTGTCGTGCCAAACTCGCAGCTGGTCATTTCGAGGAGAGCCTTCAAGAACAACAGCAGCAAATACTACATCAATGGCCGGACGTCAGATTTCACAACGGTCACGACACTACTGAAAGGCCGGGGCATCGATCTGGATCACAAGCGTTTCCTCATTCTCCAAGGCGAGGTCGAGTCGATTGCTCAGATGAAGCCGAAAGCGCAGGGCGAGAACGATGACGGTCTGCTGGAGTATCTGGAGGACATCATTGGTACGTCGAAGTACAAGACGCCGATTGAGGAGTCTGCGGCCGAGACAGAGACGCTCAACGAAGTGTGCTTGGAAAAGTCGAATCGCGTTCAGCACGTGGAGAAAGAGAAGAATGGTCTTGAGGATAAAAAGAACAAAGCTCTGGCATACATCAACGATGAGAACGAACTCGCATCAAAGCAGTCGGCACTGTATCAGATCTATGTTGCGGAATGCGGTGACAACATCCAGGTCACTGAAGAGGCTATCGGCCAAATCCAGGAGCAACTGAATGAGGAGCTGCAGAAACACGGTGGCAGTGAAGAACAGATCAAGCGTTTAGAGAAGCAGTACAAGACTGGCTCCAAAGAGTATGAGAAGCTCGAGAAAGACACCCAAGGCATTCTCAAAGAGATGGCGAAGCTCGACAAGGAGACCGTCAAGTTCGAGGAGAAGAAGAAATTCTTGGCCAACAAGTCAAAGAAGCTCGAGAAGACCTCGGAGACGTCCAAATTCGGCATACATGAGTCGGAGACGCTCGCAAGGAATGCTGGAGATGACGTAGAGCGCCTGTCTGGGGAGATCGAAGAGCTCGAGCAGGAGATGGCAGCCGAAGAGCAAGAGCTAGCGAACATTCGGGAGAGCTTGAAGGGCAAGACACAAGGTCTCAGTGATGAGATCGCGGTCAAACAGAAGCAGTTGGAACCATGGAACGCGAAGATCAGCGAGAAGCAATCCGCCATGGCTGTCGCACGAAGCGAGCTGGATATTCTGCTGGAACGCGAGAATGCGGGCGCGACAGCCGTCGCTGAAGTGGAGGCCAAGATTGCGGGTCTCGAGGAGCAGCGCGATGCCAAAGCCGCCGAGCTCGAGGATTGCAAGAAACAGCAAAAAGTGACCGCCAAGGAGATCGCGTCCGTGCAAAAGCAAGTTGGGCAGCTGCAGTCGCAGGAACCTGCTTTGAAGGGCAAGCTTTCCACGTCGCGTCAGAAAGCTGATGAGGCGCGTGCAAGCTTATCGGCGACACAAAGCCAGGGTAACGTGCTTGCAGGGTTGACCCGTCTAAAGGAGTCGGGTCGTATTGATGGATTCCATGGACGACTTGGAAACCTTGGAGCTATCGACCAGAAATATGACGTCGCTATATCAACCGCATGCCCTGCGCTCGACAACCTGGTCGTTGACACTGTGGAAGTTGGTCAACAGTGTATCGACTATCTGCGAAAGAACAACTTGGGCCGTGCCAATTTCATACTATTGGACAGGCTGCCACACCGCGACCTTTCGCAGATCGAGACGCCAGAAAATGTGCCGCGATTGTTTGATTTGGTCAAGAGCAAGCATGACCGATTCCGGCCGGCTTTCTACAGTGTCTTGCAGAACACGCTCGTGGCACGGGACCTGGAACAGGCGAATCGCATCGCATATGGCGCCAAGCGATGGCGGGTGGTCACGCTGGACGGTCAGCTCATCGACAAGTCTGGTACCATGAGCGGAGGAGGAACCAAGGTGGCCAAGGGCGGAATGTCCTCTAAGCTGTCCTCGGACGTCTCCAAAGAGCAGGTGGCAAAGATGGAAGTCGATCGCGATGCGCTCGAGAAGGAATATTCCGAGCTTCAAGAGAGCCAGCGCGAACTTGAAGCGCAGCTGCGTGGCTCGCAAGACCAGCGGCCGAAGCTGGAAACTCAGGCGCAGAAGCTGGCATTGGAGCTGGACAGCATCGAGCGAAACATTGCCGATGCTCAAGAGCGGGTTCAGGAGCTCAATGCAGAAAGTCAAACATCCAAATCCGACAAAGGCAAGACTGCCAGCTTGGAGAAAAGCATCGACAAACTGCAGGCCGACATTGAAAAGCTTCAATCTGAGAGCGCCGGCATTGAAGATGACATCAGGGAACTTCAGGAGAAGATTATGGAGGTTGGCGGTGTTCAGCTGCGCATCCAGAAAGGCAAGGTCGACGGCGTCAAGGAGCAGCTTGACAGTGTCAACGAGAACTTGAGCTCAGCAGAAGTTGCAAAGACGAAAGCCGAGAAGCAAAAGATCAAGCACGAGCAGGCCAACGCGGAAGCCTCCAAAGAACTGTCAAAGATCGCTGCTGACCTTGAGAAAGTCGAGGAGGACATGAAAAACCATCATCAGGAGACGTCTGGGTTCAGGTCGCAAGCCGAGGAGGCAGAGCAAGCACTCGAAGAAAAGAAAGATGAGCTCCAATCTCTCAAGACAGAGCTCGACGCGTTGATCGCCGAGCTGAACGAAACTCGTGGCGTCGAAGTCGAGATGCGGAATAAGCTCGAAGAGAACCAGAAGATCCTGGCCGACAATCAAAAACGCCTCAAGTACTGGCAAGACAAACTTGGCAAACTCACCACGCAAGTCTTCTCGGAAGAAGGCGAAGAAAAAGGATCCGAGCCTGTCCCCGAGCTCAGCAGAGACGAGCTCGCCGACCTCGATAAAGAATCCCTCAAAGCCGCCATCGCCACCCTCGAAGAACGCACGAGCCAACATCCCGACCTCTCCGTCCTCGCCGAATACCGCCGCCGCGTCAACGAGCACACCGCGCGCCTTTCCGACCTCACCACCGCCCTCGCCGCCCGCGACACCGCCAAAAAGCGCACTGATGACCTCCGTCGCCTCCGTCTCGAGGGCTTCATGGAAGGTTTCTCCATCATCTCCATGCGCTTGAAGGAGATGTACCAGATGATCACCATGGGCGGGAACGCGGAATTGGAACTGGTGGACAGTCTGGATCCTTTCAGTGAAGGGATCCTGTTCAGCGTGATGCCGCCGAAGAAGAGCTGGAAGAATATCGGGAATCTGTCCGGTGGGGAGAAGACGTTGAGTAGTCTGGCGTTGGTGTTTGCGTTGCATCATTATCGGCCGACGCCGCTGTATGTCATGGATGAGATTGATGCGGCGTTGGATTTCCGGAACGTGAGTTTACTTTTTTCGCGTCCCCTGCATCCGACTGGGTACTGATGTGTCATGGCAGGTTTCGATCGTGGCGGCGTACATCAAGGAGCGCACGAAGAATGCGCAATTCATTGTTATCTCGTTGCGGAACAACATGTTTGAGTTGGCGGCGCGGTTGGTGGGCGTGTATAAGGTTAATCATATGGTGAGTCTTCTACCAAGATCTCTTGGCAGTCGCGCGTACTGACTATCGACGGCAGACGAAAAGTGTGACGATTGAGAACAGGGACTATATCGTCCCCATGGCCTAGGCAAAGGTTTGCATGGCGTTTGGAGGATTTGGGAAGGGTATTTTTGGCCTGTCATGAATGGTGTCGGGACCTTATTGTGCGGTATGGGACCATTTCGCAAGTTGTGCAGAGCAAGCAGATCATTCCGCTATTTCAACTACAATTCAGGCTACAAGCGAATCAATGCACCATGCCCATCTCGATATGCTTCCTCACGAGAGCCCAGTACTCCACCCGACTTCTCTCGCGCAGAGCCTTACCTTTCCACGCCATAACCAAGAACACAAGACAGCACGCCAGTCCCACAAACGCCGCGCTGATGAAGCAATTCTGGTATCCTAAATCATCAAGCCTACACCCCAAGCACGAACCATCAGTCAATCAACTCCTCAGCTTCCTACCAGGTTGGGAGGAAATACTCACCAAGGCGTGATCCCATACCCCACGGCAAACGACATGGTATTCCGCACAAAGATCATCGTCGCCATGGCCTCGCCGCTAATATCCCGATAACTGTCCACCAGATAATTCGCGCTCAAGCTGATCCCGCACGTATTGCAGAACGCGATCCCAAACATGGCCACCATCAACCCGAACCAATGCACCCCATGCGCGGCGCCGACCCCCCACAAGATCAAACTCGCCGGCAGCACGACCGTCGGCAGCGCGAACCCCCACAGCCGCTCCTCCGGCTCGTACACGTCCCTCCCTTTCCCGCCTCGCCGCGCGAACCTCAGCACCACCCAGTCGGCGAAGTACCCCGTGTAGAAGGCCGCGGCGATGACGCCGAGGAGGCAGGAGAGATACGTCAGGCCGACGATGCCGGTGGAGAAGTTGTAGGGGGGGGAGGAGAGGATGATGGAGGTCGTGCCGTTGAGGACGTTGAACCAGATGAGGTAGCTGCCGTAGCTGAAGCCGGTGTAGAGGATCAGGGGCCAGGTGAGGAAGCGGAGGGAGAGGAGCGTGCGGTAGGGGAGGCGTTGGGGGCGGGTGGGAGGGAGGAGGGAGAGTTTCTGGAGGTAGGTTCTTCGTGGTTCGGGCGGGGTGGTGGGGGGTTTTAGGGAGGAGGGCGAAGGTGTTTCTGGGACGGTTTTCTCGCTCGTGGGGGCTGGGGTCCCTGTCTCTTCCGTCTGTCGATCTTGCTCGTGCACAACACTGGCGGTTTTGCGATCATAATTCGTCTCCTCCATGAAGAGGAACAGGAAGACCAGCGTGAAGCCCAGGAAAATCGCCGGAATGTAAAAGACCCATTTGTACCCCAACGTCTCGTTGATGAAGCCGCAGATCATCGGCGCGAAGAAGTTGCTGCCCGCCAGCACAAACGCATACACGCCCATGAACGTGGCCCGCTCGTGCGCGAAGAACAGATCCGCCACCGTGACCTCGGGCAAGGCCTCGATCGGGCTCTGGAAGAAGCCGAACACGATGTTGCGCGCGATCCACTGGCCCTGGCCCCGGGCGTACGGGCTCCACATGGTGAGGGCGAGGGCCGCGGCGGTGGACGCGAGGTACGTGAGGCGTTTGCCGAAGTTCAGCGCGAAGGGCTGGAAGAAGAGCAGGCCCCAGCCCGCGAGCAGGAACATGTAGCCCGTGCCGGCGTTGAGGTCGGCCTCGCTGACGTGCAGGGCGGTGGAGAGGGGGACGAGGACCGAGTAGATGAGGGAGCCGGCGATGCCGTTGAACCAGACGTAGAGGCACATGCAGGTCAGGGCGAGGTATTTTCGGGGCCGGCTCCAGTTGAGGGGGTCGTTGGGGGAGGGGCTGGGGGTGGGGACGAGGATGATGTCGGGTTTTGTGGGGGAGGGTTGGGTGCGGTCGATGAGGTGGATTGTGCCGGGGGTGAGGGACGGGTCGATGTCGCCGTGGTGGATGGCGGCGGCGGTGGTGGAGAGGGGGGTGGCCATGGTGGCGGGTGGTGGGGGCCTGGGGTATGGGGCCGCGTGTAGGTGATCGGTGGGATTTTCGAGGTTGAGGGCTGGGGAGTGCCTGGTTGTACATTTGGGTGATTTGTAGTGTTGGGGCTAGCGAAGACGCTTAGGCTTATCAGTCGTGTGGGAGGTGGTCGTCGTGCATGAGCGCCTATCTGCTGCGCCTACGAGGTACGGGGTCTGGTCGATAGGCCACAACTCCCGCCTTCACGCCGGTTTGGATTCTCTGGGTCGTGTGTCTCATTCTGGGCGGCTGGTCGTCCAACATTGGCTGCAGTTTTGTTGTTGTCAAGTGATTTGCAGTTGGAGCGCCAATGACGTAGTATGTCGATGCGATGTGCATTAAAGGTAAGTTGTGATGGCCTGATTGCCTACTATGGCAATTGCACGGTGGTGATCAAGATATGAGTTGATGCAGCCCATCGACTGCTGCGAGAGCAAGGATGCATGTAGTGTGTCTGGGCGGGCTAAGGGCACACAAGGTACATGTGAGGATTGAGTAGCTTGGCTCAAGCACAACTTCTCGTCATCATGCTCCTGTCACAACCTCCTACGCAACTCATCTGACTCCCTCTTCACCCTTGTGCCATCCATGCCCGTTGTCTGTTGAGTATGGTATATCATCCCTCTCCTGTACGTATTTCGAGCCTCAAGAACAACAACCAAGCACTTGCGCTTCTGAATCCCACAATGCAAACACCTCGGAACGCCATGCCATGCCATGCGTTTGGCAAACAAGAAAAAGTCGCTTCAAGAAACTCGCAGTTCGAAGCCATCTCAGTTGCCCTCCAGGCCAAATTCCTTCGTCCATTCCGCGTTCTTGTCCAGGTCTTGTCGGCTCACGGTCGGCCTGCTGGATTTCAGTGCTTTGACAAAATCCTTCACTCGCAGTATCGGCTCTTGCAGCTGCTCGGGGTCAAGCTGCATGTAGTTCATCTCCATGGCGCCATCGTCACCAGGTGAGCATGGCGTCAGCTTTTCTTTGCCGTCGACTTGAATCTACACGTAACCACAGTCAGTAAATGCCCTCTCCAAAACTTCAATCTGGTGTCCGCACCTTCTTGTAATGCGTCGCACTCGTGATCTTCCGTACAGGCATCATCAGCGCGTCCTGAACCACGTTTGCGATATCTGACCCGGAGTAGCCTTCCGACAGTTTCGCCAGCGTGGCGTAGTCATCCGATGTTAGTTCAGCAGGTGTATTGCCGACCGCGAGCTGGAACATCGTCTTCCGTGCCGGCTGATCAGGCAGTGTAATGTGCACCCTCCGCTGGAACCGTCTTCTTATGGCTGAGTCCAGCTGCCACGGAATGTTTGTTGCTCCCAGCACCAGCACATCCTTGCTGTCCTTGCCCACACCGTCCATCTGCACTAGCAATTCCGTCTTGATACGTCGTGACGCCTCCGACTCACCCTCTCCTCTCGGCCCACACAATGCATCGATCTCGTCGATGAAGATGATGCTCGGCTTGTTATCTCGCGCCATATTGAATAACTGCTTCACCAATCGCTCTGACTCTCCCATCCACTTCGAGACCAGATCCGACGAACTAACGCTGAAGAATGTGCTGTTTGCCTCGGTGGCTACCGCCTTCGCCAAGTACGACTTTCCAGTACCAGGCGGACCGTACAGTAATATCCCTTTCCACGGCTTCCTGTTGCCCGTGAACAAATGTGGGAACTTCATAGGGATCAGGACGGCCTCCTTCAGCGCATCCTTTGCGCCCTCCAACCCCGCCACATCCTCCCACTTGACATTCGGCCTCTCACTCAGTATGGCTCCCTGCAGGGCTCCTCGCAGCTTCTTGCTGTCCGCATCCTCCTCATCGCCATCGTCCTTGCCGGCCCCATTGCTCGCCTTGCCGTTGCTGCCCATCGCCGCCGGTTTGCGCTTCTTCCCGCCCTCCTGCTCCGCCAGGTGCGTCTTCAGCTTCTCGGCGCGCTCCATGTACTCGCCGGCCTTGGAGCGGATCATCTCTTTAGACTTGGCATTCTTCTCCCACTTCAGCGCCAGCATGAACAGCTCGAGCGCTTGGTAGTAGAGTTGATACGCCTTTTCATATTCGCCGGCCGTGTCCTGCTCGATCGCCTTCTTGACAACATCGATCGCGCGCCCCAGGAAGTCGGTATTTGACATGTTGGCGACAGGCTGGCGAGATGGGGATGGATTGTTGATATGTTGGAGCCGTCTCTCCGCCTGGCAACCGTCATGATCAACGAGCGGAACGCTTCCGGCTGTAGTGGGGGATGGATGTGGGTGGGGGCGTGAAAGAACGACGACGACCTCGATATCTTATTATCATTGCAACATTTGTTCAATCGTAGTAATCCGTAACAGCAATGCTCCAGCATTGAAATCGACCTACAGCCTCAACAGCCACCACCTCTCGCCATCATGAGCCAGCAGCAAACACTCCAAGCCCTCTCGGATGAATACTCCAGCTTGCAGACAGGTACCAAGTCTCGACAACCTCAACATTACACCCAATTACTGACAACCATCCGCAGAGCTCACTACCCTAGTCCAAGCCCGCCAGAAACTCGAAAGCCAGCAACAAGAAAACAAGTCCGTCCAAAAAGTATCAATCTCCTCCTCCTCCTCCTCCTCTTCCTCCATCTTCTCCCACCTATCTCTAACAAGACTGCAGGAATTCTCCACCCTCTCGGACTCAGCAAACATCTACAAGCTCGTCGGTCCCGTGCTCCTCAAGCAGGACACCACGGAGGCGAAAAGTACTGTCGATGGCCGGTTAGAGTATATTGGGTCGGAGATCAAGCGAGTGGAAGGGAGCATCAAGGAGGTACAGGAGAAGAGTGAGGGCAAGAAGATGGAGGTATGTGTTTGCTTGAGGTTTGGTGTTGTGATCAGGTTGCTTCGAGCTATGTTATGCTGACTTGCTGACTTTTTTGCTGCAGATCATACAGATACAGAGTCAGGCACAGCAGGTTTCTGCTGGATAGGCATGATGTAACGCGCATCCCGCTGCACATACTGCTCGAGCTTCACTGGCTTCCTCGACCCTCGCCTCTGCGGACGCTGTTCTACTCGATCCGCCGCCTCTTCTTCGACACAAATTCAACCTCGCATTCTTCATCCGGTTCATGCTCATGGAATCTGCACACGTCATCGCTCCCGATCTCAGCTCTTGGTCGAGCCCTGCACTCGCCCATTTGCAATGCCACCTCCTGCCAGAAGGACTCGAGAACGCTGCCCTTCAACAAGCCCTCCAGATCCCTCCTGGAGGCATGTTTCGCATATGCCTCGGCTATCAGCTTCACGGCATGTGTCTTACTGACAGGAGCGGTGTTCAATTCGATGATCGCGTTAATGCAGGCCCATTCGGGAAGCTCGATTGATCCGGCACCTCTCATCGTGGCAAGGAATGCCTCCGAGATCAAGCTGGTAAAGACTTCGTCTTCAAGGAAGATGCCTAGGCTGTGCATTTCGACGAGAAGACAGTACTCCGCTGTGTCCGCGATGGGCTTTGAGTCTGTGTAGATGACGCAAAGAACGCCGGTGTAGAGCCAGTTGACGTAGATGTTGAAGCACATTTCGCTCGTCGGGATCGATACGAGCCTGGTTGCTGTGGCAGCAAAACGGCGCTGAAAATATGTGGAAGACGATGTCACGATGTTTCGGTGGATCTCGAAGGCAATCCCATCGTGTTCGGTCTCCAGAGTCACCACACCGTCGGCGAAGCTACCCTTATTAGCTAAGTAAAGGCATATTGCCCACTGTAGGTGCTCACTTGATCGCGTTCTCGAGTCTACGGCGCAGGTCAGTCACGCTCGCCATTGTCGACGAAGGCAGCAAACAATCCTTGAGGTTGTGATGGAAGTGATGGAAGTAGAGAAATGGTGTCAAGCAGAAGTCTGATATGTAAGTCCCCGGCAAGCATCCGACTCTCGTGCGGCGCACATGAAAAAAAGAATCAATTGCCATATGCCTACATGATCCTCTGATAAATCGCATGTGAAGAACGCTGATCCTATATCGCTCGTGTCGAGATCACGATCCGTCATGCTCACAGAGCAAGTCAGCAAACCATTAACATTATTTACTGGCTCTATCGCCCCGACTCGCGCTGAGTCTGCGAACAATCATCGAGTCGCATCGCATCTGCCACGTGAGAGGACCGCGGTAACGGGCTGCCGCTTCTTGCGTGCAATTCTTGCTCAGCGCTACAGCATGTGCGACTTCACTTCGGAGAATCGCAGCAGGCACATGAAGGGCATCACTACACCGCTGGTCGAGCAGACTGCTTCTCGATACAAACGTGAGGCACGCACGTCTTTGAGTATCCTCACCTTGCTGTCAATCGCTATGAACTGGTCAATCTCTCGAGATACTCGGCGGCACGAAGACCCGCTACCCACTACTTCCAGCGCTTGGCTACGCTTCTGCCCGTCACCTAGTTCTACATGAAAACCCAGGGCCTCGACGCATCCTTGCTAGTACTACCAGCCACCAGTGAGTGTGCTATCGACGATGAGTCTGCTCCAAAGATATACCAGGATCTAGCGGTACCGCGACACTCCTCATGCCGTAGGGGTGGTGATGATGATGATGATGATGATGATGATAATTCATTAAGCCTTCTAGGTATGGTGGATCACACAGCGATCTAGACCCGACTTTCTGCGACCGGGGTCCTACTTTCGGAGTCTACCGACAATGATCTAGACGGTATGGCTAGCTCGGTCAACAGCCTTACAATCTGGATATCCTCGAACGACCAGCACAAGCACCTTGTAAACAACTATGCGGATGCTCCGCGATCACCGGCATAACTCACCTGCCTCTGTTGCTATCATCTCCGATCCGGCGGTACCGCTGGGTCACAGGGCGATGTTCGATCTCTCATGGCTTGATGCTACGAACCGGTTGGATCTCGACTCTCGAGTCCATACTAGCAACGCCCAGGGCCGGTTCCACGGCTCTAGACCGTGCCATTGACTCGATCGCTGTCTGCCGCGACCGTCTCCCAAGAATTAGCTGCACAATCGATCAATGATGCAGGCGGTTGTTGAGAGGAAAGAAAGGCTAAAGTCGGTCTTGAACTTGAGGTGTCGAACAGTCTCGCGTGTCTTTCGCCCACCTGAAGTGGGAATCATGAGGATCACGTTTCGGAGCGGCTGTTTGATTCCGTCGATGGTCCAGCAGTCCCACGACTCAGCGAGCCTTACACGACAGGCAACAACGAAACAGAACCAGCATGCCAAGGCAATGTTGAGACGCGAGTAGCCAGATTACCAACCCATACAAGAACTGCCAAATGCTACAAATCGTACACACCTTCTCCGTCATCGTCTCCCAAAATCGCCATGCACAATCGCCATGCACATCGACTCCACTCCCCGCCCCATATCTACTCCGGCTTGGGGCTATACTCACAGAACGTGTCATCAGTCTGCGAATACGCCATCAGATTCACCTCAACACAACCGTCGTTTCCTTTCTCCAACTCGGTAAAGCTCAGCGTCCACTCGCCATCCTTCCCGGTCGGACATGCCTTGCCGCCGACGCCCTGGAACGTCAACTCCCGCGTCTGCCCATCGATGGAGTACTTCTCCCGCTGCGCGTTCTTGGGCACATCCGACGAGTCCGTGGCGTAGAACGTGGCGCCAGCGCCGAAGCCCGAGGGGTCGGTGTACAGGCCCTGCGTGGGCTGGGAGCCCGTCCAGAGGTAGACGCGGTGGTCTGACTGGAGGACGAAGGTGGCGAAGTCGTGGGGGTGCGTGGTCGCGCACTTGGCGTTTTGCTCGCCGCCGACGAACAGTTGGCCGTCATGCGCGATGACTGGGGTGCTGGGGAATTTGTCGCCGTTGGTGCTGACGGCGACTAGGCTGAAGGGAGCGCCGTCGTGGGGGGCGCCGGAGTCCGTGGAGCCGCCGTCGGGGATCGCCAGGGAGAAGGCCGTGCTGGCGAGGGCGCTGAGGGTCAAGAGGGTGGAGTGCATAGTTATGGTTGTGGTTGTGGTTTATTGGTTTGGTGGGTGTGGGTGTGGGTGTGGGTGTGGGTGTGGTTGTGGTTGTGGTTGTGGTTGTGGTTGTGGTTGTGGTTGTGGTTGGGGCTTGGTAGTTTTGAATGCTGGTGTTGTTTGCTGAGAAGTGACAGTCGTGAGGTGGGTAGACCGCATTATATATGTACATTGTCAAGCACAAGTCCTCCACGCCCCTCGTATCACCGCCAGACTTAGCACGGGACAGCCAAGGACCAAGGCCATGTCCCAGATATATCTCTTGGCGCCCGGGATATCCTACGATGACACTCTATTGACATGATGAGTAATAATTATACATTTATCGATTGACTGCCTGATTCGTCGTATGACACGGGATGACCGAAAGCCTTGAGAACTGACGTGTCTCGAGACTGACTGAAGCCGATAGATCCCGAGCCTCAGACCCCGGCAATACGCGCCCTCCAGGGGTGGTGTCCTGAGGCATACCGTCATTCCCAAACGAGAGCACAGCGAGAACTCCTCATCAAGCCTAGCGTCGACTATTGATTCACAACAGCAGCCTCTCACTTGGCGGACGTCCGCATGAGGAAAATCACGAACACACCCAGTCGTCACGCTATAGTAAAAAGCAAACAGAAACATGGTCAAGGTCACGACTCACAACGGGGCCCGTTCGCAGGATTCAATGACAGAGGAACATGATTACCAACGTCGACCTCGTACCGCCGATATACCCCCCCCCGGCATCATATCAGTATTGGCTTTGCACAAGTCTTCTTACAAGCTCGAAACGGCTGCTGCAGACAGGGTACCAGGGCCTGGTGGCGCAGGACGGCGGCGGTGGCGGCGGCGGTTGCGCGCAGAAAATAGAAAATCCGAAGCGGAGTCTAGAACTGCTGCATGTTGTCTCGGTCACCGGCGCGTCGAGAGTGGTGGCAGGCTTGTCTTGGCTTTCTGTATACAGCTTTGCAGCATGTAGGATGGGACATATCGATTGGCTGGGCGCACGAGAGAGGAGGGGAGAGTGGTACTCCTGGCGTCGCCGTTACGGGATCGTCAGGTAGGTAGAGCTTGATGTGCCACGTGCGCCTTCGTACCTTTCAAGGCCGAAGTGCTTCGTACATGTACCTTTCAAGGCCGCAGTGCTTCGTACCTTTCACGGCCACGTGCGTCTTCGTACCTTTCAAGGTTGAAGTGCTTCGTACGTTTCGTAAAGGAAGTGCGTCGTACGTTCCGTAAAGGAAGTGCTTCGTACCTTTCAAGGATGAATTGCTTCATACCTCTCGAAGGTTGAAGTGCTTCGTACCTTTCAAGGATGAATTGCTTCATACCTCTCAAGGTTGAAGTGCTTCGTACCTTTCAAGGTCGAAGTGCGAGGCTGCTTAGCTGCTTGGCTGCCTCGGGTCGACGACATGTTGCTCGGTCGGCGATGCAAGAATAGCATACCTGTATTCCATCTGTGGACGATCACATCCAGGTACGACGGGCGTGGACGATGATGGCGTGTCGGCCTGGGCAGTTGCGTGTTGGCTGACAAATGCATCTCGTGTGGGTATCTATGTAGTAAGCGCTACAAGCATCTTGCGTAATACTCCTCGCTGGAAGAGCAATCAATCACTTGTTTGTCGACACATCGCTCTCAACGGCGTCACATCTCGATACAGCATCACCCAGACTCCTCGGCATTCTCAAGCAACGCACTCAGCATGCCCTCCCCGGCCAACGCCCCAACCCACCCCCGCACAAACCTCCCATAATCATGCTTGCGCCGAGCAGCCTGCTCATCCATCGACTTCTCCTTCGCATGCAAGTCGCGCACAGCACCCCTCAGGATCGGCTGCGCGGTCAAGAGTTGACTGCGGAGCGTGATCAGCTTCAACATGTCACCATCGGCCTTCTCGATTCTCATTTTCAGGTCCACGTCGAGATCTGCCGCGTCGAAATCTTCCTGCTTGAGGCCGAGCGCGGGTGCAGGGCCAGTGATGGCGTCCTTCGGGGTCTCTGCGCCGTCCATCTCGCGCCAGCAGTCCATGATGTCGGCGAGCTTCTGCTCCGTTCGCTCGATAGCCTTGATGTTGGCAATCAGGTCCTTGCGCGAGCTGTAGAGATCGTCGTGCGTGACTGCTAGGAGTGTCGCGCGGATGTCGTCGGTGGCGGCCATCCGTGCCTGTAGCGCAGGCATGGCGATCCTCAGCCAGTCGCCTCCATTATCGGCGTCGGTGTAGCTACCGACATCGGTCGGGAAGCGGTCCATGCCGTCGAGCATCCAGACGTGTCCGTTGATCGGCATATAGGCGACGAAGTGGAAGCCGGCTTCTTCTGACTCGTCGGCAACGGCGCTGTAAGTGGTTTTGCGAGGCTTGGGAGGACGGGCGGAGCGGCGTACGACTTTGGCCGGTGCTTTGCCGTTGGGCTGCGCATCTTCAAGGGATGCTTTGATCGCAGCTTCAAGATCGTCGTCGCGAGGCTCTTCAGGCTCGTCTGCGACTTCAATGACCTTCTTCGGACGCCCTTGTGCCGACTCCCGAACGCCATTAGTGTTTGGCGCGTTCTTGGTGGATGGCTCATCTTCTTCGTTTGATACAGCCGGTGGGCTCACGGACTTGGCGCGAGCTTTGCGTTTCGACGGTGCCGCCTTCCTCGTGAGTTTTGACTTTGTTGGTGCGAAATCGTTGTCTGAGCCGTCAGCTAGGGCCCTACCATTTTTCTTCGTCGCCGGTCGAGTGCGGCCAGAATTCTTTGCACCTGCGTTAGTAGATTTTCTCTGCACACCATTCCCTGAAGCTTGTGCCTTTTTCTTTGCGGCCTTGGTCTTGCTGGCCTTCTCAGAGGCCTTGCGCTTCTTGTACTTGTCGGCCTTATTCTTGATCGCCATGTCAGCTTCGAGCATATCCTTCTCGCGAGCGAAGGAGTTGTGAATGCGCCGGACAAAGTCAAAGCTATCGACTGCATCGCCTCTGCTCAGCGGGTCCATGTCGTGGGTGAAGTCTTTGAACTTCTGGAGCTCGCTCCCCAATTCTAGATCGGGAATGTTGTTTACGATGTTCAGAAGGGCGAAAGTGGCGCATGCGAACTCGGGCACCTGATTGGCGAACCAGACATCGTTGGGACAGCTGGTGGGAGATTTGTCGTCCCGCTCGATCTCTGCGTATCTGAACAGAAAGATAAAAGCGTGAATCGGTTTGGGCAACGTGACCAGCGAAAAGTCGTCGAGGCCAGATTCCATGTCGTGAACCCCGATGCCACGAACGCCCATATCCTTCAACAAAGTGGTGAATAGGAGCGGATCGGACTCGATTTCGACCCAGCCAGGCCAATTTCCGCGGTCGATGGTCGCAACAGTGTCGCCATTGACGTTACTGGACGTGGTCGGCTTCTCGCTGGCTTTGCGCTTGGAGCCACGTTTTGGAGGCATGATGATACTAACAAGAGACGGGTTCAGTCGTCTGATTTGCGGTTGGACCGAGATGGTGATGCGTGGCAATGTATGTGCTCTGGTGTTCTGCTAATGAGATGGTCGATGTGGTAGATATACAGCGAGTCAGTGACGGGTGTCAAGGGGGAGCGATGTCGTTGGATGTGTTTGCTGCCAAGTGTGCTGAGGGAGCACGCTGGCTTTATGTGTTGGACACGCGGCGATTGTTCCATTGTCGTGACGAGACGGTTATTGTCCATGTGAAGTGAGCTCGCGCGTGTTGAGGCACTCGCCAGTGGCTGGGGGTGAATTCATCAAAATTCAAGGGAAACAGGTGATACTAATGAAATGATTAGTGAAGGAGCCAGCTCCGCTATGTCAAGCGGCACGTCCCGGTGTATATTCGTTCCATCAAAAGTCGCGTCGACTCGCGTCGGATGAGAAAACATATAGAATGACCAGCAGCGAAACAGCTCCCAACAGTAGAACTGCGCCGTCGTCTACATATACCACAAGACTGCTGGGGATAAAGAAGGGCGCCCCTAAGACATTGCAACAAGCCTGACGACGATTCCAAGACACATACCACATTCAACGACCACACGCTTCTTCTACACCCTCTACGAGACATGAGCAAGCAAAGTCAGGAGCGTCGGAGATAGCAGGCGCCATGGAGGGCACACCGCGCCTGAAGAGCGCATTTCCCGCGACGCCGCAGACGAACCGACGAGGCGGCGGCGGCGGCGGGGCGTACACCGGATCACCACTCAAGCGGCGACTGAGCGAGCATTTGCCCGAGATCCCCGCCCTGCAGCCCACCGCCGCCCCATCTCCGCCAAGCGAACCCGTCATCCCCGAATCCGTCATCGATGCGCCGTCACAGCGACTCTACGCCGTCACCTTGTTTGTAGCGTTATGGGCGTGGAAGGTGTACGACTTTGTGTATCTACAGGAGCTGGATGATCAGAGTCTCTGGCTGTTTATGAAATGGGTGGCGTTGGATGGCGTGTTCCTGTTTGGCCTGCCCGGCATGCGAATACCGTGGCTCGAATGGAGCTCCGTGACGATGACGCTGTTATTCATGGCACATGCACTGGCCGACGGCATGATGATGTTCAGGATTCCGATCCCGGTGGTCGCGGGGCTGGCCGCGGTGGGCAGGAGCGTTTGGGGCGCGTACGAGATGGCCGTCAACGAGCGTCGGGTCAACCCTCACAGGATAGAGTTCAACGAGTCTCTGATCCTTGGGAGGCAGATCATCCATATCCTGCCTGAAGGCTCGGCCGTGCTCAATCCGGAGCGCACTTCATACTGTCTCGGCGACTCCAATACAGAAGCCAGACTACCCATCACCATCAACTCGACCAGCCCCACGTCAATGGAGCTGGTGCGGTGGGACCTCGACACGAATGCCAATGAGACGATCCAGATCACCAAGTCGCAACTCAAGGCCATGCACAAAGATGCATCGAGACTGAAGAGTTACAGCGAAAAGCCGAACGAACCCAAGACTCTGTTCTACTCGGTCAAGAAGCCTGGTCTCTATGTTCTGTCCAAGGTCATCGACGAGTCGAATTTGGAGGTCGCACGGAAAGGGATGGCGCACACGGTGGTAGTCCCTTGTCCAAAGGCGAACATTCTGCCGGCCAGGTCCGATCGGTGCAGAGGTGATCTGTCCAAGATCGAGCTGGAAGTCACAGGCACGCCACCTTTACGCGTCAAGTATCGAAAGGCGATCAACCAGCAAGCTCAGGACATCTCGTTCGAGAGCATTCAGCCAGATGATTTCTTGTCACCGCTCGGCAAAGTCGACTTTGACAGCGCAGTCACCATACCCAGTGTGGTCGATACTGAATGGGCGAGGAGCCGCGTGATCACTGTCCCGCTGAGCGAAGGCTTGACTGCTGCAGGAAGATGGATATACTCCATCTCTGAAGTCCAAGATGGCTTCGGCAACAAAGTCCACTACTCGGAAGCAGAAGTAGATCGAAAAGCGCATCTGAGTCAGAGTATTATGGTCCACGAGCTGCCTCAGGTCAACCTTCAAGGCTGCACTCCGCAGAAACCACTCAAGGTCGCTATTGGTCAGGCCGCCCAGCTTCCCGTCCAGCTCAGCTCGACGGGCAGAGGTGCCATCAAGGATACCCCATACCACCTCGAATACCTTTTTAGCCCGCAGGATGACATGTCCGCCACTGGCGAACATCGCGCAGAGCCTGAGCTTCGCAAGATCAGCATCCCGGACGGCAACCAGAAGCCGCAAATCAGCCAGGCTGGTCTCTACACCCTCCAATCCGTTTCGACAGACTTTTGTGCTGGCGAGGTTCTGGAGCCTGCATCCTGTCTGCTACAGAACCCACCGCAGCCCCAGCTCTCCATCAACAGCGATGAAATGTTCGACAAGTGCGCTGGGAAGCCCATCGGCCTGCGTGTGGACCTGGATCTTCTTGGCACGCCACCTTTTGACGTCCAATACAGAGTGACGCGCAAGGGTGAGCGCAACCACCATGTCGCGCACGAGAGGATCAATGGCCTGCGTGGACAAATCGAGCTTATGCCTAGGCATGCCGGCGAGTACACTTACGACTTCACAGAGATCAGCGATGCGGTCTACAAAAGCCAGAAGTTGGGCGGCTTGCAACTCACGCAGAATGTTAAGCCCGCGGCTTCAGCAAGCATCGTGGGCATCAACGACAAGAAGACCGCCTGCATCGATGATAGGGTCACCTTCGACGTTGGCTTACAGGGCGAGGGACCGTTTGCACTTGAGTGGGAGCTCGTTCATAACGGCAAACGCACTACCCACCAAATGGCGAACATCACCGAAGACTACACCAAGATTGTCACCGATGAGTTGAGGGACGGAGGCGACTATGTCCTGGCACTCAAAAGCGTCACTGACAAGGCCGGCTGCCAGGAGTTCTTGAAAGATGAAGGCAAGATCACGGTCCGACATCAAAAGCCAAAGGTAGGTTTTGGACATGTTGATAATCGAAGATCAATCAAGACGCTGGAAGGCACTCCCGCACAGCTGCCCTTACGCCTGGCGGGAGAGGGACCGTGGACGATTGCGTATAGGGACGCCAGTGGCAAGGAGCACACGATCAGAGTCTCACAGCCAAATGACAGAGTCACTGCCAGCCAGGAAGGTGCTTACGAGCTCGTCAACGTGCGCGACAATTTCTGTCCTGGTATCGTTGACGAGGCATCGAAAGACTTCAATGTCAGCTACATTCCCAGGCCGCAAATGAGAATACCCGAGAGTGAAATTGCGGAACGGAGCGGCCCAAAGCTGTTCAAGCAGGCGGTCTGCGAAGGAGACGAGGATGCGATCGAGGTGCTCTTTAAGGGCGCAGCACCTTATCACATCCACTGGATGCAGCACACTAAGCCCGAGCACGGCGCCGTCGCACCAAAGCCCAAAGAACTACGAGTGCCTCAAAACATGGCCACCGTCCGCATGGACACTGCCCAAGCAGGATTATACACCTACACCTTCGACAAATTGGGCGACGCAAATTACGACCACAACTCCAAAGCCTTCACCCCCATCATCCTCGAACAACGCGTCCACGGCCGACCTTCTGCGGCCTTCGTCAACCCAGGCAAAACCTACAGCTTCTGCTCCGTCGAGTCTGCCGGCGAAGAGGTCATCCCGGTCCAGTTCCACGGCGAACCGCCCTTCCACCTCGAAGTCGAGATCAAGCACCACCGCACCGGCAGACCCGAAACTCTCACTCTCTCCAAAATCCCCTCACGTCGCCACGACATTAGAATCCCACACTCCCGCCTCCACGGCGGAAAATCCTCCGTCGCCCTCCGCGCCGTCACCGACGCCCGAGGCTGCAGCCGCATCCTCGACTCCAGTGTCCCCCGCGTCCACATCGCGGTTCACGACGCCCCTACCATCTCACCCCTCGATACCTCGTCCGACTTCTGCGTCGGCGACCGCCTCAACTTCGCCCTGGCAGGCCAAGCCCCCTTCAACGTCTTCTACAACTTCGAAGGTCACGACCGCAAAGCCGTAGCCTCCTCCACCACATTCCGCCGCCTGGCAGAAAAACCCGGCACCTTCACCATCACCGGCATCCAAGACAGCGCCAGCGCCTGCCGCTCCACCACGAACCTCACCACCCACATCCACGGCCTCCCCTCCGTCCGCGTCTCGCACGGCAAAGACGCGTACGTCGACATCCACGAGGGCGGCGAAGCCGAGATCTTGTTCGAATTCGGCGGCGAGCCGCCGTTCGAATTCACGTGGACGAGGAGTACGCATAGTCCGAAGAAAGGCGGCAAGGGCGTCGTGTTGGACATGAAGCATGAGGTGAGCGAGGGCAGGGTTCTGAGGGTCAAGGCGGGCGAGGAAGGGGTGTACGAGGTCGTGGCGGTGCGGGATCGGTGGTGTAGGTTTGTCAAGCCGGGGGTCAAGGTGGATTGGAGGGAGCGGGAGAGGTTGTTGGAGTATTGATGATGGGTGTTTTTCCAAGTACAGCGTGGTGTTGTGGGCGTTTTTGGGGGTGTATATCTGTGAGGGTGAGGATGGATATCTTCGTTGTTATCAACGAGCTCAATACTATCGAATGTCGCACGCAGTTTCTGCCTTTTGCACCACTCCCATCCTGACTTTCTCTCACCTCTCGTCTCAGTGCGCCTCCATCGAAGAGATGCTCTACGCTCTCTCCCCCTTTTACTCCTCGTTGCCCCATTCCATTCCATCTCTGCTCCTACGCAGTAATCCTCACTGCTCTATCCCCTCTCAGCATCCGCACCCCGGTCTAGAGGCGACGGGAGGGAGGCTGAGGGCAGCTCGAGTTATACTATAGGTAGGTATGTGAAAATGATGTTGAGACACTCCCTCACGAAAGACTCAACTCGTGTCTCGAGACTCAAAAAGCAAGGAACAAAATTCATGGAGCGCAGCTCTCCCTTTCCTACATCCCTACATGCTTGCGAATCGCGGAGATTCTCGTAGGTGACGGTGACTGTGGTGGATCGGGACATTTCGTTCTGTCACAATTGAGCTGTCGTCATCTGCATGAGGGTCCTCAACCAGAACCCAGAGTCAAGACCATGTCTACCGTCCGTACTTCTCCACCCACTCCTGCACCAACCTCGCCGTCGCCTCGGGATCTTCTTCCGGGATATAATGACCGATCCCGTCCGACACAGCTACAGTCTTCAAGTCCCCGTCGGCCCACCGTCTCCACACACCCTCCACATCGTGCACCTTGCCCAGATTCGCGGCGCTGTAGATGACCATCAGCGGCAACTTGACCTTCCGCCCGGCCTTCTGATCCTCTGCCTGCGCCTCGACGTCCTCGAAGGCGCCCGAGCGATAATCCGCGCAGCTCCCTGCAATCGTCTCGGGTCTGCTGAAGACGTGAGAGTAATGATCGATGGCGTTGTGAGATCGGAACTTCTCGATGGCGGTCGGGTTGGGCCCTCGGATGCGTTCGAGACCCTGCTTGCACCACTGGTAGCCTCCGATGGCTCCGATCAGTTGTGGTGCCGTGGGCGTGGCGAGGAAGGGCCAGTGGAAGTAGCCGACGGCGGCGGCGGGGTCGGCGAACGCCCGCCATTGCTCGGTGGTGGGGACGATGTCGAGCAGGACGGCGGCTTGGAGGTTGTGGGCGGGCTGGGCGTCGACGAGGAGACGGTGGCCCACGCGGCCGCCGCGGTCGTGGCCGATCCAGATGACGGGCCTGTGTGGGCCGAAGAGGGCTTGGAGGGCTTCGAGGAGGAGGGTGCCGACGGTGCGTTTGTCTGATTTGGGGGGGAGGCTGCTGAGGCCGTAGCCGGGCAGTTCGGGGATGAAGAGGGTGTGGGTGGGTTTGAGGAGGGGGGCTATGTGACGCCACCTGGGGATGTGAGTGGGTGGTGGATTGGGTGATGGGATGTGAGTGGGTGGGGAGTGGTGTAGTGGGATGTGAGTGGGTGGTTGATGGTATAATAATGGGGACGAGTAGATTGTGGATCATACTGTGTTGAGTATGACGGGACTTACATGTAGGCAGTCTGTGGGTAGCCGTGGACCAAGGCCAGGACGGGTCCCGAGGCAGTGTCATGAGTGTAGCTCTGGACGGTGCCTCCGGACGAGACGGGGGTGTTGTTCTGCCTGAGGAAGGGGAGGATGGTGGCGAGGGTCACGTCTGCCATGGTGGTGGTGGTGGTGGGATCGAGCAGTGGAGTGTGGACTGATCTGATTTGATTGAATTGAATTGAAAATGATGGAGTCTCCATCAATATGATGATGATGGGTCGGATGAATCATGTAAGGTACTGACTCAGGTATCCGATGAATCATGTAAGGCTGAAACGGGGGGGGGGTTTGGCGGTGTCCACGTGTGAATAGAGATGCACGTGGCGGGGGAGCACCCGACGCTAGATACCGTAACTTGGGGCCCAGATTCATCAAATCTTGATTGAATTCCCCCTTCAATCATTGATGGGGGATTTGCTTGATCGTCGGGACACGTGCGGTCAAGCACGGAGAACCCGGATGCCGCGTGCCGCGGAGTGAAAGCCCAGCCCCCACGTGACACGCACCTGTCAGTTTGTGTCCGGAGCCGCATCGATCGCCAACTCCCGTCGACTCGACATCATCCTCGCATCTCCCCCCCACAATCCTACTCCACCACCACTGCTGCTCTTGGGCCTCGTCTCCTCATAGTAGCGCAAACGCTACCACTAGTACTTGTTCGCTCTGATCTGATAATCATCATCATCATCATTCCCGGCGGTCCCCGCTCTCTATGTGACCTCCCGTCACGACCCCTCGCGCCGAGAGCGCTTATGATCGCTTGGACCGATCCCTTCTGGGCAATGTTTCACCATGTCCCTCCCTCGCCGCCGCCGCTGCTCGCCAAGAGGCAGCTCTGGGGCCTGCCGACCACCACCACCACCTCCGCCCTCGCGTCCGGCTGCACCCCCTTCGAGCTGCCCTCCAACGGCGTCCTGTCGCTGGGCGACTCCGTCGTCACCCTCTCCGCCAATGCCCTCTTCCAGCCCCAGTGCACCGGCACCGCCAACGACGGCGTGTCCATGGTCGATGGCTTCCAGGACCCCTTCTACGCCAGCACCATCCCCCAGACCTACGTCATCGCCTCCGCCACCGTCATCGCCTGGATCTTGGTCGTCATGCTCATCGTCACCCCGCGCACCGCCTTCTTCGGCAGCTCCAGTGCCGCCCCGACCTTTGGCAACGGACGGGGCATCATCGGGGGTGCCCAGGGTGGGAACATCAACATGATCGGCGTGGGATCGAGGCCGTGGTTGCAGAAGGTGGCCGCGCTCACCGTCGCACTGAGTCTCACCATCGCGACCGCCGACACCTTCCGACACGCGCGGACGCAATACTACAACGGATACGCGAATGCCGATGCACTACGGACAGAAGTCCTGGGCTCTCTCGAGATACGCATCACGCGAGTCATCTCCGACGTCTTTGTGTGGTTGGCGCAGGTGCAGACCTTGATCCGGCTCTTCCCGCGCCACAAGGAAAAGGTGCTCATCAAGTGGATCGGCTTCGCGCTCATCATCTTCGACTCGACCTTCTCCTGCCTCAACTCCTTCCTCATCGGCGGCGCAGGCAAGCCGCGGCACTTCGTCGATGCCATCCCCGCCCTGTCGTATCTCTTCGAGCTGGCTCTCGGACTGCTGTACGCCGCTTGGGTCATCTACTATTCCCTCTCCAAGCGCCGTTATGCATACTACCACAAGAAGATGCGAAACATCTGCCTGATAGCCTTCCTGTCGCTGATCGCAGTCCTGACCCCGGTCGTCTTCTTCGTGACTGACGTCTCAAACCAGGACATCGCAGGCTGGGGTGACTATTTCCGCTGGGTCGGTGCAGCGGCGGCAAGTGTCGTGGTGTGGGAGTGGGTGGAGCGCATCGAAGCATTAGAACGAGATGAGAAGAAGGATGGCATTCTCGGGCGTGAGATTTTTGATGGTGATGAAATGCTCGAGGTCGCGCCCAGCGAAGAATCGGTCTGGGCTGGCGGGACGCGACGACGGAGAGGCGGGAGGGACGGTGAGAGCCGAGATGGCAGCGGAGGTGGTGGAGCTGAGCTTGGACTGGGCCGTTGGGTGGCGCGCTTCAAGCGTAAGACATCCGTGGCCCCCGAGACGCACTTCCCACTTGGTCGCCGTGCGCACTCGCCGACCACCACGACGACACCCGAGATTTCGCAGCCGACCCACGCCGGCAATGGTCACGTGGTGTTCACCGATCCATCGACGCCTGGCATCAACTCGCAGTCATCGCAGGCACCTCTCTTGACCGGACCGACACGACCAGCTCCTGTCGCAAGCCCGATCAGTCGAACTGACACTACGAGCGCTGGGAGCACCGTCTATGTCGTGCGTTACGACGACGGTCCAGATGCACCTCAACCTGTTCGACGACGACACCTGCAAACTGGCAATGCTCAGAGTAAGCAAATGGCCAACGACGCGAAAGAAAACGATGAGAAGCAAGGCGACGCGGAGGTGGAGGAGGAGGAGGAGGAGGAGGAGGTGGTGGTGGTGAAGCCTAATCGCAACAGAAACCAAAGCAGATGGCAAGGCGTGTCGAACGCATTCAAGCGGAAACGTGTCTCGCCACCCGCCGAAGTGCAGCAGGCGAGAGCAGCGGCTGGCGAAGCACGCCTCGCCACCCCGGCGCACAACTACTCCCGCTGGGACCTGAAGGGTCGTCTTGGCGTCCTCGCCGCCGAAACTAGCGACAAAGTCCGCGACAAGCAGGCTGCCCGGCGAAGACGCGCCCCGGACCCCGTCAACCTCCCCACCACGGTGATCCCCGCCCCACAACGAGGCGGGACTCGCACCTGGAGCCCGGAAAACCTCGTCCAAGCCCCTGTCACACAACGCGGAGACGAAGCCGCTGCACGATCGGCGCAACTACGAGCCGAAGACCCGAGTCCGCTCGGCGCCGGCGGGATCTGGTCCCCCCACAGCGATGTCATCACCCCTGCTCCCTTACCCCCCCCACAGCAGCAGAGGGAACCCCCCCCTCGAGCTTCGGATCTCAGTCCCATCGATGCCAGAACCGGAGGCACCGTCGTGGTGCCTGCGCCCCGACGCCGGACGTCACAGAGTCAGGAGGCCGCGTCCAGCCAGGGTCGGTCGCAGAGTTGAGAATCTTTAGTTTTTTCTATACTGGCGTACGCGAGGGACTTGAGGGTTTTAGCGATGGCGCTGGTGGGCGTTGTTCTTGTATGGATGTGGAAGCAGTTTTTGATTGATTTAATTTGTATATACGTATTTGTACACAGATGATACCCCCCCAAGCCAGTATGTCACGCTTGCAAGATGTCCGGGTCGAAAGAGAATCACATTTGGGATGCGTACGTCTTGTGTGTACGACGTGCTTCTGTCACCCGACCAGTTTATGCCGATAGTATTCGTCCGTAGTTCGTAGGTATCCCACGTAGACGTTGTAGGACTGCGGACAAGGCGAAAGATTGCCAGTGACCAATCACGATACGCCATGATCTCGTGTGCTCGCTGGCGCCGGTGACGTCCGCTAGCGTCGATCTCGAGGCACCAATCGCCGCTGTGCTGGGATCAATCACGATAGGTAGGTACATGTAGTGACGGTGCTCTCCTGGGTAGTGACGTACAGACACACAGATGCATATACGACACTACGATCTGGTGTCTATGTATCGCGCGCAGGGGCTACCCGTGGATCTTGTCCGGATACCCCGTCTCACAGGCCGGGGCCCGGTAGCCGACGGACCAGCGCACGCCGCCCATGATGACGAGCGTGAGGGTCAGGGCGCCGGCCAGACTGGCCAGGGCGTAGCGCCAGGCGTGGCGGGGCCGCAGGTGGTGGAGCTCGGCGGCCCAGGTGGAGACGGTGGTGAGGCAGCCGCAGAAGCCGTCCATGAGGCCTTGGAGGAGTTGGCAGGCGAGGCGGCCGCCGAGGGTGACGTGCTGGAGGTCGTAGCACAGGGCTTCGAGGGCGACGCCGGACATGTTGACGGTGAAGGTGCCGAGGGGGAAGGTGGGGAGGAGGGGGTTGAGGTGCTGGGAGGTGTAGAAGCGGAGGAGGCAGGCCGGGGGGGAGAGGACGAGGGCGAAGAGGGCGTCGCCGCGCCAGGTTTCCGGGGAGGCGGAGCGGTCCGGGGGCCGGATGCAGAGGGTGAGGGCGCCGAGCCAGGTGCCGGTGGCGAGGAGGATGGTGAGGGGGTCGAGGAGGCGGTGGGGGAGGCGGGGGGTGGGGGGGTGGAGGAAGAGGGCGAGGTGGGCGCCGGCGAGGAGGCCGCCGAGAGAGAGGGCGAGGGTGATCAGGACGACGGCCGCCCAGGCTTCGAAGGAGTAGCCGCCGTGTCGGGGGAGGGTGGCGGTGGTGGAGGGGAGGGCGGCGGGGTGATCGAGGGGGGTGGGGAGGTCGTTGGAGAGGGCGAGGAAGGCGTCCCGGGCGAAGGAGGAGAAGGAGGTGAAGCTGCCGCAGAAGCCGGTGGCGAGGCCTATGTAGAGGGGGATCGTCTTTTTGGTCTTGGCGCTCGCCGCCTTCCTCTCCTTCTCGAGTTCCACCGCGGCATCGGTCGGGGCGCTGAGGGGTGTTTCGGCATCGGCGGGCGGGGTGAAGTGGTCGCGGAAGAGTGCTTGGTCTTCGGCGAGGAAGCCCATGAACACGGAGCCGGCGAAGTTGGCCCAGACGACGGGGGTCACGATCGGTGCTCCGGGGTAGAAGGTGAGCCATTGCATCCCTAGACGAGCCAAGGTGCCCATGATGGAGAAGAAGACGAGGTAGGAGATTGTGTACAGTTCTGTCAACCACCTTGGGGTGGCGCGTGTGCTCTCGGGGGTCATCGGCTCTGTTTTGGGGGGTTCGAGAGTTCGTCGCGGGCTTTGATAGACCGACGGCGCCGGCGCACGCCAGCTCCCCTTATCGATATCGTCGTTGCCGTCCTGACATGTCTCCCGCCCATGCGGACCTTGCATGGGATCGGGCTCAGCCTCTGCGCTTGAGATGGGTCGTCCAGCAGCAGTCTCGGTGTGGCCGTCATCTGGCTGCGTTCCGTCGCGTCGTGGATGAGGTCCACCTCGATGTCCTCGACATGACTCATTGCTCAAGGCCCGCTCCAATCGTGACGGATCTTCTTCCTCCGTCGAAGTAGGTTGACCTGCCGCCATCTCTCCCAAGTTCTGAGACTCTCTCGGCTCGTCATCGCCGTCGCTGCGTCGAATGGGGCCATGACTCGGTGCTCCTCGCGGGGCCAGATCCTGATGCTCATCCGCACTGCCAAGTCCGCCTCGGGCTCGAGACGGAGAGGGTCTTGGCTGATCTGCGCCGGCTGGGGGACACACGTAGGACGGAGAATCTCGGCGTTGCTGGTCGTCATGGAAACAGCGCCGGATGGCACTTTTCGACGAGTGCCAGCCTGAGGCCATGGGGGACGATACCAGGTTCGCCGCGGTGCCTGAGTGGAGAGCGATGGTCCTTATTTGTTGGGGGCTCTGGCTGACTGTTGCTGGCCAGGAGGAGGTGGTGTATGTCGATCGGCCGGCCGGGGAGAGCCGATGGTCCATGTCGACGGCGAAGGGGGATCATAATATCTTGTGATGTTGATGTTTTCGAATGTACATAGCGACACACATGGATCAGGTTCTCGGCTAAATGCCAATGACGAGATGGTGGCTCGTGCTTGATAGGAGCTGGAGCACCTTGACCTTGTTTATCATCATCACTACCCGAGTGGGTGAACATACACAAACGATTGCTTGGCGCGTATTGCTTGACTTGGTACTTGGACGCATTCTGTACGATAGGACCCACGAGGCGGTTGGGCGGACTGGACGGCGACGCGGAACATGTCTCTGTTTGGCGACGACCCCGGAGCAGCCTCGCGGCCCAAGTCTTCCCTCTTCGACGACCATAGCGCCGCGCAACCCAACAAGAATTCCTCCTCCATGTTCGGCGACGCACCAGATGAAGACGACCAGTCGCCGTGGGGCTTCACGCCGAGCAAGAAGACGGCGGGGCGCGGGAATCCGGTCAAGTCGCTGCTGGCGGATGCCGACGTCCCAGACTCGTACATCGATACCTTCGACGCGCTGCAGACAGACGGGCGGGTTGGTGAGGGCGATGCGAGGAGACTGTTGACCGGGAGCGGGGTGGGGCACGGCGACCAGGATAAGATTTGGAGCATCGTGTCGCGCGACGGGCAGAGCGGGACCTTGAGCCGAGCGGAGTGCAATGTCCTGCTCGCGCTGATCGGTCTGGCGCAAGAAGGGGAGGAGCTCAGTTTGGATGCCGTGGACGAGCGAAGGAAGAAGCTGCCTCTCCCTCGCCTGCCAGAACAGCAGTCACGGCAGCCACCAGCGACACCGCGACTGCAGTCCACCCAGGCCAATCCAGGCGCGCAGACGATACCTACGGAGTCGAACGGCGGGATGAGCAAGCCGTCGTTCGGCGCGGACTTGGGCGAGCAAGACCCATGGGCGAGTCCGCAGATGCACCGAGGCCACGTTCATGCCAACGGCGGAGGGCAGAGGACGACGAGCACCTTCACGACCGACAGCGTGCTCGCGGAGGAGCCGGCAGGCAGCGGTATCGGTGGCACGTTTAGCAATGGTCAGCCCGCACAGACGAGCGAGAGCACCAGTTGGGGCGGCACGCCTGCCTACGGTGGTGGTGTCGTATCGGAAGGCGGCTACGGTGCTGATAGTGCGGCTGGCGGCGAGGGAGGGTTCGGAGGTGAGGGCGGGGCAGGTGGTGTCGGTGCTCCGAGGAGACCTGCGGCCCCCCGAATGGCGACATCGAGGGGCGCGGACGAGGAGGTCAGGGTGCGCCTCTTGGAGGAGAAGGAAGGCATGTTCATGTTCCAGCATCGCAACTACGAAGTCACCTGCATCCGGCGAAACAGCACGGTCATCAGACGATACAGCGATTTCGTGTGGTTGTTGGACTGTCTGCACAAGCGCTATCCATTCCGACAACTGCCGTTACTGCCGCCGAAGCGAGTCGCCATCAACGGCAACCACCTCGCGGCCGACCAGACGTTCATCGAGAAGCGGCGGCGGGGACTGGGGCGATTCGCGAACGCCTTGATCCGTCACCCGGTCCTCCGAGAAGAGCAGCTCGTGGTCATGTTCCTGTCTGTGCCAACGGTAGATGCACGCCCTGCCCGCCCGGCGCACACGAAGTATTCTCCTCGCTGACACGTCGTTAGGAACTCGCGGTGTGGCGCAAGCAGGCGACCATCTCGGTGCAAGAAGAATTCGTCGGCCGAGCGCTCCCGCCGCACCTGGAAGACAGCCTCCCGCAGGACCTGCAGGAGACCTTCGACACGGTGCGCGCGGGGGTCCGACGATCGGCGGAACTGTACATCAACCTGTGTAACATCACGGAGCGGCTGTGCAAGCGCAAGGACGCGATCGCGGGCGAGTACGGGCGGTTCAGCATGACGCTGCACACGCTCACCGAGGCGTCGGCGGACGCGTACGCGCTCGACCCGAACGACGTGCCGCTCCTCAACGAGGGTCTCGAGGGGACGGCGCGACACCTGCGCCTCTCGCAGACGCTGATCCAGGACGAGTGGCGCGCGTGGGACCAGGGGCTGCTGGAGGATCTGAAGACGATGCGGGACGGGCTGGTCAGCATGCGGGACCTGTTCGACCGGCGGGATCGGTACGCGCGGGACACGATCGCGCAGCTGGAGAAGCGGATCCAGCAGAACGAGCAGAAGTTGGCGGGGATCAAGGCGAAGGGGGATCTGGCGAAGGCGGGCGAGGCGGAGAAGGTGGAGACGTCGATCATTCAGGTGAGGGGGCCTCCTGGACATGAATTTACAGAGGCTCTGAGACTGACGCGTGATCTCTATGGCAGGACAAGCAATCGATCGTGGAGCAACACGCGCGGGGGGTGTTGATCAAGGAGTGCGTGCGCGACGAGATCGTCTCGTTCCACGCGACGCAGGGGCGGGTGGCGAGGCTGCATCAGGAGTGGGCGCAGGAGCGGGTCAAGTACGCGGAGCTGCAGGCGGAGAACTTCCGGGGGTTGGTGGACGCGGTGGAGCATATGCCGCTGGGGGAGGATTGAGGGGGGGTCATGTGATGATGGGGTTGTGGTTCCTCCTGTTCTTCTGCGCATCTTGTACAGAGTGGGGGAGGGAGAGGGGGTGTGTATATCAGCGTCCATGTAGTAGTAGATTCATCAGGGAAAGGTGAGTGGAAGGGTCGGGCCGGGTCGGGTCGTGGTGGGTTGTTGTTGCTGCCTGAGGCGGTGAGGTGTGCCTTCCTCTTTTTTCCTGATGGCGTGGACGTGGACGTGGACGTGTGTATCTTAGGTAGACGTGCCAGCGCGTCGGGAGGGACGTCGTCATGGTCCCATTTCGATGGCAGAGACCTCTCTTACACATTGATTGATTGATTGATTGATTGATTGATTGATTGATTGACAGAACTTCACGTGCACACCGTACAAGACCCATCATCACGGCCTTTACAGAGACATCGGTCGTCTCCTGATTAGGTAACTTCGCTAGTGGATTTCTGGATCAGCAATACATGAAGCTCTTGGCGCTCTTCCGCGCTTGCTTCCGGCCTCAGCACGCGGCGGACGACGACGACGACGACGACGACGACGACGAGATGCCGAAGCGGAAGATGGAGCAGGTGGAGGGGGAGGTGGGGGGGGGGGGGGGGGGGGAGGGGTGGCGGAAGAGGGTCAAGGCGATGAAAGGTGAGTTTAATAATATTCCTTCGGCGGCAGGCAGACAGGCATCCAGGCAGACAGGCATCCAGGCAGACAGGCAGGGATGGAGGGCTTGGCGCGTCCTTATCTTATCAGGAGGGGAGGTCCCGCTCCCGCTCTTCGTCATCTGGTTGCTTTCCATTCTTCCTCAAGACACATCCGCCGCGCGACATATCAAGCGGCTGGATGCATGCCGTGTGCTAGCGTCCGCGGTTGACTCCCATCTCCCGACACCACTGACCCACGATGCCCCCAGCCTACACTGGCTCGCAGAAGGCGGCCATCAACGAGTTCCTGGCCGTCACCCAGTGCCCCGACAAGACCACCGCCACCAAGTTCCTCAAGGCCGCCAACTGGAACGCCACCCAGGCCATCAACCACTACTTCAACAACCCCCACGCCACCGCCCCCGCCCACAGTCCCGCCCGCCTCAAGCTCTCCCAGATCTTCGACAGATACCGCGATGACCCCAAGAACGAGCCCGACGAGATCAACGCCGAGGGCACCGCCCGACTCCTCGCCGACCTGGACGTCAGCCTCGAGGACATCGCCGCCCTCGTCTTCTCCGAACTCGTCGCCTCCCCCTCCCTCGGCCGACTGACCCGCGACGGCTTCATCGACGGCTGCCAGCGCGTCCACGTCGACGATCTCGCCCGCCTCCGCCCCGTCATCCTCGCTCGCAAGGCCGCCCTGCCCACCGACCACGACGTCTTCAAGCGCGTCTACGACCACACCTTCCAGCTCCCCCTCGCCACCGGCGCCAAGACCCTGCCGCTCGACATGGCCCTCGAGTTCTGGATCCTGCTGTTCGGCCCCCAGGGCTACGAGTGGCGGTCGCCCCAGGGCACCCCGTGGCTGGCCTGGTGGCTGGAGTTCCTGCGGGGCCAGAACACCAAGGCCGTCAATCGGGACCTGTGGAAGCAGACCCTGACCTTCGCCCACGAGACCATGCGGGACGACACCCTCGGGTTCTGGGATGAGGAGAGCAGCTGGCCCAGCGTCATTGATGAGTTTGTCGAGTGGGTCAAGACGGAGAAGAGGGGTGGTGCCGCGCAGGCTGGGGATGCTATGGAGGTGGAGTGAGGACGTCCGAGTGCGACTGCTTTGGCAGTGCGACGTCGAATCGAGGATATGGCACCAGCCAACGCCGACCGAGGAAGAAGGATCGGGCGCCTACAGTGAGGCTTCAAGCATGGCTGCTGCTGCTGCTGCCACGGTCGCCGCCCCTGCTGGTGATTGGCTGGGCGGCGGTGCTAGCATCGCATTCAGCGTTGACATTCAACTTAAGACATGAGCGAGCGATACCAGAGACGAGCATTGCAATGAACATCATCTCCGACCAGCTTCGTGCAGTCTCTCCAGCCGCTGCCCTGAAGCCCCACGCTGCGGATATACGCATATGATTTCATCTCTTCGTGATCCCATCATCCATCCCCCCCCCTCACACTACCGCCTCAAACTATCCAACCTGGCCTGCAAATCATCATCCCCCGGATCCGGCCCCCCTCCACCCCCCACCGCCTGCGCGACCCTCCCCTCCTCCACCCCCGCACGCCCCGTCGGCACCCCCGTCGGCGTCTCCCCCCCCAACACCCGCCCCAGATCCACCCCAATCTCATCCAACACCCGACTCACGACCTCCTCGCCCTCCTCCTCGTCCTCCTCCACCCCGGTCACGTCATCGATCGCATCCTCCATCATCTCCTGCCGCTGATCCATGACGTCGTTCTCGCGCTCGAACTCCATCGCGATGCGCTGCAGCGCGGGGAGGTTCATGGACCGGTTCATGCGGCCCAGGAGGCTCGTGGCGCCTTTCATCGCCTGGAGCATCTGGTCGTTGCTGCGGACTGTCTTCTCCATCTATGTCAGTGGGGTCGGGGTTAAAGGGTAGGGGTGGGGTAACCTGGATCCTGAGCGCCACAGCCTGCAGCTGCGTGCGCATCTGGTAGAACTTCTGGATGTAGCGGCGCGTGCGCACGAGGTCGCGGGCCTGGACTCGGACGGCGCCCAGCTGGCCGGCCTGCGCGGTCTTCTTGATGTCCTGGAGGAGTTTGCGCTCTTGGGTCTCGAGTTTGGCGCGTTCGCGGTCGAGGTCGCGTTGGGTTTTTTCGAGGGCGCGTTGGTGTTTGCGGAGGCGTTCGGCGGGGGTCATGCGTTTGCCGAAGGCCCAGTCGATGATCTTTTTTGGGGGGGGTTTGTTAGGGGGG